>CADEHL010000056.1:78482-283662 GCA_902827135.1 Harpagifer antarcticus
AGGACAGAGAAGAGAGGGAGAGAGAGAGAGAGAGAGAGAGAGAGAGAGAGAGAGAGAGAGAGAGAGAGAGAGAGAGAGAGAGAGAGAGAGCCCTGTGGCATTATGGATGATGCAATCTAGGGGAAATGACTCTCCCACAATTAACGCATCCCCCGAGTCCTGACACACTAAATCTGACATTATTACTATATTAAGTATTTATACGCTGTCCATCAAACCGGGAGATGACAGCAGTGGGAGAACTGATCTTAATGTGTCTTTAATGCGGTGTAATGGAGAGGCTATGATCATTTCTGATAACTTCACTAGATCAGACTGTAATGGATATTTTCATCATTGTATTCATGTTTTTACTGGTTAAATATTCACTTACATGATTCTGTTACTTATTTTTTTAACCATGGTTGAGTACTAATTTGATATTATTTATTTGAAGTGTGTCACGATCTGTCTTTATGGTGTTTTGTCTAGATCTGTTTTTGGTTTTCTGTCTGCGTTTTGTCTTGTTTAAGTTAAATCTGTCTGTGGTCTGTTTCCCTGGTGTGTCTAATTTACCCGATTGTGTTCACCTGGTGCCCCTGTTTTTTCTCCTCCCTCCTCACCTGTGTCTTGTTTGTGTGATTAGTCTTGTGTGTATTTAAGTTCTGGTTTTTCCTGTTCGTCTTGTGTCATGACTAGTTCGTCGGTGAGTGTTCTGTTTTGTCTTTGTTAGTATAGCCTTCTTTATTTAATGAGTCTTATCATGTTTTACTTTGCCTTTTTAATATATAATGTTTTTTAAATTACTGCACATATTTTATTCAATTCAATTTCGATGTAAATACTAGGGGTGTTGAAAATAATCGTTTCTACGATGCATTGCGATGCGGACGTGGACGATTCGGTACCGATGCAGTGACGGAAGATAATCGGTTATAGCGTAGTAACGTTGCTTCCTGATTTTCCGGCCGCGGCTTTACTATAACGTTTTTTTTCTGTCACTTTAATATTAAATCGGTCGGTGACGCAGAGATCAGGCAACAGACGTGACAGCGGCACAGCAACACCAAACACGGAGCTGTCTGCTTTATCCACCAACACAACACCACCAGTCCAGAACCAACGGCAGAAGGACCCGCTCTGAATCACTCCGTGTCGCTGTGGCTCAGAGACACAGGGATTTATGTTTTAAAAAATAATCGCGTTACAATCATGTCAGGTTTTTGGTGGATTTAATTAAGTCTTGGATTGCAAAGTATGAATGTCCTCTAGCAATTTCCAGATGATATATACGTGTGTAAAGTTTGTGAAGGCAGGAGGAAAAAAGCTTCCGCGATCACGTCTCCTCTCCGTTCCTCCAAACCCCGCCCTGAAAATAATGAGTGACAGGCTGATAGTGACCCGATAGAAACTTTATTATTCACTTAATCACTGAGATATAATGAAGCTAACTTAATCTCATACATTCATGGGATTTATGTAACAGTAAGACAGAGAATGTAAGTGTGCACCCACATGCAGTATTTTTGTTTGTATATGCTATTGTAAATACTCCTGTTGTCTGCTGTGTTCAGACTCAAGTCCACACAGTATCACACACAGATATATGGAAGCTAGACCTATACAATTCATTTATTTTGGTTTATAAATTAATGTCAAGACATTTATGTTATTGATTTCTGAAGCACTTTCTAAATAATAAAAAGAGAGTTCATATGTATTTACTGCATGTATGCATTGATGAAAAATAAGCCATGTGCAGTAATATAGAAAATTGAGGATGCAACGCATTGGTATGAATCGTGATGCATCGGGATATCGAATTGAATCGAATCGTTGACAGGATAATCGTAATCGAATCGTGAGACCAGTGAAGATGCGCAGCCCTAGTAAATACTGCTATATTTTTATTTATTTTTTTATGTTATTATAGTTTTCTTAATATGTTCTGTGTATTAAATGTTGTTTTACTTCCCACAGTCCCGAGGTATAAAATAACACATTAAAATACAAGAACACGCACCATGACACCAAGTCAAATATCTCGTACGTGTCAACCTACCTGGAAATAAACCTGTTTCTGATTCTGACTGATATGCACTGTACCTTTGCTATAAAACTGTAAATGTCCCCACTGTGAAACGTAAAATAATTGTTTCTTCATTATTTTCAGATCTGATGGTTAAGTCTACATCCTATCGCTGGTCTCGTATCATTGCAGAGATAAGTGTTTTAGAGACTAATATCACAGACGTGACCAAGCTCAAAATCCCACGTCCACAGATTGCAGTCGTGATTTGAACTAGACGGATGTTGATGGTCAGTGTGCAGGCCTCACCCTCCCAGGCCTGTTCGGTGCGGTTGGGGGTGTTGCAGTAGCTGTAAGCCTCAGCGATGGGGTTCGGCTCCAGGGTGTGAGGCGCCGGGAACACTCTCTTCCTGCTCTTCCCCACAGCCCCCCCAACGCCTCCATCTGCAGCCTGGAGGAGGCGCTCCTCCAGCAGGGGAGTGGTGGGGATCAGGTTCACTGGGGAAACAAGAGGAAGAAAGTTAGAATGCAAAATATAACTAATGTGAAAAGGTGATGAAGAATGGAGGCCACTTATAAGAAGACATATTCTGCTAATTGTTAGGTTTATAATTTGTATGTAGTGTCTCCACTGGGACATGTCTCTGTGCTTTAATGTTCAAAAAGCTCTCATACTGCCTGTGCTGCAGAAACTCCTTTCACCCTCTGTCTGAAACCAGAGCCCAGTCTGCTCTGATTGGTTAGCTGGTCGGCTCTGTTGTGATTGGTCAACCCGCTAAGACAGTGGTTCTCAAATGGGGGTACGCGGACCCCTAGGGGTACGTTGGAGTACTGCAGGGGGTACGTGAGATTTATTTTATGTTAATAATAAAAAATGTAAATTAAAAAAATATACCAATTTTAGGAAAAGTAACGAAGTTTGAGCAGTGTGGGTTTTATATTAACAGCCTACACATATTTCAAAACGCGAAGTGTAATAACTGCAGTGGCCTTCCTGTCAGAATAACAAAGATCCTCAGTGAAGCACGAGCCCATGTTTCACTACATTACGTACAACTTATTAAAAAGATCAGTTCAATGCAACTAATCTCGTCTTGGTGTTATTGCATGATGTTAAAATTGGTTTGCCATGAATTTAGTGATGGATTGTAAACATTTGAAATGTAGCATTTAAGTGTTTCTCAGTTACAATGTTTTAATAAATCAGACACCGATGGTGCAGCGCTGTACTGTACCTCCTTTATATAGGCATTTTTTTTCCTTAACAAATTGTTATTGTGCTGATGTTGGCTGAATCAGGGGGTCCATTATTGAAAAAAGTTTGAGAATCACTGCGCTAAGAGATGTCCCGCCCCTTTACCTATCATATACAATGAGTTGGAGCGCTAGCCAATAGAAGCGGGAGTGTTACTCAGTGATGTCACAGAATTAAACAAAGGCGTCCAGGGGGAGTGTGTGGAAAGGAAACTGTTGAGAACTTCGGGATTCAAGCCTTTGCAGACCATTTACATGCACACAAACCTTTTAACAGGAGAGGGAAAACCCAAAAAGCACAATAGGGCCTGTTTAATAAATAAAAAGACAGACTAAGGCACCAATTTTGGTTTAATCCATTGCTATAAATTGCCACTGAAAACCACAAATGGGATCCTCAAGGTGACACCAGATGAATAGTGAGGTGAACACCAAAGCCATTAGGAAACATCGATAGGACACAAGAATGCCTAAACAAAACTTTTGGTCAGTCCATCTGGAAACTGTTGCGTTATTCCTGGGTGTAATGGAAAGTTCTGGAGCGAGGACTCGAAACACAATGAGAACACGGGAGAGCTCGACTTGATGACGGAAATATTTATTGAAAGTTACGGCCAGAGATTTGACAGAGACTTCTGCTGCAGCCACAAGGTGACACAGCCTTACCAAGTCTGAAGATCTCACCAAATCCCAAGTAATTATCTAGTTCTATACAAAACCATTCTCAAGTGATGAGATACGGTGGCAACCAAGGTCGCACGCCTGAATGCTGACTATAGGAGTAGAGTGATAAACTGGGTAAAAGGCAGAGGGCCTTGGTAAATATTTTCCTCAACAATGGGATGAGTAAAGTAACTTTGACCTAAACAAAGCATTCCATAAAAAGTCAGGGGATCTCTAAAGACATTTACCTTCTAGATACCATGCCGAATGTCATGGCAATCAAACGATAGTTCAGGGATCACCAACTACATTTGTCCAAGGGCCAAAATGTATCCAATAAACACTTTCGCGGGCCAGCGATTTATATATATAGCCCAGAATTTTGAAGTTGTTGACCGAGGGGGGTTCTAGTGGAGCACGCTCAGGTACTGCGGATCACATAAAGCAGACTCTTCACGCTAACGAAGGATCACTTCTTCTTCAGGGCAGGGAAGGCTACGCAGTACGCAGGCTACTGTCCCGCAGCTGCTGCCTCTCTGTTGGACTCCGGTACTGCACATTACTCACGAGACGTAGTAAAAACAAAATGAGTGAGGGGCGAAAGCACTAACCACTCCGCCAGCGCCACAGCGCGTGCCGGATGAGAAAGTCTGAATATACTATATATCACTGTGTCTCAATGAGATTTTCACCTGTATAAATAAAGGCTAAATTAAAAAAAATAGATTTAAGAAACATTTACAGGCAATAATAACCCTTACGGCCCGTCCACACTACAGCTTCAAAAACGGTTTCCAGCACGTCTGCCCATTCACTTTGAATGGGGTGACGTCACGTTGCCTCGCTTTTCGCCGAACTGAATTGTGGGTAGCATAGCGGTCTGTCTCCGCCGTCCGGAGTAGCCAGCGCTAGCCAATCAAATCATATGCCAGTACAAACTCTAGCCAATCAAACCGCTGCTTGTGTGTCAGGGGCGGGAGATTCATGTGATTGGTTGTTGGTCGAACTTCAGACGCGCCCAGCTCCAAGCTTTTTTTGAAGCTGTAATGTGGACGGGCCGTTACCCTAATTACTAAATGGGACCAAGTAAAGCAATGGGGCCAACTGAACCAGCAGTGACAGAGTGCATGGTATTAAGAAAAGCATTTCAACTGTAGTTCTTCTCTCCATGTTGACAGCTCTATAGCCCAAATCCCCTCAGTGCTACCAGTGCGTTGCCTAGACACCAGTGACCTCTGACCCCGGGCAGTGATGGTCCAATAAGAGCAGAGATGTGGGAACTGGAAAGCGCATTCACAAAGTTCCAACTCTGAAGAAAAGGAAGCTAAACCCATGTGGCCCTTTGGCAAGAGGGATATACAATCCTACTTATGAAAGACACACACACACACACACACACACACATCAGAAATTCAAACTGGCATCTGTGCAAATATTGCATCCTGCTGCAGAGAGGACAGAGAGGCGCTGCCTGCATCATAAAGCACAACGAGCTAATGGTTTCTCATCGCTATAGCAACTATCTACACAATGTGTGTGTAGCGTGTGGTGTGTAAAGGGTTACACACTCTCTTTCTTCGCTCTCTTGCAACAGTTTTCCATTTCCCCTCGTCTCCAGCTGAGCTCATAAAGTTCACAGAGTTGCAGACATGACGTTTTCTGCAAATATCCACCTTGGTTAATGAGCTCCCAGGACCATGTCTTTGAGATAGCGCTCGACAAAGTTTGATAAACCCGGAGGCCGACTCAACACCATCTCATTTACTGCTGCCGTTCGGTTTTAGTTCACTGCGCATTTAATATCGGTGGGTTTTGGACCCTTAATACAAAGAAAACAACATTACCTTGTGCTTTGGGACATTCTCACAGAGATGTTTTTACTCTCTTCTGACACTATGTCTATGAATGCATTATTCTTACAAAGGGAAAACCAAATGATCAATTAGCCAATCAACAATAATCATAACAAAATGATTCTAGCCTTTTCATTGAGCGAAGTTGTTCCTATTTTGCCTTAGATTTTTGGATAAATAAGTACTTTATCTTTCAAACTAAATAAAGTGAATATGTCACCTTTTGCTTATTTGATGGACCAGGGTATATGCAGGAATCCTGAAGTCAAATGTAAGACCTTTAAAGACCCTTTTTTAAGACCCTTTCCATACATTTTAAGACCTCATCGCCACTTGGAGTTCTAACCGGTTACCTTGGCGACACACTTTACGTCACATTAATAATAATAATAAATTACATTTTTTATTAGAGCGCTTTTACAGGTGCTCAAAGCGCTTTACAAGTACACATTACACATATTAGACATGTAAGAGTCATCACTGCGGACTTTACCCACAGGAGCAAATGCGGGTAAAGTGTCTTCCCAAGGACACAACGGCCTGACGCAGTGGCGGGATTCGAACTGGAGTTCACCAACGCCCCTTGCTCTGATGACCAACGCTCTAACCACTGCTCTAACCACCATTGACTATATACAGTATTGATTGTCCTTCCTCCTTATCTTCCAACCATTTGGACGCAGACTTCCATTTCCCCATAACGATGTTGCTTAGCAACCGGCGTAAATGGGCCTTCGCGCGCTATCAAGCAGTGAGTGTGCGATGTCCTGTTCAGATGACGTCACACCCAACGGGATGCCATCAATAAACTACAGAATCACACTACACACCTACGCCATGATTACATTCAGGCAGACTGTAGAACACAACCTCTTTGGACCATTTATATACTTATTGAAAACAAGCTACAAAATGTAACACCTTGGAAAATGCCCTTTAATAGTTTTTAAGACCCCGCGGACCCCCTGTGGACATTTGTTAGCTATTTTTTTATAACTTACATAAACAAAACGATTCACCAAGTAAGTTAAAATGTATAAACTGATTAAGCAATGCTGACTAAAATGCAAGAAAGTTGCTAGAAAGATGATAGCATCACGTATTAAACCAACATGGAGCACTACATATTCTTATACAAAGCTAAACACAATGTACCATATTGCTTTGGAAAAATAAAATCAATCAATCAATCAATCAATGTTTATTTATATAGCCCAATATCACAAATGTTACATTTGTCTCAGTGGTCTTCACAGTTTGCACAGAATATCAGTATGACAATACGACACCCTCTGTCCTTACACCCTCTGTCCTTAGACCCTCTGTCCTTAGACCCTCTATCCTTAGACCCTCACATCGTACAAGGAAACACTTCCGAAGAAAACCCACAGTTTGAAGGGAAAAATGGGAGAAACCTCAGGGAGAGCAACAGAGGAGGGATCCCTCTCCCAGGAAAATAAAGGAATTTTTAAGATTCACAAACGAAAAACCAAGCAGCTGTTTATCTAAAGCATGCAGACTCTCAGTTCTACAGTTGTAACTCTTTTCAACTGCAAAACATTTTCCCAACAGCTGAGCAGTGGCAAAGGCAACAACAACTCCTTCAGTGAAATGCATACCATGAAGATCTTCTATATGAATACATGCCGAGTACTAAGGTCTTTATTAAAACTGGTTCCTAACTCACCACTGACGAGGAAGAGGAGAAGGTGTATGGCGACAGCGGAGACCATTTTGACGACTGCTCGATAGCTTGAAGGTCCGGCCACGCACACTGGAGCTCATTCATTACAGAACCTGTCCCCCTCTATGCTCTGCACCCCATACTCTGCCCCCCCCAACCCCATTCCCACACACACACACACACACACCCACACACACACACACACACACACACGCCTGCCTGAACTAACCAAAGTTCTGGAGACTAGCTCAGCCACAGCCACAATGGCGCTTTTGTAACTCTCTGCCCAACATTACCAAGTGCATACACAGCACTGGAACACACACACACACACACGTAACAAATGATTGCACCCACACTAAAAGTGGCTGCAGGAAAAAGCACTGATTTCCAACTTTCCATTTACCTTTCCTTAAATCTTACAAACACAAAATCATGCTGCTTGAACAACGTTGACATCTCAGTTTATAAATATTACATTTCTCTTGAATTGTAATGGTAAAAGAGTCCGCTTATACACACACTAAAAGCATGCATGTGTTGCCGTTTAACTGGTTACACACCGGGGAACTCGTGACGTTCCATAACGGTAGGAATGGGGCGTGTACTTTGAGGAGCCATTGTCGAATAACCAGGAAATACACATTTCGATCGCTTCTTCTGTCGTTTACATTTATCTGTTGGTATATTTGTCTCCATAGCGACACTTTGATGCACATTCAGTCCCAGTGTGTGAGGTTGTGGTTGCGATGCCGATATCCGGACGCGTGCAGCGAGGACTACAACATGACAATGAGGTGACTGGGGATGTCTGTTCAAAACATTGCAAACGTGAATAAATCATTTCAAATATGTATTTGTCTCCGACTTTCATTTGTACATCGTTGTTAATGTGATGTGTAGTAGCTTTGATAGCTGTCCATACCTCCAGACAGCCTACAAGTAAGACACAAGTTGTTTACTCACAGCCCGAATGCAGCATCGAGATCCGTGGCCAGCTGTGATCCTCTCCGATTAACTTGTGACAGGACTTCTGTAGCTATTCTCCAGCGAGCAAGGTTTTTATTAAATACCTCCATCCCTCTCATCACAACAAGACTCTACACTGTGCAGAAAACAACAACATAAATGAAAATAACCTTGCTGGGGCTGCTCATGTCATCTCTTAAAGATTTTTGCAAGAAACACCAGCCTGTTTACATGGTCTGGTTTCAGAGATGAGCGCAGGCAGGTGACAATATTGCCACCTGTACTGAAGACCCTCAGCCACGCCCCGACACGTGGGGTGACGCCGGCCAATCACAAAGCTTTGATGCGTTCAAGTGCATTATTCTGGCACAGGAAGATTATGTTACAGGACATTAACGATACAACAGAATATTTTTGTTCTATTTTTAGACACATCTCGCGATCGACTGGTTGGGCACCCCTGGGATAGACCATAGGTCCGTTGTGGTGGCAAAGTAGTCAGCTGAAGCCACATCTCTCAACTTCCACACGGCATTTGTCATATAGCGGAGGCAGCGCAGACCTGCTGAAATAATACCGAGACGGCTTCGCGTAACGCTTGTCCAACGTGTTGACAAGTTGCTTAAAGCCCTGGTTGCTAACAGTGCTAACTGGGCACATATCTTTAGCGATGTGAAATGTAATGGCACCTGTAATATCTCTGTGTCTCTGCGAGCTCGTCGCGTAGGCCGTTGCTCTGTACAATGCGTCCTGAATCGATGACTGTGATGATGTGGTGGATGAAGTCGAGCTTTGTGGTTGTATTTCAGATGATTAAAGAGATTGGTGGTGTTAGTGTGTGGTGCCAACCTGGTAACAAATCCTGCACTGTACTTTGTTTTGCTCCACGTCGGACTCCTGAAAGCCAAAGTACTTAAATAGTTTTACCCTTCTTTTTAACGAGTTGCTGCTCTTGTTCTGACATCTTCGCTCGCGCTGAACACTCACAACACATGTCACTCCCACGCGGCCGAGTGGGCTTTTAGGGAGGGGCGAAAGCGCACCCAGCAAAATAATTGTATTTTGTCAATTATGCGATTTTCATAATCGTCGCACGCCATAATCGTAATCGCGATTCAAATACGATTAATTGCACAGCCTTACATCAAAGTGTTCCTATGGAGCCAAATATACCAAAAGATAAATGTAAACAACAGAAGAAGCGATCGAAATGTGTATTTCCTGGTTATTCGACAATGGCTCCTCAAAGTACACGCCCCATTCCTACCGTTATAGAACGTCACGAGTTCCCCGGTGTAACCAGTTAAACGTTAACACCTGCACCTTTGCTCATTATTTAAACATGTCACGCCCTGTTGTTCAGTCTTTCAGCTCCGTGTCCTGGAGCCCATTAAAATGCACACACAGCTTGACTTTTAACTGAAGGCCCCCTACACCCTACCCCTACCCCTCCCCCTCCCCCTCCGTTTGCGCGTTCACGCGGAGGGTCCGCCATATTGAGGGCTGTACCAAAGCAACGAGTGTGGAGGGGGAGTGGGCTATCAAGCCCTCAAACAGCGAGTCTGCAGCGGTGCTGACTTGAGACCGGTCTCTACCTGACCGGAGTCACGCTGTGTGTGTCCGTCAGGAAACACGCTGTTTACAAGTAGTTCCAGCAAACATCCACTGATAAACTACGATGTTAGCAACCTCATGATGACCTCATATGTTTTTAACTTAGAATCAAACCTGTGTTTAGTCTAGAAAAAAGTAAATGTGTGCATTTTATTATAAAGTTGTGTATATTTACAGACCGTTGCAAAAACTAAGAAGCTTATAAACATCAGGTTTAAAACTAAAAGAGCTTTGAAACACAATGAAAGATGTTTGGAGTTTTATTTGAGTTATTCATTTAAACTTTTTTTCTAAGAGATGCTGATTTGAAACCGTTGTTACATACAGTTACGGCATTTCCTGTTTCTGCCGGAGAGAGGGGAGAGAGGGGAGAGAGGAGAGAGAGGGGAGGCCATCCCAAAGCTTGCCGCTGTGTTTACTCCCTCCATCTGACAGGAGGGAGCCTCGTTGAGCTGCGAGTGTGGCTACAGACGGAGTTCACTCCGTCACGGAGGGGTAGGGCCGAGGGAGTGGTTTGGGATTGGGCCGAAGTCTGAAGGAAGGGGCAGATTTTTTTCGGCTGCGTACTTTCAAATTCTAGCGCACTCGAGCTGGTTTCTCCATTCTTACCTACCCTACCTTTAAGTGTTGAGGGCTAGCAGCACTGTGAAGAAGCTGTAACAAAAGTTGACCCAGCATGAGTATTGTGTTTAAATGGCAACCTGCAGACGTCCATCATTTCAGGTCTCTCAAGTGCTAGATTTTACACATCACTTTGTCACCTGCACACGTAGAATCACATGCATCACCCCCCTTCTTGCTGCAAACTAATCGACATTAAGACTGTTTACCACTGGATGCAGCTTTACAAACAATCTGCAGGGATACAGAGATTATCCTTGTGCTCATTTAATTAAGCATTAATGCTGGGCACTACAGCTAAGTATGTGCTGATGAGACCCCTTGATTTCACCCGTGGAGTTTTTTCTCATAGTGAGAACAATCTAATATTATATTTTAGTCTATGTTTATTTAAAGTGGCATAATGGCTCAGTGGGGAGCACAGAGTGTGAGGTTCCTACTGTTAGATCTCACTGTATCTGTGCATGACATCTGCTCACCCATCACTAAGGCTCAGGATACTTTAGAGCACATGTTCCAGTCAAGCCTTGAGACGATTTAAGCATGCCATACCCCTCTTATTATACCCCTTTTCCTTTCCTTCTGGAGAAGAGTCTTACAGTTATTAGAGAAGTCTTGCTTGCTGTTCAACTCACGTCCTAGCTATAAGAGCAGAATGAGCACAGCAGTCGACAATGAAAATGTGCGGTGGAGTTCCTGAGAAATGCAGCAAGCTAAATCATAACGTCATGATTCATCAAACTGGTTCTTCTGGTAGTTTGCAAGTAGAACCAACTGTTATCCAAAAAGCATGGAACTAGAAGAAAAGTCATGTGTGACGACCCCTGCCTTGTTATCTCTGGTATGTGTATGTTCCTTTAAGGTTTTCCCTTTGGTCTATCAGCTGGGATTGAGGACACCTGGCGGCCGGTACCAGAGGGTTAAAGGGCCTGAGTGAGACCTGCAATCTCTCTCTGGCAGGAGGACGCAACGAGAAGAGCAGCCACGACCAGCTGACCTCTGCTTTTTTCTATTCACGCCCTTGTTTTCTGTGCGTGTTTGTTGTGGCATGTTGAGAGCCATGACACATGTCAGTGTACATTGTCAAATAAAGGCAAAGACACCCAGATTAAAATCTTTAGTGCAAAGTCTAATGGACATGAACATATGGCTCTAATATCCCTGGGTTAGTTTTTTGTGGGGTGGCTTTGTTTAAGCTTCAAATAAGACTTTTTTTCATAGAGAAACGATTAGGTTGCATTAATCAAATCGGGTTACACAACACTAGACTGCTGTTTTCTCCCTACAGGGATAACATAATGTTATTTAGACTAATCTCAAAGCAGAACTCAGAGAGGCCTTTATTTCAGACTCAGATCCAGATTCGAGCACAGGGCGATCCTCAGAGCAGACACCGCAGAAAGTCCGAATGTGGAGGAAATAATCTGCTAAGTGCTTGGACCTCTGCCGATTTAACACTTAACAAAGTTACAAAAGCTGATGTTAAGAAATGTCACCTGCTTGTCAGCTTTTTGTTTTGAGATACACGTTTTCTTGTTGGCTTTTAACTAGGCCTGGGTGACAAGAAGAAAGTCATATGATATTTATGAAGAAATACCTCAATATCGATGTTGTGACCATATTTTAGAGTTGTATATGACAATGTATTTACACAATGATAGTTTTGATAGAAAAGCATTGGTTATAGAATAATTAAGCGGGTAAAGGTTAACAAAAGAACGGCTACTTGTACTGAATTTCTGTTTTCCTGTAATGTTTGTCTGCGCCACACGCCTGTGCGTTGGTGTTCGGATCAGAGGGTCACAGGGTCAAACCCCACAAAAAATGTCCCTGAGACACTTCACCCCAAATGGCTCCTGTGGGGATTGTCCACAGTATTGAGTATGTAAGTCACTTTGGATAAAAGCGTGTAACAAGTAAGATGCAATGTAATATCTAAAGGATATCAAAGGAACAGGTAGAATAGTCTGGTGAATTCAGAAAATTACATAATTTGATTGTAAAACTGCTTTTTATGGAAGATGATTGTCGTGGATATTTTAAACTCGTCAATACTGTAAAGACGTACAATGAGAGTAATCAATAATAAACTGGTGAAAGCAAACAGTGTTGTCTTGTTGGTTATTTATTTGAAGCTTCAAAGACACAGGTCTCACAGAGTATAGGATAGTCTGCAGGAGTGTGCGCAATAGTCACAGAATAGCAAAGCTTATATACAAGATAGGGCAGGCAGAAATCTGCTTTCACACGGATATCTCATATTGTTATTAGACACCCGTGTCCTTGAGCTGCAGAAAGTATAACGGTGATCAGCATATGGAAGTTCAAACTTTGTGTGAAGAGGAGTAGTTTCAACATAGTCTGCCAAATCAGCTCTGTGGCCTTGAAGCGCTTGAGAATAATAACCCTCATTAGAGTATGCAGAGAAAACAGCACATATCAAGAAATGGTACAGTAGTGTTGGACAATGCTTTTAGAAGCATTTGGTTTTAGCATATAAGGTAACATAAGAAATTGCCACTACATGATAAGGACCACTTTAGATTTTTTTCAGATGAAACTGAAAATTCTGACTTTTATTTTAGAATTATTAAGAAAAAAAATCAGAATTTTGATCAGAATTTTTAGAAATGAACAAATTCACATGTGGCCCTTATCCGCTTCCTGAGCCTTTAAAAGCAGGACAAGGCAACATTATCATGATGTCCAAAATCTAAGATGTTATCTAATCTAATTGTAAGATACCAGCGTACCACAAACGCACATTTACTTAATTCCAGCTATTTTTATCTTTTGGGGCGTTTCCACTGCAGCGGGTAGCTCGCTTTAAGCGTGCCGAGCCGTGCGGGGCCCGTTTTTGGTTGTGCTTACACCTGGCCTAGTTTTTGCCCGAGGCTACTTTTTCACCTTTTTTCTTGCCCGACTAAATCGTGGTTCTAGGGCCAGGAACAACCAGGCTGAGTCGGGCTGAGTATGCTAAACTAGAGAGAGAATCGCTGGCAAGGCGGCTACAACTACAACAAGATCAACATATTTGACCGTGATTTAATTGTCATACACGTTTCTAAATGATGCCGAAGTAACAACATACTGATACCGGTTAGTAAGAACCATGAATTAATGCTTTGACAAGTCTGCAGACAGACAGCAGGCGAAAAACCCTTTTAAAATGCGTGCTTTCTAAATGGAGCTTGGCTAAGCTAACGGTGTATATGCTCCGAGCGTCCACACTCACAACAACGGCCTACAGACATAAATAAACCAGCGACTGTATTCGCCATGACACAGGCAGTCTGTGGTTTGTACTTGTTTCAGTTGTGTCTAGTTTCTGAACAGATATGAGGAGCTGTGAGCTCTGAGTGCTAAGAGCTAACGACTGTGTTGTTTTTCTGGGGCTCTCATTGAAGATGACGTCACGGCTCCGCCTACACTGCGTTACTATAGTAACTACCCCAGTTCCTAATAAGGCCTAACCAAACCGAGCGAGGCCGAGCGAGGCCGAGCGAGGCCTGCAGTGGAAACGCGCCATTTGTGGGTCAGCCTCTCTTTCTGTTCCTACCTCTTCATCCTCCCCTGACATTCCCTCTTCTCACGGTGGATCTGCCAGCACTCCTGCAGCACTTAACTCCCAACGAGCTCTGCTTCACCTTCCCCTCACTATATTGCCAACACCTCGGAACACTTCTCCATCTCTGTGTTTCAGCCCTTCCCCTTTCAGGAGACTCTCACACAACTTTCCTCCGGTGCCTCCCTCGTGTGTCAGTTAAGTCATAGAACGCCTTCGCTGTCTTTGTGTTTGCAAGCCATCATCTGAAGTAGCCTGGAGCCAGAGAGAGGCTTTTACTCCACTATCGATCCACATCCGTCACTCAGGCTCTCGTGGAAACTGTCAACAAACTATAATGAATGAGCTTGACATAAAGTGTGGGGAAAAAAGCTAATGCATGCATGCAGACTACAGACTGAAATGCCGACAAGATACTTTTAAAAAATGACCCATAGATGTGGAACAAAAACAGAAGCTGACATCCATTAACCATGAGGAGAAATCCCAAATGCTTTCATCCCATGCTTCTCCTGGATAATAGCTCAAATCTTCCTCTACAGTATGTGTGATGAATAAATGATAACAGCAGCTTTTCTCCAGCAGAACAACCAAGGGTGACTGTGGCTGTGAGTGCGGTCGTCTTTCAACCAGCTCGAACCCAGCCCATGCAGTCAACATGTCGATGTATCCTTGGGCAAGATACTTAACCCTGAGTTGCTCCCAATGGCATGTGTGTGAATGTTAGGTCCTAGAGTAAGGTACACTGCTCTGTATGAATGGTTGAATGACATGTAGTATGTAAAGCGCTTTGAGGGGTCTTAAAGACTGGATAAAGCGCTATATAAGTACAGTCCCTTTACCAATCACTTACTTTAAGAGAAAAACCCACCTAGCTCCAAAATGTCATTATTTTATCCTGTTAGACATTTGTGTAAAACTTCTTAAGTCTTCTTAATGGCCCAACATGTGTATTGTTCAGGTGGATATTTGGATATGTCTTCAATGTGTTTCTGAGATATCGTCTTCTCAAGAATGTGAGGTCAGGCCATTTGACCCTTGAATCTTATCAGTCCATCTTTTGGCCAAATACAAATAGTCTTCCTGAGATATTGTGTGTACAAGAAGAGGATAATAGTTTGATGTAAAAACATAATCCTGGTGCGGATACATTAAAACAGGAGACAGTATGAACTCTGGAAGGTAGGCATGAATTCAAATACCTTCACTCATCCACTTCTACCATTGTGGCGTCTTTAAACTCAGAGTTTCATTAAGGGAGAAGATTACAGGGCAGGAGATGAGAGTGGGTTTGATAGTCAGACATTAATAAGAATGTACACAGCAGCCACAAAGGCAGTCAAGCACACATTATTATCTAGTGGAGGCGGAGAGAGGGAGGGATGGAGAAGTATGTTTGTATTTCAGTTCATGGAAAGGTTGCCATAAACCTTGAACAATTAAATTCAAAGATTCTCTCTTCTAAACCATCAACGTGTATGTTAGACCCAATTCCAACTAAGCTGTTGAAGGAAGTTTTTCCATTAATTAGCACTTCTTCATTAAATATTATGAATATGTCTTTATTATCAGGCTATGTTCCACAATCATTCAAAGTAGCAGTGATAAAACCGCTTCTTAAAAATCACAACCTCGATCCAGAGGTTTTAGCCAATTATAGACCTATTTCTAATCTTCTGTTCCTCTCAAAAATTCTTGAGAAAGCGGTCGCAAAACAGTTGTGTGATTACTTAAAAAACAATGATTTATTTGAAGATTTTCAGTCTGGCTTTAGAACACATCATAGCACAGAGACAGCTCTGGTTAAAGTCACAAATTATATTCTAATAGCCTCTGACAAGGGACTTGTCTCTATTCTTGTTTTGCTCGATCTCAGTGCTGCATTTGATACTATCGATCATGATATCTTATTGCAAAGACTAGAGCACTTAGTTGGCATACAGGGAACTGCTTTAGGCTGGTTTAGGTCCTATCTATCTGAACGCTCTCAGTTTGTACGTGTCAATGATGAATCTTCCACACAAACCAAAGTTAGCCATGGAGTGCCACAGGGCTGAGTGCTCGGACCTATTTTGTTCACATTATATATGCTTCCGTTAGGCAATATTATAAGGAATCATTCTGTACATTTTCATTGTTATGCGGATGATACTCAACTATATTTATCAATCAAGCCTGATGAAATTAATCATCTAAATAAAATTCAAGACTGCCTCAAGGACTTAAAAACAAGGATGACCTTAAACTTTTTGATGTTAAACACGACCAAAACTGAAGTTATTGTACTTGGCCCGAAGAATCTACGAAACAAATTATCTAAAGATATACTAACTATGGATGGCATTAATTTGGCCTCCAGTGAGACTGTAAGGAATCTTGAGGTTACATTTGATCAGGATTTATCCTTTAACGCCCACATAAAATCAATTTCAAGGACCGCCTACTTCCATCTACGTAACATTGCAAAAATCAGGCATATCTTGCCTCAAAACGATGCAGAGAAACTAGTCCATGCATTTGTTACTTCAAGGCTGGATTATTGTAAGTCTTTATTATCAGGATGTACCAAGAAGTCAGTCAAGTCGCTTCAGCTAATTCAAAATGCTGCAGCTCGTGTACTAACCAGAGTTAGGAAAAGGGACCACATTACTCCTGTTCTGGCTGCCTTACACTGGCTCCCTATAGAACACAGGATAGAATTTAAAATTCTTCTTCTCGCCTACAAAGCCCTTAATGGGCAGGCGCCATCTTACCTTAAAGAACTCATTATACCCTACTGTCCTACTAGGGCATTGCGTTCCAAGAATGCAGGGTTGTTGGTTGTTCCTAGAGTCTCTAAAGGTACAATGGGAGCCAGAGCCTTTTCTTATCAAGCTCCACATTTGTGGAATCAGCTTCCAGTTTGTGTTCGGGCGGCAGACACCCTATCCGTTTTTTAAGAGTGCGCTTAAGACCTTCCTTTTTGATAAAGCTTATAGTTAGGGCTGATTAGATTCAGCCCTTAGTTTTGCTGATATAGGCTTAGTTTGTTTGGACATCTTACTTCTTCCTTCTCTCTGTCTGTACCTGTGTACTTTCATGTTCCGATTAACCCATCTTCCCCAAATGTCTTTCTTTCTGGTGTCTATATACGCTGGGATCCGGAGTCATGGATGATCCTGCGGTCCTGTGTCCTGCATCGCGAGCCCTGGATCTTGAGTCGTGGCTGTGGTCCTGGATCATAGGTCCTGGATGGATATCCTCGTGGATTCATCTTCCTATTATACACATATGCATTTCCAAACATTTGGTCTACCTATGTTGCAAATGTATTATCTTTTCAATTTACACACGGCATCTATTGCACGTCTGTCCGTCCTGGGAGAGGGATCCCTCCTCTGTTGCTCTCCCTGTGGTTTCTCCCATGTTCCCTTTAAACTGTGGGGTTTCTCTGGAAGTGTTTCCTTGTACGATGTGAGGGTCTAAGGACAGAGGGTCTAAGGACAGAGGGTGTCGTATTGTCATACTGATATTCTGTACAAACTGTGAAGACCACTGAGACAAATGTAACATTTGTGATATTGGGCTATATAAATAAACATTGATTGATTGATTGATTGATTGATTGATTGATTGATTGATAGACAAGACGGGGGTGAAAAGCCCACTTGTCTTAGTAACCTTTTTACACTTCTTATTTTCATGGTATTTAAAGCAACAGAAGACGAGGGATTAGGGAGACGAAACACAAGCTTTCAGTATCCGAAGCTTCAAGTTTGAGTTCAAATGAGAGGACATCATCCTAAAAAAAAAGCTGATGGACTGCTATCAAAGTGTTGGCAAACAGTCAGTCCAGAACACCAGCTCTGTGGCTCTGATTCCTCTGCAATCCTAAATGTGTGACAGAGCATGATTCATGCAAGTGTAATCCTGAAAGCTCGTCCAGACAAGCACCACGACACTTCTGATGTGAGTGGACCAGGAAGTTAGTTAGTATTTTACCACATGCAGTTCCCTTGTCTTAAAGTCAACTGTTTTTAAATAAAAATAAACTGGTTTAAGAGATTGTATTGTTTTATTCTATGACATAAAATCTGTCAGTAATTACCCATGGTGAATGCCTGAAGCTTTTTATTTGTCTTTAAAGGTCACCTATCATGCTATTTTAGGCAATAGCATAGGTCTCAGATATATAAAAAAATATAAAAAACATGTGTATGAAGTGATCACCCATTCTAGCCATGCCTCATACCCCTCTATTTCACTTCCTGTTTCAAAGGTGCTGATTTGGGGATAAAGCTTTAAAAAAGGAGGGGTCTGAGCTCATGCGGGACCCGGCAGCTACTGTCTAAACTAAATGCTGCCGTGATGAAACGCCATATCATGGATTATCAAGGATTATCTCTGAAACAGTCTGGAGCTCAAAGGCTTTCTCTCTTGCCGGTTATACCACAAGGTGAGTTCCTTTTTACTTCCTGCTTCTTCACACACATGCTCTCCAGTACAGGTTAGCTCTGAGTGTTAGCGATGCTAATGTAAACACCGCTCATATTACGTCCAAAACAGTCGGGCATTGTTTCTGATAGCAACTTTCTGATTGGGCCGTGGGTCCACATTTCAGATATTACGTCATATCGGACGCAAATCTGGATCAGCTCCGTTGTAGCCCCGTTTTTAGAGATTTGGGTACGGAGGAAAAGAGAGAGGGTTATATTTTCTGACGCTGTGTGAGTTTCGTGACACACCGGGGACACATATTTATGTATGAAAGACATCAAAAAGTGCATGATAGGTCCCCTTTAAAACGGCAGTTGCCAACAAGTGACTTAACATGCAGAACATTAGCTGCCTTTAGCTTAGCGGTGTTGTCGTGATGTAGTTATTTTATAGCCTAACGTTAGCTTTTTACTTCTGGCAATTGCATTTACGCTTCAAAACTCATAAAAAGGTCTTAATCTGTGGATATCACCCTGCTGAACAAAACCTAAAGGTATCATACATGTGTGTTTTCCACAGATCTTCAATACTCTAAAATCCTTTTTGTAGAAGGAGCCCTTTTTTAACTTCGAAGTTGTCTAACAAAATATGTCATCACTGCATCCCCCTATTTGGGGTTTCAGGAATCCAGAAAAAAGTGACTCTATCTTACATATTTGACATCTGAACATACATTTCCATTTGTACCGCACGCCTCATCACCCTCTGTTTTTCCAATCACGCCTGTGAGGCTTGCAAATCACTTTCAGTGCAGGAGGGTCTGTCTCCTTCCTCTCATTCACTGAGGCTCACACACTCTGCACAATACCTGAACAATGACTTCATGTGGGCAAAGACACAATCATGAACACCTAGGCATTCCCCAGCAGATTGTTGACCCAGTCTCTTCCGCAGTGAGGCCGTGGCTGCTGGATATTTATAAGAAGCCTTTCGGGGATTCTGCTTTGTTTCAGAATGAATGGGGTCCCTTCAATGGGAGAGCAATGAAAGGACACGCATGTATGAACAAACAGAAGAACTGAGACATTTGTCTATTGAACTTAATTAAGTGTAATGTCGTTTTGTAGAAGTGAGCAACACAAAAGCTCTTTCGACAAATAGTCAATTGAGATTTTTCTAATGGATTTAAAATATTGCAATAAATAAGATCAGAGGAAAACATGATATTTACATATTTACATCAGCAGGATAATTTCCACATCTAACTTTATAATAAGTGAAATTGACAGAAGTAAAAAGTTAACAGCTATCAAGGAACTACGGCACGGTCACATGGCTACTACCTCTGCTTTTACCAGTCTTATTTATTTTTGTCCATTTTTTTAACCGCAGTGAGAGTTGCCAAAGAAATGTCGTTGTACGATGACAATTTAAGATATATTCTATTCTTCATGTCACCAATGCTAAGCAAAAGGCGGCTAATGTCCAGCATGATGACGGCAGGCTCATGAAGTCATTAGTTAGCAACCACCGTTTAAAAGACAAAAGATGTTTATGAGGAATAGTAGCTGGCGTATTTGATTTTAAAATAAAATACTTTATTGCAGGCATCCAACCAAAACCTCATGAAACGGTGTGTGCTAAAATGCTAACTTGTTTCTGGGTGTAGGACTCATTCCTGCACCACTCTACAGCTGAATATGCAAATCAGTGGAGTTGCACTTACAGAACTGGAGGCTCAGACTGATGATGGCCAGCGCGGCCCCCCCCACCATCACCAGCAGCAGGAAGCGGTTACGAGCCAGCATCTTCTCATGTGATTGGTCCTCCTTCCTGTCCATCAGCCATCCAGATCACCACCCATCCCTGCAGTCTGGACGCAAAGTGAGAATGAGTTTATGAAAATGGAGCTTTATAAACGGCTTGTTGTTCTCAATTGTTATACTGTTAGAGATTATAATCTATGGGGAGTTTTCTTGGCTTCATTAAGTTAGCAATACTCGGGCTATGATGAACAGCTGTCATTTGTTCAATGAAAACTATTTCCTACTACCAATCATAAAAATACTCAGGGTGGTGGTTTTAAATTCAGACTAGACCCTTTCAGACAAAAGTAGGACATCTGTGTAGTTGGCCAGTAGTTGTATGATTTAGGTTTATGGACGTTTGTTCAGAGATGAGAGTATCACTAGGAAATATGGTAAAACAATAAGTGTAGCATTCACAGTTTGCTCCTATTTTAAAGAGGCGTGAGAGAAAATAGACCAAGTGTTGATCCTGGTCTTTACATTACATGTCACTTGTTAGACGCTTTTATCCAAAGCGACTAACATACTCAATACTGTGGGCAATCCCCACAGGAGCACTTTGGGGTGAAGTGTCTCAGGGACACAACGACATGCTGACTGCAGTAGGGTTTGAACCAGTGAACGCACAAACCACTGCACCACACGCCGCCTCTTTAATACTCAAAATCTTTAAACTAAAGCAGTTTTCCCTTGTGTCATGAACCGGGTGGAAAATTGGAAAGAAGCAGCAGTATGTAATTACTTTTTTGGTAATGATCTTACAAAAAAGATGTTGCAATTCTGTATATTCACCTCTTTCATGACAGTTGTGTCTGTGCTAAGGTCAGTGTAAAACGGCAAGTCAAAAGGTTTTCTGTTTGACCAACTACTGGAAGAAATCACTAGTATGCAGTTATTCTTATTTGTGTTGAAGTACTTGTGTTCTTACTGAAATGATAAATACTCTAGCCTGTGTTGATGATATTTTGGACGAAGTTGTATGGGCTAGTATAGTGGACAGTAATTGTTACTGTAGGTAAATCAAGTCAAAGGTTTCATACTGAGACAGCCTTTACAATTTTCCACCAAACCCAGCTGTTTTGCACATCCATGAATAGTCCGTGAAAGAGCAGAGGGTTGGAAACCAGGCGGAGACATGGGGGAGGAAGGAACTTAAACTGCACTAAATGTAGCCCTGCACAATAAACCCTACCATTAGGGTGTCTCAAAATACTCCCAGACAGGAGTGTTTAAGCCTACATCTAACCAAGGTACAATGAAATGAGGCCTCAGGGAGAATTGGAGCAACAAACATGCACCGTGTGACCTGTGCAACTGTCTGCGCCCACTATCCTGTATTTCAGGATGTGCCACACCAAACTCCAGTAAGTTTGATGCTGAGTTTCTTCATCAATTCAGTATAAAAACATCATAGATCACACATTTATCCACACGGGATAGTGGTGGTCTAATGGATAGTGAGGTGGGGTGAAGATCAGAAGGTTGTGAGTTAAAATCCCGCCAGGAACACCACCACTAGTGTGCCCTTGAATAAGGCTCTTAGCTCTCTTTACTCCAGGGAGAATGTCCCTGTAATTGGTTATTGTAAGTCGCTTTGGATAAAAGTGTCAGCAAAATGAAATGTAATGTAATAATTTATAGCATACATGTTGCAAGAACTGTAGCCACTGGTTGGTTTGCCATTCAAAACCCAACAAAGCTCTCTTATTGAATTTAAATATTGCTTACATCCACGTTTTAGGTTATAGCCTGCAGCATGCAGCTTCAAAACTCCAGGGTGTACTTTGTTGTACTACCAGTTTACAAGGCATTGATTAAAGGGGTACAGTTTGAGATCTACTTAATTATCACGTGCTGTGGAATATTGGGGTGGTTTAACCTTTAACATTTAATTAAGTTCACAATCACATGCATTTACACATTTAGGATTAGGCTCAAGTTAGGCTAAATTGTGAAGAGGGATACAACGACCTCTTGCCTTGATATATCTGAATGAAAATGATCAACCACAAACTAAAGACATGTGGCATTCAGAGGAGGTATGGCTTGCCTATAGGACAGAGTGGTGCAATGGGTTCCCTCGACAAAAAAGCAATGGGATTTCTCCAGAGGGTTTTGGAAAATAGCTGGAAATAAGGTCAGTGGAAAACGAACCTGTTTGATAAATGCACGTTTTGTTCAGCCGGATAATCTCCACATGTCTACCCTACTTTTATAATGTTCGAATCATAAATCTATCGATTAGATTAGTTTTAGGACGCGTCACTGCACCACTCTATTGGTACTAGGGATGGGAACGATTCATCGAATATTTGAAATTATTCAGGTATTCGAATATGAGTTATGATTTTTTTTTGGGAGGGGTGCCTAAGTTGATTACATATAATCAAATGGAATAATTCAATGTATACGCCAGTGCCATAGCTAAGTGTGTTAGGTCTAAAGGTGTGTTTTGCTCCGCTCACCGGCCCCTCACAGCGGGCAGAGCTGCAGGTGCTGATCTCTCTCTCGCGTCCGGTTCTACTTCACTCGTGTTTATGTCCAAATCCATCAGATCTAGCTAGTTCTAGCGAATGATACGGCTGCTGCCCCTCCCTACTCGCAGACCACGCAGACTCAAACCTCATCTTATGCACAAATCCCAGCTGAGAGGGTCTTCTCTACAGCTGGCCTGATTGTGAATCGCCTCCGCACCCGCCTCTCCTCTGAGTAGACATGAATGAGTATTGAATAGCTGCATTCTGTGCATAGGCCCTGTTATAGGTTGTTGATCTCTGTTGTCACGGGTTACGTTACCCTAACCGGTTATGTTGTTCGTGTATGATCCCTCTTTAATTTAAAAACCAAGTTATGTTTTAAGCATGAAAGCTGTAGGCCTATAGCTGTCAACTGTTCAAACTGTGATCACCAGTTCAATACATTTGACAAATTCGACTTGGTTTCTATACTTATTTTAAATATGTAGGATATGTACATTTCGGTTAATCGGTTAACCGTTTTTTTGGGGGTCGAATATTCGAATATACATTTGCTTAATAATTTGGTGGCAATTTTGGTTAGGGTTAGCTAACACTATATTGTCCCAAATCTGTGTAACAAATGGTATCAACTCAAAAATGCAACATGTACAAGTCATGTACCCTCATAATGCCCTCAAACACTTTTTACATTTCACGTGGCGCCAGACTAAAACACAATGTTTATAACAGATGTATGACTATAAAACATGACAGTGCTGGTGTAACATTAATTGTCCAGCTGTCAGACTGTACATCACCTCTATGTGACATAACCTATACTGACAAAGGATTATCTCCAAATTCCTCACAAACGTGCAGATTACCGCTCAGTTGCTCATACACAGGCTACACACTGTACTGTACATAGGCCGGTCCCCTGAGGATTTACACTAAATGTAACTTAACGCTGTAACTGTTCTGCTAACTCAAATGTAAAGTGTATTCATTTTTCATTTTGAGAGGTTGATAGGCTGGACAAGCATAATGTACACTGCCTTCTATTCTGTTATTGTATATGTTGTGTATTCATCACATATACTCTATAGATATGCATCCTTCATTATTGATACGTATTTTGCGTATGGTGTTTATCTTCGACTGCTCATGTGTATATCTTGTGTATTTTATTCTACTCATTCATGTCTTATCTGTTCTGCTGTGACGGAAACAAATAAAGTATATCATCTTAACTCTTACTGGAAAAACGCAGTAGCCTATAAATAATAATAATAATCATCATAATAATACACTTTATTTGTATAGCACCTTTCAAAACAGAGAGCTTTAACATACACGTACACAGACAGCAGTTGAGTTAAACAATGGCATCTAAACATGAGAATACATAGTGAAACACTTAGAACATAACAATACAAAGAATAAGAACAAAATAAGAAAAATAACATTTCATTTCCTTAATTCATTACTTCAGAAATGGTTTCCCCAGTACTACATCTATTGGTCGCACTCTTGTAATATTACAACGTTAATACAATATATTACACAGTAACTACATAATGCTGCATTACAGTCAAAAGAAAGTGCTAGGTAACGTCAGTTAACGTCAGTTGGCTAACGGTTAGCTAGCTAGTTACATTCACTAACTAATGCAGTAGGTTAGCTCCAGCTGGTGAATAAAGAACAACACACATGGAGATATCGCGAGTGTCCTGCATGTTATTAACACTTCTCCTAACTTTATTTGTGGCTACTTGTTGCATCATGCATGTGTTGAAGTGGAGTATTCTCACCGTGATGGTGATGTGTAGCTTTGTGGTGCAGGACAGAGGAACCGATATTTAAATGCCATACAACAATGCAGCAGAAGACAAACAGACTGTGTGATAGAGGGAAAATAAAATAGCACTTGTTAAATTGTTCCTACCTGCAGGAACCGAGTGCCTCAGACAACCGGGGGGACAGTTGAATCCAGCGCTTCGGTTTCTCCGGTATGAGACTGACTGACTGACTGCCGAGCAGAGAACACCGGCGTCAAGATACACGGAATGTGTAGTGGTAATTCCGGTGATGTCTTTCAAAATGAAAGCATATAGCCACGAGGCGAATATGCTGCCACGTTTTGCATAATTTCCAATGCAGTCAGAGTGTAATCAACAATTGAACACAGCAAGTTGAAGGTGACTCTCATGTGTGAGGACTATCAAAGCATAAAGTGTTATGGGAAATAGACACAGCACGATAAGGTATTATTGTGTGGGTAACAAATGAACAATAGATGTGACAAAATGTGCTTTTATTTTGTAATCAAAACGTATGGTGTTCCGCTGTAGAGAAGATAAGTCTGGTTCATGGACAGCCATCAAACACACTGCTCCATCTGCTGGACCAGAGACAGCAATGCACGCGGTGCCTTCAAGGACTCCTCTCGAGGAAATACATGATATGGTTTATTCAAGTATGTTTCATTGCGAGTATAAATTAAACACTAAAACAGTAATATGTGGAGGGATGTGGCTCCATTTGACAAATACACATATTAATCAGGATTCTCTAATTAAAACGTGCAAATCATGCCGTACTGACATGTATTGTTTAGTATTGAAATGTTTGTTTTAGCTGACTGGTTTATTAAATTATGTATTTATCTTATTTATTTGTTTATTATTTATGTTGTAATATATATATATTTGTGTATGTATGTGTGTCTGTTTTGTATGTCTGTTTGTCTTCTGTATTTACATTGTTACTCTACCTATTTTTCTATAAAGTGAAGATTTGTTTACCTACTTTTGATGCATGCTCTGATAGAATAACTGTGAAGGTTTCTCATTTCTCTAATTCCCCTCCTCGACTCCTTATCCCTGTGTCTTAGTCCCGCCCACAGGAGATGCGAGCGGAGAAGTCGAGGAGGGGAACCGAGGAGAGAGGAGGGAAAGCAGCAGGCGTTTAGAGAAATGAGAAACCTTCTGACTGTATGCTGTTGAAAAAACCCAATAAACAAAGTTAAAAAAAAACAACAACAAAAAGTCAACATGTCAAAAAGGAAAATATTCAACATACTGGATAACGATAGATATGTATATTGTAATACACATATTAGAACATATTCATAATTATGTATTATATGTTTGTGTTTATATGTAAAAGTGTAATTGTACTTCTTGTGTTTGTATCAATATATGTATATGTATTTGTAATTGCATTGAGGCGTGTAGCGCAGTGGGTTAGTGTGTTGGTGTTCGGATCAGGGGAGCACAGGTTCAAACCCCACTGCAGTCAGCATGTCGTTGTGTCCCTGAGACACTTCACCCCAAATTGCTCCTGGGGATTGCCCACAGTGTTGAGTAAGACGCTTTGGATAAAAGTGTCTAACAAGTAACATGTAAAAAAAAAAAAAAAATGTAATGTAATTAGGCAATGGTGCTTCTAACTCTGATGCGTTATGAGTGTCGGTAGGGGGCAGTGTTTCCTAGAGTCATAATAACACTTCACCTTCTATGTCAAGGTGTGTGTTTCTTCTCATTCTATCGTTAGTGTTTTCAGGCCTATTGATGAAGACACATTTGTGGGGGAGTATAGAAATAACAGAGACATATCACAGTGCATAAGTCATACACTCCAACAAGTCAGGCTTTTAAAAAAAACAAAGAATATATAATGAAAAATAATGGATTGCATGTGCAGTTAATGTTGGACCTTTTTAATCATAAACTTGTATACAAACTCAATAAGCAATAATCAGAATAACTTGTAATATATATATATATATATATTTGCCTTTTCTTATCAAGCTCCACATTTGTGGAATCAGCTTCCAGTTTGTGTTCGGGCGGCAGACACCCTATCCGTTTTTAAGAGTGTGCTTAAGACCTTCCTTTTGATAAAGCTTATAGTTAGGGCTGATTAGATTCAGCCCCTAGTTTTGCTGATATAGGCTTAGTTTGTCGGGGGACATCTTACTTCTTCCTTCTCTCTGTCTGTACCTGTGTACTCCCATGTTCCGATTAACCCAGCTTCCCCAAATGTCTTTCTTTTTGGTGTCTATATACGCTGGGATCCGGAGTCATGGATGATCCTGCGGTCCTGTGTCCTGCATCGCGAGCCCTGGATCTTGAGTCGTGGCTGTGGTCCTGGATCATAGGTCCTGGATGGATATCCTCGTGGATTCATCTTCCTATTATACACACATGCATTTCCAAACATCTGGATACCTATGTTGCAAATGTATTATCTTTTCAATTTACACACGGCATCTATTGCACGTCTGTCCGTCCTGGGAGAGGGATCCCTCCTCTGTTGCTCTCCCTGAGGTTTCTCCCATGTTCCCTTTAAACTGTGGGTTTTCTCTGGAAGTGTTTCCTTGTACGATGTGAGGGTCTAAGGACAGAGGGTCTAAGGACAGAGGGTCTAAGGACAGAGGGTCTAAGGACAGAGGGTGTCGTATTGTCATACTGATATTTTTTCCAACTGTGAAGTCCACTGAGACAAATGTAACATTTGTGACATTGGGCTATATAAATAAACATTGATTGATTAACTGATTTAATTCCCCTGTCACAGTTAAGTAAACTGAATCTGCTTATCAGAGAAATGCTAGGAGCTAAATGTCACTAGATATTTGGGACCTATCATGCAAAATGCACCTTTCATATATTTTGGTATACAAGTGTCAAAAACTAAAACCTCTCTGTTTTCCTCCGTACTCCCGCTGAAACAGAGGGATATGAGGGATGTCTAAAATGCATGATCGGTTTGATATTTTGAGCAAAACACATCATAGACATGTCTTTTTATATATTTTAATAAATCTGAGACCCATGCCTAAAAATAGCATGATAGAATAGAGATTTGTAATTTGAAAATGACTCTTGCAGTTTTTCGAATTTCCAAATTGTCAGCATTTAAATTGAGATTTTACTAATGAGATGCGCGGTGTAAAATGACTCGACTCCTGCCGTCTGGTTTCCATAATCAGAGTCATCCTGCAGACAGCACAGTGTCATGTGGTCACAGAGACTCTAAGGTCACTCAGTGTACTCAGCCTCAGTCAGAGCGAAACACTGAAACCTCAAAGACTGAAAGATTTTGATTTGATTTGAACGTCCATCCATCTTCTTCTGCTTATCCGTGGTCGGGTCGCGGGGGTAGCAGTTCCAGCAGAGAGCCCCAAACTTCCTTTTCCCTGGCCACATCAAACCGATTTGAACGTGTAAAACAATAATACAAAAAAATAATAATGAAATGAAACATGAGAATTATGATGCTTTACAAACTTAAGCAGCATCAAATTGATAAACAAAAATATTATTGACTTTATATATATATATATATATAAACAAATGATCTACCTAGAGATTATCATGCTCATAATAGAGCTCATACACCAACAGACATGAATAGATTGGTGTAACAATCTATTCATAATTTGATGCTTTTGTCTTTCGGCCAAAGTGATGTTTCTGTCCACCTGAAGTTCATCTCTTTTAGCTCTGTCTTTGGTCCCACCGGCTTCTAAAGGAAATATCTGAAAAACAATTGATAAATGTTTCACTAAGTTTCCCAGCCATTCGCTTTTTATCTGCCCTTTATGGTGAGCAGGTGGACCATGAGATTTAATAATAGCTTGAAATGAAAATGACACTATGTAAATGAAAAAATGCTCTGCTTCTGAAAACTGTAAAATGGTAAAGGGCTGGACACAAACATTTGAGTTGAAACTTACACTGAAAACTTGAATAAAAACTAGCCTGGCTAAAACCACAATTCAAATCAAGCTAACTATCAGCTAGCTCTAGCATCACATAGCAACCCAGTCTCACGGCATTTCGTTATAGTCACGAAATTAATTTAATCTATTGATTGCACCACTGATTCACCACGTCGTTTTGTCCGGTCGGGTCTTGGAATAGCAGAAGCTGTGTGGTTCATAACATTTTCTTACTCTATATCTTACCCTAAGCCTAACCCTATCCCTTTTTTTGCCGTCCTCGAGGAAAATAAATGGGGCTCAGAGCCTCAGAATACTGAAATCTGTATTTTTTGTCATCTTTTTTTCCTTCTAATTTGTTTTTATTTACATTGCTTTTAATATCGTTCTGTGTGACACGAAAAAAATGGCGAAATCATGTTGGTGAACACGAATCAATAGATTAATTTCGTGACTATAACACGAAATGCCGTGAGACTGTGTTGTACATAGACAGAGAGAAACGAGAGTTATTGAATTCCAACTACTATTAATTACACACTCTGTGGTAAAATGATTTCACTACAACAGATAGCTCGTGCATCCTGAAATAAAAAGTCTCTTGTAGAAGCACATTCTTTCTTCGAGGGAATCACGTTGCCTCTGATTGGCCCTAATGTGGTACTTGCTGTTGCTCTTGCATCTGCAGAAGTAACAAACGTGGCCAAGTCTGTGATTATGAATGATTGAATCAGGCTATAACTCTTCAGAGGATGCTAGCCTCCTCCTCGGCAGTAATATCTGAAGGTACGGCAGTCATATGAGCCGAGCGGCTGAACCTGCAACCACTTAAAATGACCTTTTTCCTTCTGCTGCACTCAATATGAGTCATGGGACAGGGATGGTGTAGGACAGGGGATTGGAAATGGCATGTATGTGCATGTTTGCTGCCATGTGGAAGACTTCAACTGATAACATTAGTGCGTAATATGTCTGTGTTACATCCTAAAGCGTCCCCTTTGTAAATTAAATTATGAATGCTGTGTTGGCAATTTTGGAGAAATCCGAATCACGCTTGGTAGCCAGTTGCCAGATGTAAAGCATGAAATTTGCATTAGTCTTGTAGCTGCCTTGATTCATTTTTACATAACCATGAATTTATTGAATGGAGTTGATTATATAACAAACAGTAGCTGCTTTTCTACTTTTGTTGACTGTCTTTTTTTTGCAATAAAGAACATTTTTTGATAGAAATGTTCCTTTCCGCAGTGTCCACTGATTAATTAACATCAAAATGATCTCCTTCACCCCAAGTGAAGGAGTTCAAGTATCTCGGGGTCTTGTTCTCGAGTGAGGGAACAATGGAGCGTGAGATGGGCCGGAGAATCGGAGCAGCGGGAGCGGTACTGCAGTCGCTTTACCGCACCGTTGTGACGAAAAGGGAGCTGAGCCAGAAGGCAAAGCTCTCTGTCTACCGGGCCATTTTCGTTCCTACCCTCACCTATGGTCATGAAGGATGGGTCATGACCGAAAGAACGAGATCGCGGATACAAGCGGCCGAGATGGGTTTTCTCCGCAGGGTGGCTGGTGTCTCCCTTAGGGATAAGGTGAGAAGTTCAGTCATCCGGGAGGGACTCGGAGTTGAACCGCTCCTCCTTCGCGTCGAAAGGAGCCAGTTGAGGTGGTTCGGGCACCTAGTTAGGATGCCACCTGGGCGCCTCCCTAGGGAGGTGTTCCAGGCACGTCCAGCTGGGAGGAGACCAAGGGGTAGACCTAGGACCAGGTGGAGGGATTATATCTCTTCGCTGGCCTGGGAGCGCCTTGGGATCCCCCAGTCAGAGCTGGTTGATGTGGCCAGGGAAAGGAACGTTTGGGTCTCTCTGCTGGAACTGCTACCCTCGCGACCCGACCACGGATAAGCGGAAGAAGATGGATGGATGGATATCAGATGCAACAGCTATACCAATGTTTTGGTCCAATTTGATTATGTTCAATTCTTGGTTTGAAAGACAGGAACGTCCTTATATCTGTTTAGCTTTAGCATGTTAGCATCTTCACAGTGAGTGTTAGCATGCCTAGCATTTAGCTCAAATCACCACTATGCAGTACTCAAAGATTCCAAGATGTTACATTCAAAGGCTTCATATGCACAGTAAAGTAGTTTGGGCGACACAATGGTGCAGGTAAGACACAAAAAAAACAAATAAATGTCAAATAGAATTACACAAAACTGAATATAAAATTAAATACTGTAAAGTGAAATAACATAAATATGTGGATATTAGGGCTGTCAGGAGTACCATTTTTCGGGCTCCGGATATAGGAGTAGTAATCAGGAACCGCTTCAACACGTGTATTTCGGTTTATTCACAGCATTCATTTTGTTATTCTACAGTATTGTTGTTTTATAGTTATTTTTAATGTGTATAACCCAATTTGTGTTCTTTGAAATTGAAAAGAATATTGCATTGTGTTTGTTACTTTCGTTGCAGTTGTATATGCAAGGGTATATACACACAAAACAGGGGGTCCTCCACAATGAAACATATATATTAGGGACTATAGGACTATAGTGTTAACAAATCCAAGACAAATGTGTAGTGTATATAATGAGTGTGCACACTTATCCTATCCATGTGAACCTGTTTTATTTGTGATGACTTCACATCCTCTAGGGGGGTCCGGGGGCATGCACCCCGGGAAGATTTGTTTTCTTTAAATTGAAGCTAAATGCATCAATCTGGTGCACAAATGAAGAGATGTATGGATACAGCTCTCAACACTCATATGAAACAGAACTGTATTTATTTCAATAATGGAAAAATCATTAGAATATGCTCACAAGCAATAACACATCATTGATAAACTCCTCTCTCCTATCTTTATCCTAGTCTGCATTCTTTCTTGTTATTTATGCATATTTGACTAATCACTCCCCTTTCAAACTGTGTTTTTTATTGACCTACATTGGAAGGATTTCTTAACTTATTTTATATCAATCAATCAATCAATGTTTATTTATATAGCCCAATATCACAAATGTTACATTTGTCTCAGTGGTCTTCACAGTTTGTACAGAATATCAGTATGACAATACGACACCCTCTGTCCTTAGACCCTCTGTCCTTAGACCCTCACATCGTACAAGGAAACACTTCCAGAGAAAACCCACAGTTTAAAGGGAACATGGAGAAACCTCAGGGAGAGCAACAGAGGAGGGATCCCTCTCCCAGGACGGACAGACGTGCAATAGATGCTGTGTGTAAATTGAAAAGATAATACATTTGCAACATAGGTAGTCCAAATGTTTAGAAATGCATGTGTGTATAATAGGAAGATGAATCCACGAGGATATCCATCCAGGACCTATGATCCAGGACCACAGCCACGACTCAAGATCCAGAGCTCACGATGCAGGACACAGGACCGCAGGATCATCCATGACTCCGGATCCCGGCGTATATAGACACCAAAAAGAAAGACATTTGGGGAAGCTGGGTTAATCGGAACATGAGAGTACACAGGTATAGACAGAGAGAAGGAAGAAGTAAGATGTCCCCCGACAAACTAAGCCTATATCAGCAAAACTAGGGGCTGAATCTAATCAGCCCTAACTATAAGCTATGTAACTAATATTACATAGATGGACATATTTGTATTTGTTTACATAGATGACCATCACCCGTTTGAGACCCACTGAGATAACTTAGACTAAAGTTTACAATCTAATCGCTCAGAGTCCTTTACCTCCCTGAGCTGACGTTATCTCTCATTCCCACAGGAGAGGACTCTCCCTCTCCATATTGTTGAAAAAACTACTAATCTCCGTTAGCTCCGAGCTAGCACCAAATGCTAACGACAACCCCTGTAACTCTCTCTCTCTCTCAAGATGCGCTCGTGCCACACACACACACAGACGCTCCTCTGTGACGATGACCGCTTGTGTACAAAAATAATAATAAACACATTTCAAAAGTGGGGGGGACAAAAATTGAATTTTGAAAAGTGGGGGGGACATGTCCCACCTGTCCCCAGTGGAAATTACGTCCTATTTTGTATGGACATGCTTTTATTTTGAAGGAGAGTTAGCGCTGTTGACACAAAGTTGTTGTTGCTATGGAAACAACGTGAAGGAGATTAACAGAGAAAAGTAATATTTACATATAAAGACGGAGAAAGTAAACGATAAAGTTTATGGTTAAGTGTTAGCACCCCCCGAAGAGGCACAAGCTCTTACGTTGATATTGGAGATTTCAATCAATTCAATTTGGCAGCCGCAGTGCAAAAAAACGAAAAAAAAAGAATATCCGAATAACGAAATTGAAACCCGAATAGTACTCCACCAAACGAATATTCGGGTACAGCCCTAGTGGATATTTAACTGTACAGCCTCACACAGCAACAAGCATACATGTTAAATATACCTGCATTATTTTAGAAAATGACATAATGTGATCTTGTTAGGATTTCTTAACCTGTCAACCCCGAGCCTGTTTTTCAGGTCTCAGGCTCGAAAATGACATTCCCAGAACAAATGACCACATCTTCCCTTCTAAAAAGGGTACATTATTAAAAAATGTTCTCAAAGCAATGATACACCTGTGAGTTGGATGTAGAAGTGTTATAATCAATATAGATGTTTTTATTTTAAAGTAAATTCAGATTGAACACAGTAAGAAAATGTAAATGACTGTGTCCGTCCAAAAAACAAAACATTACTTACAGTGAAAACCACCCTTGAATGATGGGATGGTAGACTAAAAGCTTTAGGAATCCAAACTATAACATATAATAAGTACCCTGTATCAAGATTGATGCAAAACAAGTTAAATTTGACCTTTTTAGAGAGATTTAGCAAAAAAAAACACTTCTGGGGTCATTTGGGTGGATTTGACCTATCTCTGGCCCCCTTGCTCGATTTTGCTGATTGACATCTCTTTCTAACCGTCAGAGCCAATGGAATCGAGGGGAACTCCCACATACTCCTTATTTGGTAATGTGTGTGTGAGAGACTGCCGCATAGCCAAGACCGGAAGCTGTGATGACTCTGGTGGCTACCATTAGCAGCTAACTTTTACATAAAAATGGAATTATGGATTATAAATTAAAAAAAATATTACACAGAAACATTATCAACCTACGGATTAACCGATTCAGCCGCGTTTTTTCTCGTTTTAATGCCATTGAACAAGTCCTTTGATCAGATTGACAGCCACGGTGAGAGGATCTCCCGTAAAAGCTCCGTAAAGGTACGTGTTGTGATGTCTGTGTTTGCTTCCCCTGTCGCGAGTTCGGATCACTTAGTGGTGATATATATACCTAAATAATCTGTGGAACCTCAGCTTTAATCGGATATCTTGTATGTGCAGCTACGATAAGTAATAAGGGTATCTTTTATCTTGAGTTCTGTGCCAAAGTGTTAGGCTCCTCGTAAAGAGACACAAAACTTGAACCCGCTATGCAAGAACACTGGGACGGAGACTTAGGTGAAGTGTCAAAAAGACTGGATTTAATAAGTCCACAAAAACCAGGCAGGGGACAAAGCAAACTCTGAACAGAGTGGGGAGAACGTGGAGCAGGGCTGAGACGGAGGTTGGGCTGGACGTGGCAGGCAGGACGGAATGGAATGTAGAGTTTCTGGAACAGGCAAAAAAACAGAACAGGATTAGCATACGAAAAAATCCAACATGAAGAGTATACAAAAGAACTTGAAAATCTAGTCAGCCGGAACTGGAGTTTACCACTGTGAGTATAAGAAGGACTGGCGAAGTCTGATGATCGAACCGGAGTTTTAAGCAGCAGCAGGTGAGTGGTGGCAATCAGTGATGATGAGAAACAGGAGCGGAGGTGAGTTGGCGGAAAACGGAAAGTATGTCAACCACGCCCAGCCAGGAAGACAGACAAACAGATAGACAAACAAACAGAAAAAAGGAGAAGGAGATACCGCAATTCCTCACACAATGTGCGTTAGCATTTTTCGCTCAGGGGTCATTTAGATGCTTCTTATGAGACTTGTGTTTTGTTTAGGTAAAAATGGTTTGTATTGTCAGTTAGCTGAGATTATTCCCGTTAATCTGGTATAACACATTAATAGGTTCTTAAATATTAAGATCCCCTGAGACACTGTGTCGTGAAAAAAAGGACCCGCCGAGGGGGACCTTGGGGCTTAACAGGTTTTAAGCCCCGAGACGAGGATAAACTGAAAAGAGTACAAGGAAGCTTATAAAAGTTAACAGCATTTAATTAAACAAATGATGCGGCGATATACAATGAAATTTGCGAGTTGGTGGCTCCCCCCTCTCTGTTGGTCCCATAGATATATATAAACAATAGATGGCTCAAGGGGGAGTCGCCAGCTCACCATCACAGTCAACAACTACTCACAGTTTATGCAACTACTGCACAGCTGTTGTAAGGTGAGTCATCTGCACACAAATACTCTTAACTCGCTGAAATCTTGACTGATTTACAAACGGTTTGGTTTATTATAAACGTTATTAGCATGGCTATGATACAGGAGACAACAATACGTGTTGAAAAAAAGAGTTAATGATTATAATTATAAGTATGCAGAATCATAACTACATCTTTGATGTTTATTTCAAACCAAAGCGTTTGAAAATTGGTTGAAAATTGAGCAATCTATGATTATTTCAATAGTGCACCATAGACATAATGTTATGAATGAGCGAGGCAAGATGACCGCCATGTGGCAACGTCGGTCTCCATTGGCCAGCAGCGCGGGTGAGTCATCTAGCGTTTATATATACAATCTATGGTTTATATATATCTATGGTTGGTCCTGTTCGCGTTGGGACAGCGGAGGGTGAAAAAGAGATTGATTCTCCCTGTCCATCACGGGTTATCAACTGTAGTCTTCTCCCATTGGCCGGCGTCGACGGGGGCGGGTCTGAGGCAATTCCTGCCGTTTTTCTGGTGTTAATTACAGCATTTTATAATGTCTGTGGCTATTTAAACATTCCCTAATAACAGTATTGTAGCGTCTATAAATCAGTGTTAATGACAGTGTGTTTAGTGTACAACACCACATGTCATTTCACCTTCAATTCATGGTTTCAAAACGTATGGTTTGCCCATGGGTTTGCCACATGCTAATACTAACCGGAAATGAAGAATTTTCAGAATAAAACTTTGAAGTTAAAAGTGTGTGTGAACTTCCGGTATTTTAAATAGAACTATTAAAATATTTAATCTAAATAAATCCATATAAACATTGTCTTTAATTTCTTACAATCTCTTGGTACTTAATTACATGTGCATTCAATCGTTCATAGTAGGCTGAGTCCATGAAAGTTCTACATTATTGCTTATAACCGAGACATCCCAGATAGCAAAAGATGTTAAATCAACGTTGAATTATGGTCAAAAATGTTGATTTTTGGTTAAGGTTGAAGATTGATGGTGGATCAACCTTAAATGTTGAAAAGATGTCATTGAATCAACGTTGTATTTTGGTCGAATTTAATGATTGAAATGCCAACATTGAATCAATGTTGAATCTATGCTGTTTGCCTTTTCTTTTTTTCTTGATGGGGGAGGGAGGGGGGTACTCTGTAGGGGGGGGGGGGGTGTAGTCTGTGTGTGGGGGTGGGGGGTGTAAATCCGAAAAAGTGTTGAGGCCAAAATTGACCTGCCAACAAACTGTTAGAAGCACGTTTCAGGCAATGTGGATTCGATTGGTAGTACTTTGTAGTGACACTATTTTGGGTCCCTAACATTCATTGAGCTAGGGACTTTCCAGTCCAGTCTTTTAGCAAACTGGCTGCTGACTGTAGCTTGTGTTACTGTACAGCGTGAGAGTGATTTTCTTATTATAACAGAAGTTGTATGGGATACACACTCTCTCTCTCTTCCTCACGCTTATTTTTGTAATCTTGTCTTTCAGCTGCTGCTCGGCAGTTCGACCGCAAGCTGACCCACAATGGCTTCAGAGAAACTGTGAAGAAGTGGCTTCGTTATGCTCAAGAGCGCGAGGGAGGCATCCCAAGAAACACAAGTGAAATGAACACAAGTGAAACAAACGCAAGTCCAACTTAGGGTACCCCACCACACTCTAATGTGTTGTCCTTGTGCATACAGTGCAAAGGTTACCGCCTCATAGACAATACTGTTCTTTCATGGACAATAGACTGTTGTTCTTACAGTCAAAAATAAGTCAAATGTTTACAGCTTCGCCTTCATGGAAGACTTGAAGCTTCAGGCTGTTCTTGTTTGGAGTTGCACCAATGGTTCTTACACACCCTCTTTTTTTTATGGGGGTATCTTGTGTCACTGTATATTTGCACATACGATGTGTCCTCGGCGTTTCTTCCACAGCGTTTGGGGAGCAATAACGGGTTAGAAGTCTTGCTCAGGGACGCATTGCTGTCTGTTTTCTAAAATAAATTTGAATATTAAAATCATGTTTTCTGTCATTTTTAGTTTGATTTCATACATTTTGGGAAATATGGTAATTCAAGGTAATTTTGAACAAGCTAATAACAACCGTCTGCCAACAATACATGGTGTAGTGTGTGTTTACAAGTTTGGACCACTTCATTCAGTACAGTATTGATGTTGCACTTGTTAATGGTCTGTTAAGATGTAGACCTATACGCAGAAAACTCATTGGTGAAAAACATTCACTTTTTTAATGTGTTACAGTATGCTTAGAAAAGTTGAATATTTTAATGTAAGTTTTACATGTAGATTCCCATTTGGATGATGGTTGAATCAATGTCGATTCCTAACATTGATTCAATGTAAAATCAACCAAGAATGTGCATGTAGATTCCCATTTGGATGATGGTTGAATCAACATTGATAGTGTCAGTTATGGTTGAAAGTCCAACGTTTATTCAACATTAAAACAATTTGCGCTTTCTGTTTAATTTCAATGTCCGGGTTTCAACATGGATTCAATATTTCTGCCTAACCATATTTCAACATTGATTCACTCATATTTTGCTATCTGGGATGGCTATAGTAAAATGGCTAAAGCTACTAAAAAAAGATTTGGGATGCGTATTTACAAAGTTTTAAAGTGATAGTGCACATAAATTAATGTGCAATCAATGTTTCTACGATTAAAAGGCCACAGAAGACATGAACAGATCACAAACCTATGTCGTGAATGTTGTCTAATTGGGGTGGAAAGTACTGTAGGCTGCCTAAAAATACAAAGTGCAATAATTTAGGGGTCCTGAAATACTTTTTCTGCTACCTTATAATCATCCACCTATATGTCATGTTTGTCCAGTGGACGAAAACACCTGGCTTCCTGCTACCTGCTCACTCCTCCAGCTGTCAGTGCCTCATTCCAGATGCTGTGGATGTTCGTCCTCCATTTGCTCAGCGGGCACAAACCCATGCTCTGTTCACGTGTGTGAGGTAGACCTGAAATGTCACACACACATATAGAGGGGACAGTGCCCTGGAGCAGTGCACTGAAGTTCAACTGGTTTTTTCCTAACAGGCAAAGAAGTTTCCTCATCAAAACACAGATTTGAAAATGGACAATGAGCCCTCAGTCTTGTCAAATTTTTGTTCAAATGAATTATCATATTTGAGTTGTACTGATCAATAAATATGCTGGTATATATGTTGATACATGCATTGTTCTACATGTTTTAGTAATAGACCATATGTGTGTGTGCCTGCCCATGGACGGACTGAGCTAATCTTTTTGAAATGAATAAGTTTGTTTGCATGGTCCTTGTTTAGTAGAGATCAATAACATTTAAACCCAATAAAAGACACGAGAAATCACATGAACCCTGAGTATGAAGGAAAGCGTTTTTATCAGCAGAGTTCAGTAGCAAGATGGTCAAACAGTGGTTGATCATTAATGTCGTGTTGACCTACCACATGTCACAGAAAACCCTCCTGAAGGAATACTAGTGTAGAAAGTGTGTTTGTGCCAGCGTTGCATTGCTTACCATGCAGGTTACATGTCCAGTCATTCGAATCAAATATAACAACTAATCATTGTGTCTTTTAGATTTGAAAAATGTGTCAAAATATATGCACTAAATCCTCTAAGAAGCGATGATGAAAGACTACCTGCAAATTGAGAAAACAAATAGTTATTTGCATTCTTTTGACGTATTTACACTATATATTCATTCACACACTCCTAACCTAATGACCAGTGGACACATGTCTCCTAATATGGTGACTGTGACACATATAATTTGCAAGGGATTACTTAACACAGAGGGATTCCCCAAATCAATGTCCTTTATAAGGGAGCACCCTAATATGGACGCCACATAGGAGCTACACTTTCTCCGTCTCTCCCTAATATAGAGGGGACAGGGAACTCCGTGTTTCTCTCAGAGACTTGTCCGCTTATCACTGACTGCTCACTGTTATTTTAAAGCTGACACAATCTGGCTTTTTATCCCTGTAGCTTAAACAAATACATGACAATGACATGCAGTAAAAAACACACCCAGAAACTGTGGCTAAAGTGGCAATAATGGTGAATGCTAACACTGTAACACATTGGGAAAGGTCTTACATTGAACTAAATCAGTAATGTCTTATACAGTAATGGGTAGTTAATGTTTGCTAAGAGCCACCATTACAGGCCTACCTGTCTGAGTCTATTAGATGAAGACAGAATGTGCTTTATATCTTATGAATGCAAGTTTCCATACATGGAGGAATGTGTAATTCTACTTTTAATAGTGACATTCACTGTTGGGGATTCTAATGTATAAAAGAACATCAAAAAGACAGCGCAATCCTGATAAGTACACTGTGTCCACGTTGTTCGAAACATGCTGCTGAATTGTAAGTCCTGGAAAGAATGTTTGCTCTCAAAGTTCAAACTAATATTTGTATTTGACTATTTCCAGACAGACCTGCACGGAAGACACAAAATATTTTTGCGTCCGCCTTAACTGGCCAAAACAAGCACAGAGCACGCAGACCAAAAATACATTTTGTCCACTAACGGACACCAACAAATCATGTTGTCAACTCATTTTCCTAGAATTCAGCTAACACTGTCACATTTCAAGGAAGTATACTCTACACCTCCTACATTTAAGAAAGCAAAAACCAGAACAGGCATAATGTCTCCAGCCTACACCCAGAACCCTTAACATTTTTGAACTGCCAACTTCTGTTAAGTTTAGAAAGACACAACAAACCTTTCCTTGTTTGAAAGTGCTTAAGACCAGGAGCAGACCTAAAGGTAATAATAAGCACCGTCACAGAGAGAATCACAGTTGAACTACTCTGTGTGTATAAGAGCATTAGTGGGTTTGGAGTATATGCTCTAAGAAGTATGCAGAGGGCAGATTAACACTTAACACCAAGAGGGGTTTTTACAGCCTTGCTTAAGTTCAAAGAAGAGTTATCACATGTCTTCCGATGCACTTACCCAATTTGCTATCGTGATCCACACTTTCTTTCAAACATATAGTCTATTGTTCCCAAGGATTAATGCTATCTACTAACAAAATCCGATACAACATTTACAAAAATGCGAAATGAATTACATTTCCATCAACAGCCGATGGACTTTGTGTTTGGTGTTTCAGGAGTTTAACACATTACTGCATTTTGCAGCCAGTGCATTTTAGATTCAAAGCAGGGTGTTTATTCAGGGCCGTCCCTGGCCAACATGAGGCCCCACTCAAAGTTATATGATGAGGCCCTCTGTTTCGCAAGCGTCAACGGGGGGGGGGGGGGGGGGGGGCTCAGTTGAGGCACAATCCTGTCTGCATGATCGGCCTGTAGGGAGGGTCGGCCCTGTGTTTATAAGTTTTGCCTTTGTTCTTCACAAGGTCTCACTAAAAAATCTATTAGGAAGCTGCAGCTGATTCAGAACTCCTGTTCTGAAGTCTTTACACTGGCTTCCTGTGTGTCAAATAATACATTTCAAAATACTGCTGCTGGTTTATAAAGCTTTGAATGGTTTAGGCCCAAAATACATTTCTGATCTCCTGCTAAATGATGAACCATCCAGATCTCTCAGGTCTTCAGGGACTGGTCAGCTTTCTGTCCCCAGAGTCAGAACTAAACATGGAGAAGCAGCGTTCAGTTATTATGCTCCATCTGGAACAAACTCCCAGAAACCTGCAGGTCCGCTGCAACTCTGACTACTTTTAAATCCAGGCTGAAGACTTTTCTTTTTGCCGCTGCTTTTAATTGAACTATTCACATCTTAAACTGCACTGTAACTTTTATCGATGTATTTTTCTTTTTCTTTTATTATCTTTTCTTTTTAATGACTGATTTTAAATGCCATTGTCTTAATGTCTTTCGTTTTTTGTAAAGCACTTTGAATTGCCTTGTGTTGAAAGGTGCTATATAAATAAACTTGCCTTGCCTTGCCTACAACAATTATGTTTAAAGGACCAGTTGATAAGCTATGTTGCCAATGTTCTGGATTTTCTTATAATTGTTCTATGACATTTGCATAACGATGCCTGCACGACATGGGTATTATTGTTGTTGATCTATGATTATTAGGATGACATACATGTGGTACAACGGCAGTATTTATAAGAGAACATATTTTTCCAGAACACATCCTCCTGGTCGTTGACCTCTGGAGACACACTCTTGTGCCTGTTGTGCCTGTCATTCACTCAGACAACGTGATTACATGAGAAACCGTGGCACATGATCCGGCCTGGACAATTGCATTTGCAATTATCAAATTGAGAGGCGTATGGATTTTATTCTGCTTCCCAAATTGGAAAACCTCATTTTCTGTGAACGTTTGAGTCTGAAGTCCTAGTTTGCCTTGCTCTTTCTTTCTCTCTTCTCCTCTCTCTTCCTCTCTCCTCTGGCTCTCTCTCTCTCTCTCGTCCCTCTCTCGTCTCTCTCTCGTCTCTCTCTCTCGTCCCTCTCTCCTCTCTCTCTCTCGTCCCTCTCTCCTCTCTCTCTCTCTCTCTCGTCTCTCTCTCGCTCTCGTCTGCTCTCCTCATCTCCACACACAAACACACACACAACCACACACACACACAGCACCACACACACACACACCACACACACACACACACACACTAGTGTTGCCCAAATGCAACAAAGACACTCTGTATGAAATGCAGTGCCACAACTTTATTCCAAAAAGGATTGAGGTCTCACTCTCTTGGGGTAGATAAAAACTTTTCCCCTCCTTGTCTAAATTCATCATATCATGCCTGTCCAACATAAGCCAAGGGCCTATTTACAGAGAGTCCTTCCAAGTCCTGTAGTGTTGCATAACATAATTCCATGGAAGAGGTTAGTGCGTAGATATTTGTGAAACCTACGCCAGGTGTGCTCAAACCGATTTTGACTATTCAATGTTATCTTAATTTGATCATTAATGGGGGAAAAAAGCTTTTACTTTCCTGAAACTGTTTGGAGCCGTAGAAAAAACTGTTATGTCCTGCTGGGTAATAATAGCACAACAATTAATAGTGATGAGGGGTAAATCAGCTTTGGAATGTTGATAGGTTAGTAATGCTAATTCATTCTAATGTAGTTTCCTTATCCACTTTCCAATTTTCCAAAAAGTTGGGCGACATCTTGCATGAAAGGTATGGAATGCCATTTAAGCCAAAATTAAATAAATAAATAATTAAATAAATACATATATATATAAATATGCCTATGAAATAAATTCTGAAATAAATAAATGAGGCAATACATATGTATACATGTACATTTAAATACACATTTATTTATTTCATGAGACTTTTATTTCATAATGACACATTTATTTATTTATTTCAAGAGACTTGTATTTCATAATACATATGGTCACTTTCCAAATAGTCTTAAGGAGGCAAGAGTAAACCCTCTCCTAAAGAAACCCACTCTCACCCCGTCTGATGTTATAAACTACAGGCCGGTCTCTCTTCTCCCGTTCCTGTCTAAAACACTTGAACGCGCTGTCTTTAAACAATTCTCCTGTTATCTCCATCAGAACAACCTTCTGGATCCACACCAGTCTGGTTTCAAGGCAGGTCACTCCACAGAAACGGCCCTCCTTGCTGTCACTGAGGAACTGCACACGGCTAAAGCAGCCTCCCTCTCCTCTGTCATCATCCTGTTGGACCTGTCTGCTGCATTCGACACGGTGAATCATCAGATCCTCCTTTGCACTCTCCAAGAACTTGGAGTTTCAGGCTCTGCACTTTCCCTCCTCGCCTCATACCTCAAAGGCCGTACCTACAGGGTCACTTGGAGAGGGTCGGAGTCCGACGCTTGTCAATTAACTACAGGGGTCCCTCAGGGCTCTGTTCTTGGTCCCCTCCTCTTCTCCTTGTACACAAACTCGCTCGGATCTATCATTAGCCCGCATGGTTTTTCATACCACTGCTACGCTGACGACACCCAATTAATTCTGTTCTTTCCCCGCTCAGAGACCCAGGTCGTCGCACGCATCTCTGCTTGTCTAGCTGACATCTCTCAGTGGATGTCTGCTCATCACCTCAAGCTCAACCTTGACAAGACTGAACTGCTTTTCCTTCCGGGAAAAGATTGTCCCGCTCTTGACCTGACGATCAACATCGGCACCTCTGTTGTTTCCCCGACTCAGACTGCAAGGAATCTGGGTGTGACCCTAGATAATAACCTGTCCTTCACTGCAAACATAGCTGCTACAACTCGTTGCTGCAGATATACGCTGTACAACATCAGGAAGATTCGTCCCCAGCTGACCCAGAAAGCGACACAGGTTCTGGTCCAGGCTCTCGTCATCTCACGCCTAGACTACTGCAACTCCCTCCTGGCTGGTCTACCTGCATGTGCCATCCGACCCCTGCAGCTCATCCAGAATGCAGCGGCTCGTCTGGTCTTCAACCTTCCTAAATTCTCCCACACCACGCCGCTCCTCCGCTCCCTCCACTGGCTTCCGGTAACTGCTAGAATCCACTTCAAGACAATGGTACTTGCGTACCATGCTGCGAATGGATCTGGCCCTTCCTACATCCAGGACATGGTTAAACCGTACACCCCAGCACGTGCACTCCGCTCTGCATCAACCAAACGGCTTGCTGCACCCTCGCTGCGAAGGGGACCCAAGTTCCCATCAGCAAAAACACGTGGGTTTGCTATCCTGGCTCCAAAATGGTGGAATGAGCTCCCCATTGACATCAGGACTGCAGACAGCTTACACACCTTCCGGCGCAGATTGAAAACTCATCTCTTTCGACTCCACTCCGAGCAATAGAACTATTAACAAAGCACTTATATACTAATAAAGGACTGGCTTACCTAAAGCCAGTTGAGTAGCACTTGAAATGTTTTTGCTCTATGAAACCTGATGTACTTTATGATTCTGTTTTTCTTCAAGTTTGTATTTTGCTGATCGAACGCACTTATTGTAAGTCGCTTTGGATAAAAGCATCAGCTAAATGTAATGTAATGTAATGTAATAATAACACATTTATTTATTTCAAGAGACTCGTATTTCATAATGACGCATTTATTTATTTCAGGTGACTTGTATTTCACGATGAGACATTTCCATTCCTTATATGCAAATGAACGGGGCGTGGTTAGCTCACGGATCCAGACCAAAGCAACAGCACTACAACACGGCGCAGACTGAAAACTCATCTCTTTCGACTCCACTTCGAGCGATAGAATTAATAACAAGGTACTTATATACTAATAAAGGACTGGCTTATCTATAGCCAGTTGAGTAGCACTTGAAATGTTTGGCTCTATGATACCTGATGTACTTATATGATTCTGTTTTCTTCAGGGTTGTGTCTTCCTGGTCGTATGTACTTATTGTAAGTCGCTTTGGATAAAAGCGTCAGCTAAATGCAATGTAATGTAATGTAACACTGACTCAATAGCTTTTGTTTCACACTCCAGTACTCTTAAGTTGTTTGCTAACTGCCAATAAACCATTTATTTATTTCAGAATTTATTTCATAGGCATATTTATATATATATATATATTTATTTAATTATTTATTTATTTAATTTTGGCTTAAATGGCATTCCATAGAAGGTGCTATCTAAATAAAGTTGATTATAATTAGGATCTACAATTACTGTACAGTGTGAATTGCTTTACAATGGCCTTTTACCTTTACCTTTCTATTTAGAGTAAAAGTCGTGTTTGTCGTCTCTCCAGTGTTACATCAGACAACTCTCAGTGATGATCTCTGCCCTTAAAATAAAAGCAGACATCACGTGAAAGAGTAGTGGCTAACCCCTCAGCCAATCAGCGTCTCTGTTTTGCGGCTTCCCATTGGTCGATAAACATTGCGACGCCCCGCAGAGGAGTTTCCAGAGAGGCAAGGCACGTCAACGTGACTAAAGGCCGAGTCTCGTCCACAGTCAGCAACATCGGGATTATTCACCAATATAAAAGAAGCACGGTGAATAATTACCCCTGTTCTCAAGAAAAAGGAAACGAAGCGCTCTGACATCGACCTCTAACAACGGAAACCCGTTAGCGTTAGCAGCTAGGCTAGCTCAGTTAGCCGTTACATACCCTCGTTTTTTTCCCCCCACGCAGCTGACCTCCACCACAACACAGGCGGATAGAGTATCAATTGCCTGCTAGTTTGGGGTCGTTCTCCTCCCGTGTCTTTCCTCCTTGTCCCCGTGTAGTGCCCTGTGGAAGCTTCCCGAATATGATCCATAATGAGTCAAAGGGATACCTTGGTTCATCTGTTTGCTGGAGGGTGAGTGTCAAACATGCAGAAAACTAAGCTAGCTAGCTAAAGGCTAACTTGTGTTGCTTAGCATAATATGCTACACATAATGGGATGTTTTTATTGGTATCTTCATCATAATTTGTATTTGGTTAATATTGAATATTATAGTTTTTTGCTTAACTCTGGCATATGCTCATCAATATTGTCCTTGCATGTGCACCCGTAGTAGTTTCAATGTCACAATGACATTTCAGGGCATGAATGAAATGGCTGGTTTGTGGAAGCGTGATCTTTTTTGAGGCTTCCTACCGAGAAAGAGACGTTTTCTGAAAATTAAACTCAAAGATAGCATTCTGTGTACAGTGTTACATTTTAAAAGCGTGCTCTTTGTAACCGCTCTATCGTTCATGACGTTAGTGCATATCAACAAACATCAGACTGTAACTCAAGATCTGGATTAAATGCAATCTAAAATCGTTAATGAAAGGTTATATTGCACACATTGCTGCCTAATAATATCTTGCATACAGCCTCAAAGTATGGCCTTAAACCAGAAGTGACAGAAGTGCTTAGATCTTGTAACAAGTAAAAGTCCTGCATTCAAAATGTTACTCAAGTAAACAAGTATTAGCATCCACATATACTAAAAGTAGCGACAGTAAAAGTAGTCGTTGTGCAGATTGGTCCATTTCAGAATAATATATCTGATATGTTTTATAATGATTGATCATGAAAGTGTTCTCAAAGCTGGTGAAGGTGCAGCTAGTTTGAAGTACTTTGTAGACTGCAGGGTAGCTGGTGGATTTACTCCAGGTGGAACTAAAGTCTGATTCAACACTTGATCATATTTCACATCATTCATCCAGATCTGTGAAGCAACTAAAGGTGTTCAATACATGTAGTGGAGTGAAAGTACACCATGTACCTCTGAACTGTAGTGGAGTAGAAGGACACAGTAGCAACAATGAAATCTTCTTAGTAACTAACACCACTCCCTAAAACCATATCCATTTAATTACACTGATGCATAGCGAAATTAAAAAATGTCAAATAATTTCTAATTGCCTCCAGCAGACCAGGGTAATGTAACCAGGTTTATCTTTTTGAGGGCAATTCACTTACAGTTTTTAACAACAGCAGTGACGACCGTGCTGTTTTCTCAGAGCGTTTTCTATTATATCGCTATTAAATCAGCATAATGGTTTAAAGTGTCCACACCAGTTAAGGATAGAGTTGCATATCAAGCATGAGCTTTAGTGAGAATAAAGTGACTAATTTGACATGCATGCTTTCCCTCTGCCAATGACCTGCTTCCTCTGTTGGTCCTTCTGTAACTGCCAGAGATCAGCCCACTCTGCCAAAAACTATGTTGACAGGACTTTGTATTTATGCTTTGATGCTGTTTGAACATGAACCCTGTTACGTTCCCTCTTGGCTAGGGGTACAAAAGGGAAACGACACGACCAGATTGGATTTGGTATATGTTACCGGCGGTTTATTTGTAACAGCAACTGAGTGAAATTGATGTACACAAACAACTTGGCCCAACAACGAGTCAAGCTGTCACTATCTCACAACAGGGTCTCCAAAAGAGAGTTGCCCAGTACTACACAAAAGGAAAGGAATTACCTCACTTCTAAAGTGGAAACAAAACGAGGCTGTGGGAAAACACAGCTGGTGCGGGTCTACAGGTGCTACTCACCTGGATCTACGCAATATACACACGGGAATGCTAGTCTACAGGTGCTAATCAACCTGGATCTATGCAATATACACACAGGAATGCTGGTCTACGGGTGCTAATCAACCTGGATCTAAGCAATATACACACAGGAATGCTGGTCTACAGGTGCTAATCAACCTGGATCTAAGCAATATACACACAGGAATGCTGGTCTACGGGTGCTAATCACCTGGATCTAAGCAATATACACACACAAACCCTATACTAACACAGAACCCGACGACACGCTGCTAATCAGTGTGCTCGCCCAGAACCCTACTGAATACAGAACGAGGGTAGAATCACACGGAGAGACTTGAGGCGTCTGTCACGCAATACAGAGCCTCCCGAATGGTATCCGTGCCCAGCCTTTATACTCCTCCCCCGGATGACGTGGCAGAAGCTGGCAGGGCGTGGGTGACGTCTGTCCAATCCCGGAGGTTGCGGGGTCGAGACGGCCACTGACAGCATAGGAACTGCACAGCTCATTTGCATACACCCACACACAAACAGAATTAAGGGCACAAGGTAGCAGCGGCTGTAACACCCCCCCCCCCCTTAACACACAAACCCCACAGGGTTTTTGTGAACCTTAACACATCACAACACCATGACCGCAGAACACCTCATTCCAGTCTGGACAGGGCATCTGCGAACACATTCTCGGAACCTTTCTTGTGGCAGATTTGCAGGTTATCAGCTTAGTTAGGGGTTGGGCCACAGTGGAAATACTGCGGTAGTAACCGGCCCTACCTAGGAAACGGCGGAGATCACTCCTGGTGCCGGGCACCGCACATTCAGCCACCGCAGTAACCTTAGCTTCCACTGGTCTGACTTGGCCTTGCCCAACCTGCTTCCCTAAATAGGTGACAGTAGCTTTACCAAACTCACATTTGGCCAGATTCAAAGTAAGCGACGCCTGTGCGAGCCGGGTGAATACCTGCCCCAGGATCTTCATGGGCATCTCCCAGGTGGGCGTATACACAATGAGATCATCTAAATAAGCGTTACGGTTACTTATTCCGGAGAGGACAGTATTTACCAATCTTTGAAACGTAGCAGGTGCATTACACATACCAAACGCCATGACTGTGTACTGCAGGAAACAGTCAGGTGTAGCGAAAGCGGAGATCTGTGAGGCACGGTCCGTTAAAGGTACCTGCCAGTAACCTTTAAGTAGGTCCAATTTTTTGACATACTTCACAGAACCTAAATTGTCGATGCAATCCTCCATTCTTGGCAAGGGGTAGCAATCTGTCACCGTAACAGCGTTCACCTTACGGTAGTCTGTGATAAAGCGTGGAGAACCATCAGATTTCACTTCTATAAGACACGGCGAACACCATGGGCTAGAGCTCTGTGTCGCCAGGCCATTTGATACAAGATATTCAGCTTCCTGTTTCATAAGCTCGCGCTTGGTCGGATTGGCACGGTACGGATGTTGTTTAATCGGCCTCGCGCCTTTTACATTGATGTCATGCGTTATCACATTAGTTTGTGTCGGGACATCATGGAAAAGGCACGGGAAGCGATCCACCAACTGGGTTATGTCATTCTGCTGTCCCTCCTGCAGATGCAACGTAGTTGGCAATGTCTTTACCATCTCCGAGTTGCATAATCGAGCACCCGGCTGGTGATGTGAACGCATCACCAAACCGTCGTCAGACGGGCCGGAACTATCTACAACTATTAAGGCGGAAGCAGCTACTCTTGGATTAGCGGAGCCGGTCGGCGTACTATCAGTGGTGGGGCGTGAATAATAACGCTTCAACATGTTCACATGGCAAACGCGCGTTTTACGCCGTCTCTCTGGAGTACCAATTACATAATCCGTGTCACTAAGACAATCACGGATTTCGTACGGGCCGAGGAATTTTGCTGAGAGCGCAGCGCCGGGGATAGGTAATAGTGCGAGAACCTTGTCACCTATTTCAAAGTGCCTAGGGACAGCGGCACGGTCATAATTTCGCTTTATGACCGTTTGTGAAGCGGAGAGCGACTCTCTAGCGAGTGAATTTGCTCGGTGCAAACGCTCACGGAACTGGCTAACGTAATTTAATACGTTTTTATCTGAAGGTATATCAGCTGAAAGAAACTCATCATGTAAGATTTTGAGTGGACCGCGGGGCGTATGGCCGAAAACGAGCTCCGTGGGACTGAATCCTAATGACTCGTGAACAGCTTCACGGGCTGCGAACAAAACGAAAGGAATCCCCTCATCCCACTTTTTTTCTGTCTCCATACAGTATTTTCGCAGCATGCTTTTTAAAGTCTGATGCCACCGTTCTAACGCCCCCTGCGACTCGGGATGATACGCACTGGATATCACATGTTTAACCTGCAGTGTTTGTAGGACCTGTTTGAACAATTTAGATTTAAAATGTGTCCCTTGGTCACTTTGAATTACACGCGGGATTCCAAATGTAGAAAAGAACTTCGTCAAGGCCTTAACTACAGATGCGGAAGTAATGCTACGCAGAGGAATAGCTTCCGGAAACCGAGTCGACATACACATTATGGTGAGCAAATACTGTTGACCCGTTTTTGTACGTGGTAAAGGGCCAACACAGTCTATCAGCACCCGGTCAAAGGGCTCACCTATAGCCGGTATGGGATGTAACGGAGCTTGAGGAATTTTTTGGTTAGGCTTACCGACAACCTGACACACATGACAGCAGCGGCAGAAACTAGAGACCTCCTTCTTTAAACCTGGCCAAAAGAAATGCTTAAGGATTATTTGATAGGTTTTTGTCACGCCCAAGTGTCCCGACCATTGACCATGTGACAGTGAGAACTTCGGACACGGGTAGCTCAGCTGGTACAGCCTGTACAAGTACCTCCCTTCGCACCATCTCATCCACCAGCAACGCCTTCAATTCTTTCTTTAACATCTGCCGATTTACCACGAGACTGAAGTGCCGCGCTATCTCTATTAGGTCATCCTTCTTACACCGGTCCAGCTGCTCATAGGACGGCCAGACCAAGAACGTCTCTATGTCGAAGGATGCCATACCTGGGTGTACCGCCCACACGTTTCACACATTTTTCAGCCACATTAAAACCACCCAGGAATTTATCCCGGATACAGGTGCTAATCAACCTGGATCTAAGCAATGTACACACAAACTCTATACTAACACAGAACCCGACGACACGCTGCTAATCAGTGTGCTCGCCCAGAACCCTGCTAATCAGAGTAGCTAACACAGAATACACACGGCTTAAACAGTCTCAGAAGTCACAGAACGAGGGTAGAATCACACGGAGAGGCTTGAGGCGTCTGTCACACAATACAGAGCCTCCCGAATGGTGTCCGTGCCCAGCCTTTATACTCCTCCCCCGGATGACGTGGCAGAAGCTGGCAGGGCGTGGGTGACGTCTGTCCAATCCCGGAGGTTGCGGGGTCGAGACGGCCACTGACAGCATAGGAACTGCACAGCTCATTTGCATACACCCACACACAAACAGAATTAAGGGCACAAGGTAGCAGCGGCTGTAACAAACCCTAACTAAAGTCTTCTCTCAGTCAGATTCTTTCCGTTAGGCCTGATCCACGCAGATATTGTTTTGTGTTCGCTGTAATCAGTTTTATTTGCAATTCCTAAGAAGATTATTTACCTGAATAACCTGCTCATAAACCCATGGCATTCACAGGGCGTCGTCTGAATTTGTAAATGCAAACACTTTCAATGTTACACAATTCACAGCTGTCCGTTTGCATTTTGATAAATTAGACAGCAAAATGTGAAACGCAACATAACCTGTTCAGATCAGCGTACTGCACTGTAGTGCTCCCTATCTGCATTGTAGTGCTCCCTGTCACCTGTTTCCCTTAAATACCTTTTCCCAATCATTTGTGTCCCCTTGAATTGTCCTCTAGTCTCCATGATGGTATGTTTATGTTTTTATCATGTTCTGTTGCTTTTACCTCTCAGAATATTTAAAGGTCCCATGTCATGGCCATTTCTACTGATCATAATGTGTGCCCAGGCTGAGTTGCTCACAGTGTCCCGTAGGGCTGTCCCGAATACCATTTTTCGGGCTCCGGATATTCGGTAGTAATCAGCAGAGAATATTCGGTGCGGAGAGATTTTTTTTTTTTTTAATAACACGCTGTTAAGCAGAAGTGCAGAAAGAGCATACTATTACGATTTATATTTATTTATTGTCTCAGTACTCGCATACATTAAAACTAAATGTGTCCTCTGCATTTAACCCCGCCGCAGTGCAGCGCCGGGGACCAAATCTGGTTCCAAACGTTTTACAACCTGAAGATACAAAACACATATTTTTGTTATTACAACAATACTTTTAATAACATAGCCGTAACAGCAGGCCTAACAGGGTAACACTTGTTACCGATACAGTAAACAGTATTTAAATAAATGAACGAACTGTATGCCAATAATTGCCTTAGCCCCAGATGTTCCCACATCGCTCCTATTATTTTCACTATTCGGATAAAATTGAAAAACTAATATAAAAAAAGAATTCAGTTGCTTGCTTGCAACTATTTTCCAAGCAAAGTAAGAGTACGATTTTACCATGTGTAACGTTACTGTTTAAACGGCGGATAAAGCAGCTTCACCATGGCAACTTGACAACAGCTAAGCTAAGCTAAGCTACTACTTACAGCATCCGGTGACTTTTCAGAGTTGTTGTCCCACCGGCCAGTTTCTTGTCGCATATTTGGCACACTGCCTTCTTCTTACCGTCGTCCAATTTAAAATGGTCCCACACAGCTGGAGTCTTCGGCATTTTGTGTTCAGGTGTGTGAAGCGAGGTGAAGCAAGGAGAAGCGTGCCGTTTGCGTTCGTAACTGTGAGTGAACGCGATGTCAGGAGCACAGGCTGAGATTGTATATATTTCCGCATTTTAACAGTGCAATTCAAAAGTATAAATATAGTATAAGAATATGGCAATTCGCCTTTATTGAAAAAAATAAAAAAACGAATATCCGAATAATGAAATTGAAACCCGAATAGTTGGCCAACGAACGAATAGTCGAATATTCGGGTACAGCCCTAGTGTCCCGTTCCTCGCAGCAGTGGGCCTCGCAACGTCCCGCAGAGTGTGTGTGTGTGAGGAAGTCCGCAGATTGGTCTAAACGTATCGGCTCCGCGGACGTTACGTTATGTCACTATACCCGAAATACGTCACTATACCCAAGAAGTAAACAATGGAAAAAGAGAAATGTCCAACGAGGCGTTCTGGGGCAGCACAGACAGGTCTTCTCTGTGTTAGAGTGTTACTCGCTACAGGGTGTACTTTGAGGGTTTGTGACTCTGCAGACGGTTTACATGCAGAAAAAGCTACATAACACAAGGGGACGGGTGATAACCGGAAAAGCATGACATGGGACCTTTAACAAATTGTACGGTGTCCTTGGGTGTCATGAAAGGTGCCTTAAATAAAATGTATTATTATAACATCTCTACAAATATTTGTTTTTTTAACAACAAAATGTTCCTAATGTTGATCTTAAAAAAACCGAATCTGCTTGGTTCACCCTCGTGTAAAACTCACATACAAAAAAAGCTTGTTGTCATTCACACAAAGCATTCCTGACCGTCTCACTGTTCCCACACTTTGCCACATCGTGACTGCGTGCCAGGCGTCATCAGAATTCCAACTAACCCACCACATCATCGGCTAATTAACTGATGCCTGAACATTAACACGTTGCACATGTTCCACCCTGACCGTCGACACCATCGAACAACGACACTTCAGTCTTGTCCTGTCAGCTGAGACTTGTTAGCTAACATTTTTTCCGTGTCTCTCCTTTCAGATGTGGGGGCACGGTGGGAGCCATAGTGACGTGTCCTCTGGAGGTCGTGAAGACCCGTCTGCAGTCGTCCACCATCAACTTCTATATGTCTGAGGTCCAGCTCAGCACTGTCAACGGGGCCAGTGTGGCCCGCATGTCACCCCCCGGCCCCCTGCACTGCCTCAAGTGAGTACTCCATTACATTTACCCCCGTCTCACTGCCTTCCCGATTCTACACGTCTTACTTATTATCCATTTGCAGGTCTCACTAAAAAATCTATTAGGAAGCTGCAGCTGATTCAGAACGCCGCTGCTCGAGTCCTCACTGACACTAAGAAAGTGGATCACATCACTCCTGTTCTGAAGTCTTTACACTGGCTTCCTGTGTGTCAAAGAATAGATTTCAAAATACTGCTGCTGGTTTATAAAGCTTTGAATGGTTTAGGCCCAAAATACATTTCTGATCTCCTGCTAAATGATGAACCATCCAGATCTCTCAGGTCTTCAGGGACTGGTCAGCTTTCTGTCCCCAGAGTCAGAACTAAACATGGAGAAGCAGCGTTCAGTTATTATGCTCCATCTGGAACAAACTCCCAGAAACCTGCAGGTCCGCTGCAACTCTGACTACTTTTAAATCCAGGCTGAAGACGTTTCTTTTTGCCGCTGCTTTTAATTGAACTATTTACATCTTAAACTGCACTGTAACTTTGATCTTTTAATGTTTCTTTTATTATCTTTTCTTTTTAATGACTGATTTTAAATGCCATTTTCTTAATGTCTTTTTTGTAAAGCACCTTGAATTGCCTTGTGTTGAAAGGTGCTATATAAATAAACTTGCCTTGCCTTGCATTCCTGATCAGTGCAGTACTATTGCATTTTAGAACAGCAAACTCCCTTGCAATGTTTAAAAGCAAATTTAAATGTTTTTAATATGGCTTTTTAATTTGGGTTAACTTTCAATGGTCACTGGTATCTTTGTCCATGTTTTACTGTATTTATTTTCAATTTCACTTTAATTTTAATTTTATTTTTTAAATTGTTTTATTTGAACATATTATCACTGTAGATGTCTTATAGGGATCGGCTCTCCTGATCGGCCTTTAAAGAGAGCTCCGATCGATAACGATTGGCGGCCGATCGATCGGAGCTCTCTATAAAGGCCGATCAGGAGAGCCGATCACATGACGTAAAATACATGACACTTTTCTCTGTGCGCATAACAAGCTGACAAAATGGCTTCACCGGTCTGGCAGTATTTTAAGGTGTCCGAAAAAGACAATAAAATAGCGGTATGCAACGTGTGTGAAGCAGAAATCCTGCAACTCCGCCCGCTGTTACGGACCGGTGAGCGGAGCAGAACACACACCTAGAGTTAGACCTAACACACTTAGCTATTTTATCCACATCTGGAACTACACTAGTTATACATTCCAGATCAGTGCATCCCTAATGTTTGATCTTGTTCTGTATTAATATTGTTAAATATAACTCAAATGTAGTTTCCCAAGTAGCAACAGCAAATCCATACATCTACAAATAAATAAATAAAATCCTATCTTCCTGGAATGTGTAAAATAAATGTGCATCTTATTCTTGACATCAAAACAAGTGCAATATAGAAAATAGTGAAATACTGCCGGAAGCAACGGCAGCCAGGTTTTACATCTTAGCCTCAAGGTCTGCTAGTTTTAGCTTATTTTAAAAATATCTATACACAATTCTGTGTTAAATAGACAGTGAATCCATACATGTATAACTACATAAATGATATCTTATCTTCCTGGAATTAGTAAAATAAAAGGCATATTATTCCTGACATCCAAAACACGTGCGATTTAGAAAAGAAGACATAGAAGGGACGACAGCCAGGTTTTACGTCTGAGCCGCACCGTCTACAAGATTTAGCTTATTTCTACATTGCAAATGAAGCGAAACTGTTTTATACTGTCAGCTTTTAGTTCAGCTTGTTGAGGGCAATTTGCTATTCGGTTAATTAGTTTGCTCTGGCTAAAACCTGGTGGTGGTGAGGGGCAGACTGCAAAGACAACAGTTGGGAAAAAAAGTGTGTGTAAATATTCTGAAACAAGGTTTGTGGGACATTGCTACGTAGCATTATTTGCATGCATTCTTACACCTCAGTAATCCGTGTTTATTATGATCAGTGTTTCCGCCAGACCAGGGCTGAGAGGGCGTCCACCTCGAGAGGCGTTGTGTCGCGTGACTTGAATTTTGAATTGAGCCGTCCCTTATAGATACTATCTCTTAAAGTATGCACACACACACAATTTTGAATTGCGCCGTCCCTTATACTATCTCTTTACGTTTCCCTGCCGACGGGGACACCCCTCCTGGCATGGTCCTTGGAAGATGCAGCGATGTTTTTATTTTTGTCGTCACAGGAACACGCTTTGCTGCCGGCGAAAATAATCCCACCAGACTCCTTTGCCCCTCCAACAGAGGGATGTCCTTTTTCCTTTTCGTCAGCGATAAAAACTCTCGTTCTTCTCTCAAATTATTTATTTTTTTGGACGCCCTCGGCTCCAGTTCGGGGCGTTCCGAGCTGAATAAGGACGTCAAATGACGGCAAGACGCCCCCCTGGCGTATACACTGATGACTGTTGTCTGAGTTTAAACCAATATGAGTTAGATGTAGCTCGTGGTTCCTCCTCCCTGTTCTAACAGAGAGCTTTGGGTTCCTTCTTCAGGCACCATTTATTTGCTGTTTGGTTTGGCTGTCGTCCCTGAAACCCAACTCCTCTCTCTTTGAGAAAACCATACACAATCGCTTTAGCCAAACGGGAAATGTTATTTAAAAAATCCAACTGTTCTGTTATCTTTTAAGATGTTCCTAAATCTTTGATACCTCAGGACTCTTTGTGGTCAGTTGTGACAGGACTTTCCCTACGTTATGTTTAATTATTCAAAATGCGTCTTTGATTTGGGTGGATTCCCAGTTGTGGTGATAATCGAAATTAGATCCGCTCCGTGAAGAAGAAGAGACTGGCTGGCTTCTTCTAAATTGTTGACACCATGCCACTTCTCAAATTCACTGAGTTAAGTTACATTGAAATAAAATGCCAGTCACTGTAACAGCAGAGACTTCATTCTGTCGTCTGGCAGAATAATCCCCACTAAATACATTTTGGAATATTATCAAAATCCAAGTGTTACCAGTGTTTCAAACACATGCTAAAATGCCTCCTGGACATTTACGTTGTTTCGTAGTAGATTAAGTTCCTTGCGAGACACAAAGGTAGCAGACATATCTTTTGTTATTATGAAATAAGACGGAGCATTATGTAGCCTGCAGCCACTACCAATCAAAAACATCACGACATATTGCAGGCATTAGCGGTCAGTGAGGCGGCATGAAATTAATTTCACTGATTTGCACAGCAGCGTCAGGACACAAACTGAGCTCAGAAGACAGGAGCACATCTGCTTTGCATAAGCTCTTCACAAACACCATTCAATTGGAAACTCTTATGGCTGCTAGTAACTGGTAACCCCTCCGTTTGGTATCGAACAGCTATTAGTGTATACCCTCCTCAATACAAAAGCATTTTGAACGGACAAACAACTGACCATCTTTCTATTGTTAGCTGCTGACTGCGGTGAGGGCTTTGCATGTAGGCTAAAGTTCCTCCTAAAGTGGAAGGACAGAGAAAGGCCATGTTGTATTTATAACAAAGGTTTGTCCTGATATGTTAACGTACTCGTGAGATGTCAGGGCAACCTTTACCTTACATTTGGGATGGAAACTTTGCCTTCAAGGTGATGCTAGATCCAGGGTCGCCATATTCAAACGGTTAGAAATTGAAAGTGACCTGTGGGTGTTACTTGAAGTCTTACATCTGTTGAATGCACTTACTTTCTCATAATGCATTTGTAAAGTAGATAACCTAGCCTGCATTGATAACTATCTACACTGAACAAAAATATAAACGCAACACTTTTGTTTTTGCTCCCATTTTTCATGAGATGAACTCAAAGATCTAAAACATTTTCTATAAACACAAAATAACCATTTCTCTCAAATATTGTTCACAAATCTGAACAAATCTGTGATAGTGAGCACTTCTCCTTTGCCGAGATAATCCATCCCACCTCACAGGTGATATCAAGATGCTGATTAGACAGCATGGTTATTGCACAGGTGTGCCTTAGGCTGGCCACAATAGAAGGCCACTCTGAAACGTGCAGTTTTGCTTTATTGGGGGGGGTCTGGGGGGGGTCTGAAAACCAGGCAGTATCTGGTGTGAGGGTTAGGGGTAGGGGTAGGGTTATGTTGTTTTCGTAATCATCAGCAGCGTAGTCAAATCCTGCTTTTTTAAAATAAGACTATTGGCCAAAACCAAGTCCTATTTATCTTTTAAAGACATGGAAAGGGTCATCAACGCCTTTGTGACCTCGAGACTGGACTATTGCAACGCTCTGTATGTGGGTATGGACCACGCGTCAATTAAACGCCTGCAGCTGGTCCAAAATGCAGCTGCACGTTTGCTGACTGGACACAAAAAGCACGACCACATCACCCCAATTCTGGCCTCACTACACTGGCTTCCAGTTCAGTTCAGAATTGATTTTAAAATCCTTTTATTTGTTTTTAAAGCTCTAAATGGGCTGGCTCCGGCCTATATTGTTGAACTCCTCCAGCGCTACACCCCAGCCAGAGCTTTAAGGTCTGCTGACCAGCTGCTGCTGGTAGTGCCGAAGACTAGGCTCAAAACACGAGGGCACCGAGCCTTCGCAGCAGCTGGCCCGAGGCTCTGGAACACTCTGCCCCTCCATGTGAGGTCGGCCCAGACCCTAGGGGTTTTTAAATCATATTTAAAAACTCACTTCTTCTCTCAGGCTTTCTAGCTAGAGCGGAGCACGACTACTGACACTTCCCTGTGTATTGTTTTTTCTATTTGCTGTTGCTAAATGTCTGTCCTTTTTACAATTACACTGCAGTGAAATGTTTTTATTACATGTACAGCACTTTGGCTCGACCAAACATCGTTTTTAAATGTGCTTTATAAATAAAATTTGATTTGATTTGATTTGATTTGAGAGGAAAAAGGTTCCCCACCCCTGCTCTAATATCTCTAAATGTAGATTGAATGGACCCAGTATCATCGCACCACACCCCACCAATCTTCAAGACAATTGGGTTCATTCACTGGTGATCAGTTGGCCCGAAAAAAACATACGTAAACAGAAATCTTTGAAGTTTCTTATTCTTGATATTTTAATTGGAATTCTATCTGTAAATTAGACACAACTTCCAGAAATTGGATGTGTTAATGTTAACAAACCAGTCAAACCTAAACATAACTAAAACATGCACGGTGGAGTTATAATACGTAATTACTTTTTTTCTGTTTTCAGGTTGATCCTGAAGAAAGAGGGTTACCGTTCTCTCCTCAGGGGCCTGGGGCCAAACCTGGTGGGAGTGGCACCTTCTAGGTAAGCTGTCACCTTTAATCCTCATCGTATGTTTAGCAATGTGTACATATTGAGCTATAAAGTGTTGCAGTGATGATGCATTTACAACCCGCGGGTTAGCATCCCTCGACAAAAAGCCAATGGGATATTTCTATTGGAAGAAAATAAGATCTGTGTCAAACATTCTCATGATACTTACATGTATTGTTCAACAGGATAATGTCCACTTATTAAAACCACTTTTATTATAGTCAAAGTGTAAACGTTAGGCTATAAGCTAACTACATCCTGGTCACATGACTTCACGTCACCACCGCTAAGCTAAAGGTGGCTAATGTTTGGCGGGATGACGTTTAGTCGTCTCATTTAGACACTTGTTAGCAACCACTATTTTTAAGACGCAGCGAGGTATTTACTGACATATTTTATCTCACACTACAAAAGCTTGTTCTACTCAGCTTGTGTTACAGGGGGTCCGCAGGGTCTTAAAAAGTATTAAAAGTTGATAAATCAATTTAGCGAAAATTAAGGCTATTAAAAAGTATTAAACGGCATTTTCCAAGGTTTTACATTTTGTATCTTGTTCTCAATAAGTCTATAAATGGTCCAAAGAGGTTGTATTCTACAGTCTGCCTGAATGTAGTCATGGCGTAGGTGTGTAGTGTGATTCTGTGTAGTTTATTGATGGCATCCCGTTGGGTTTGACGTCATCTGAACAGGACATCGCACGCTCACTGCTTGATAGCGCGCGAAGGTCCGTTTACGCCGGTTGCTAAGCAACATCGTTAAGTTTGCGTCCAAATGGTTGGAAGATAAGGAGAAAGGACAATCAATACTGTATATAGTCAATGTGCGTGTCGCCAATGTAACCGGTTGAAACTCAAAGTGGCGATGAGGTCTTAAAATGTATGGAAAGGGTCTTAAAAGGTCTTACATTTGACTTCAGGTTTCCTGCATATACCCTGTGTTAAACACAGACCTTGTTTCATAACCCTAAAATGCTGACTCATTCCTGCACAACTCTGTTAGTTTTGTCTTCAACTAAATAGTTACTTAGTAAAGTCAATTGCAAAACTCAGTATCTCTTTGACAAATAAACATTTGATAACATTGTTAATCTGCTAAATTGTGTCCTCAGTGCCGTTATCCCTCTCCAGATGAAATCCTGCAGCATTAAGCTCAGTAATGTGAACGTAGCCAAAATGTCTACTGTGAAAGAGTGTGATACTGCGTGGAGAACAAATCTAAAGCCCAGGGAACCACATGCCGCTCAGTCAGTGCTCTTTAAATCAAATGTGTGCATTAGGGCTGTCCCGAATACCATTTTTCGGGCTCCGGATATTTGGCAGTAATCAGCAGCGACTATTTGGCCCGCGCGCGTGGCATAGGGATCAGCAGGAACCGCTTCAACACGTGTATTTCGGTGTATTCAAGGCATTCATTTTTTTTTATTCTACATTATTGTTATTTTATAGTTATTTGTTAATGTAACCCAATTTGTGTTCTTTGAAATTGAAAAGGGCATCGCGTTGCAGTTGTATATGTCTTAAGTGTAATTTGGCTTGGCTTCCTATTTATGGACATGCTTTTATTTTGAAGGAAAGTTAGCGCAGTTGACAGGAAGTTGTTGTTGCTTTGGAAACAACGTGATGGAGAAAAGTAATATCTACATATAAAGACGGGGAAAGTAAACGATAACGTTTATGGTTAAGTGTTGGCACCCCCCGAAGAGGCACAAGCTCCAAGTTGATATTGGAGATTTCAATAAATTCAATTTGAAAAAAACGAATATCCAAATAACGAAATTGAAACCTGAATAGTACTCCAACGAACGAATATTCGGATATTCGGGTACAGCCCTAGTGTGCATGTATTCATAGATTTATCTCAGCACCCGTCATACAAAACAAACACCAAGTTCATCTCATCAGTTTCCTACAGGGCTTTGATAACAGCGGTGCTTATTATACGCCAGTTGTTTCATTAACATTTGACACTTTGCCTCAGTACTTTCAAGGCTGATCTGTCAACATAAGGGCTGACATGGCTGTTAGAAAAAGTGGTGTTATGTAACCACTAGGGCTGCACAAATAATCCAAATGTTAGCCAAATTACAGATAGTGTCTCTACTTTAAAGAGTCCTCTCCTGCTGATGTTCAGGTGTATATCAGTATGTAGTGTCTCTACTTTAAAGAGTCCTCTCCTGCTGATGTTCAGGTGTATATCAGTATGTAGTGTCTCTACTTTAAAGAGTCCTCTCCTGCTGATGTTCAGGTGTATATCAGTATGTAGTGTCTCTACTTTAAAGAGTCCTCTCCTGCTGATGTTCAGGTGTATATCAGTATGTAGTGTCTCTACTTTAAAGAGTCCTCTCCTGCTGATGTTCAGGTGTATATCAGTATGTAGTGTCTCTACTTTAAAGAGTCCTCTCCTGCTGATGTTCAGGTGTATATCAGTATGTAGTGTCTCTACATGTCTCCATGCTTTAATGTTCAAAAAGCTCTTTATGTTTCTCATACTGCCTGTGCTGCAGCACCTCTTTTCACCCTCTGTCTGAAACCAGAGCCCAGTCTGCTCTGATTGGTCAACTGCTTAGAGATGTCCCGCCCCTTACCCTATCACATACAATGTGTTAGAAATACATCTTCATTCATCTTCGTGTCTTTTCAGCAGTTTCTACACGCAAACATGGCAACAGCGTTTGGTCCGTGTCCTGTAAATACTGTAAATGACTGAAGTTGGCTAATGCTATGTACTGTATACAACATTAACCCTCATTAATCACGCTCGGTGGTAGTGACGGGAACAAAGTGGGCGCTAATGGCAGTGGGAAGCGGTAATGCTGCAGCAGGCAGATGTCAGTGCTTAGCACATGTGAAGTGTTTTGTTGGCATCTTGCGTGAATAAATGCTGATGCAGAGGAGCTGTGACGCAGATTTGAAGATGAACGCTCACCAAACACTCTTATAATGTGACTGATTAGCTTCATTAGCAAACACACAGCACATTATGCTGTTAACAGAAGCAGTTGTTTTTATTGAGATGTGATGGTTATGACCTCTTTTAATTAGTGAAAATAATTAAGACGTGCTGTTTGTACGGAGTCGCCTCTGCTTTACACCTAATTCATTTTTCAAAGCTCATTAGGCCGAAGCTGACATGAGGACGCTTGTATTTGTTGATGTTGTGTAATTAAAAGGCTACAAAGCTACCGGAGGCACATCATCAGGACTAATTGACACTTCAGCAGAAACTGTATGACTTGTTTTTCCTTGTACTTGTGTTAAATGTAGTACTCACCTTTTTTGCCAACAGAGCAATCTACTTTGCTGCTTACTCCACGGCCAAAGAGAAACTGAACGGTGTGTTTGAACCCGACTCCACGCAGGTACACATGGTGTCGGCTGGAATGGCAGGTAACTACAACGGGTGGACGTTTACCACAATGCTTTCCGACATACTGTCAGGGTGGGAACATATCCAGCATGCTCGTCAGATGCTCACCATTCTTGTTAGGGATGCTGCTTTCTAAGAAACACAAACCCCAGCATGTGCCTTAGAGTTTCCACTAGAAAAAAATAGGTGCTGGTCAACTTTATGGGGAATATTTCAATGTCGCGAAGATATTCTGTTGAAATAGTACCTTAGGTTATTATTGGGCTTGAAAATATTTGATAGGGAGGCTTTATCACAAATCACATCAAGGCCCTTTTGTTGTTGTTTTGTTTTTAAAGTAGGTTATTTAATTAAAAAAAATCAAACAAGTCCACTCAATAGACTCCTGAGGCCTGTACTATGAATCCAGTTCAACATACCCTGGATATGTTTGGGGGCGGGGTTAGCAACATTTGACCAATCACAAACATGGAGAAGCGTACTGAACAGGTTTATGATATCACTGCCCCGTCTAAGACACGATCTGACTTTCATTACATTTGACTCAAGTGTTTCGACTGTACTTAATGTTACTCTGATCCGGTTTAATTAAGCTTTCTTAACGCTAATGTTATGATAGTCAGATTGCTCTGAAGATGGAGGTGATATTCTATTAATGTTCACGTTCACACAGTCGGTGATTTTTGCCGGCCGTCTTTCCTGCAACGGCAGCTTTTCTGTATTTCCTGTCTCCTGTGATATGACTTGATCGCTTTAAACTCCGCACACTGAGCTCTGATTGGTCAGCATGCGGTGCTTTCACTGAGTTGAGCTCTTAGCCTGCAACCTAACCTGCTCCGGAGCAGGCTAGCCGCTCAGCTTAAGTTACCATGGAGATCTAGCCCGCTAAAAAGAGAACCAGCTTCGTAGGACCGGGAACCCAACAAAAATCTCTTTTGGGTTTATAAACAAACCATAGTACAAGTAGGCCAATCTGGCTAATAACATTCTCATTAACTCGTGCTGCTGCAGACTTGTTTAAATTCTGTCCTGCAGAGAGAACCCTCCTCTTCTGCCCGAACAGAAATCTTAAAACAGCTCAGTTAAAATGTAACATGTTAAAAGGACAGGAATAAATACCGTGTTATTTCCCCCTCACACTTTGTTTGTCAACGGTTGGTTGTTTGCTCTTGTGTCCCTCTGAATCTTTACAGCGCTGCTCAGTCGGTGAAGCCTTTAGCACACGATCACTCACAGCTTTGTCTGTAAATATCTCTCCAGCAGTGAATGCACATATTCTGCAGACTGAATAAAGTGACAGGTGAAAGCCACAGCAGCTGTTAGAGCAACGTGTTTCTGTTTACTAAATACTTAACTTATAAAATCCTCCATCATAGGTTCATGTACACAATCATTATCACCAAAATGTTCTTTTACATTACATTTGCCTGACGCAGCTTAAATTAGGTGCAACCAACCATGAATAATCAAAGCTTCAAATAAGCCAAACCATTTAAAGTGCTTCATACATTTTTATTTGAGTATTTTAATTGCCTACAGGTGAGTTTTCAATTTCCAGCAGAAGATATCTAGACCTCTGGTAAAGTAAAGTTTGATAAACAGAGTACTCTCCCTTTGATAAATTACCATATAACATGACACGGAGCTTTTTACGGGAGGTCAAATGGTCTTGATTTTTTTATAAGCATATCATGTGGATTTATGCCACTTTTTATATCTGTCTCGTCTCTCTCACACCTTTCTGTCCTCTACTCTCCTACCATAAAGTTAATTGAATAAGAAGCTGTTTACGACATGCAGTAGCTCCTCTTCACACAGAGGATATTCTATAGAAGATCAAGCTTTCTCACGTGAAGCTGCTTTTTGTTAAAATAATAATTGTTCATTGTTTTAGCTACCATGAATAGAGCATATTATCTTTCTGTGTTAGTTGTCAGACAGCTGGTAATAACACACTATGGAACATTTTGAACACATTTGTCTTTTTCCCTGCAGGTTTTACAGCCATCACAGCCACCAACCCCATATGGCTGATAAAGACTCGTCTGCAGCTGGATGCGAGGTAAACATGACGCCTGGGTGTGAGCGTTACAAAGTTCACTTCACATGAGAGGGACCGACAATGTTACAAAGCCCTTCGAGGTGTTATCATGCCACACAGGAACACATTTGGCGCTTTCACACCGGAGTACTTTTCCCAGGAGTAGTTCCGATAGTTCCTGGGATTTTGCGTTCACACCAAAAAGATCTGGAACTAGAACTTTTTTGCAAACCTTTTCACCCCTTTTCAGTGCCTGCTAGAGAGGTGGTGCTTTCCTGGGGAGAAAAAGGTTCCAATTTCTGATTGGCTGGGCGAATTGCAAACCACGCCCCGTAAAACTCTGAAAGGTTTTTGTGAAGCCGCCATTTTATTTTCTCGCATTAGCATTATTAGCATTAAGCTAAGCTGCTGGGAGTCCCAGCAGCTTCTACTGAAGCCAGTCCCCAACTCCGGGGACTTCGGGCGGCAGTATACGCCGTGAAGTTGTTTGCGGCCTGCCAGTAAACCCAAAGCAGAAGAAGAAGTTGCGTCAGCGGCTCCCTCAGGGACTACATTTCGGTGTGAACGCGATTTACTAGATAGTTCCAGCAAATAAAAGTTCCGGGAACTATTCCTGGGAAAAGTACTTGGTGTGAACGCGCCTATTGAGGCCCCGTCCACACGGAGACAAAACGGGTGTTATCCGCTATAGTTCTTTATACGAGGCTGTAACGGAACCGCGGAAACAGAGCTCTCAAACGATAACGCATCCCAAAGTGGGAAGGTCTGGTAACGTAACGCTTGTGGCACCGTGTGTACGCCCTAAACGATCATAGCCGCGCCTTTCCTGCTCACCCCCGCGTCATTGCTGATGCCTTTCGCCAACAACAACAATGGCGGATCACAGGGTTGCGTTCGTGCTCCAGACGCTACTAACCATAGGCGTGTTCACACCGGAGTACTTTTCCCCGTACTTTTCCACTTTAGTTCCGTTAGTACCTCTTATTTTGCATTCACACCTTATTCGCAGCTTTTGGTGTATTTTGTGGCGGAAGTACAGCTCCACTTACAGGCCCGATATATGTACTACAGCGTCTCCAGCGGGTCGAGCGGTCTCGTGTGGACGGACACGTTTATTGAGCCGATTCCGTGTGGACTAGGGATGTGCATCTCCATCACTGATGCCGATGTGATGCGCATCTCGATACGTTGCCACGATACGATACATTAACGATACATTTGAAACACCAGGCGATGCGATACGATTCACCCCTGTTATGTTACAGTTCGATACGATTTGATTCAACATTATGCGATACGATGCGATTCAACACGGTGCAAACTAATGATACAATTCAATATGGTACGACAGAGGATTTTGTTTTATTCCTTATTGACCAGCATTAACAATGTGCACAAAACTATCATATGGCAATGGCCATACAACTACCAGACTGATGTATATAACACTCATTCAGTAGGCTAACTCACCAGGGAGCAGAAAGCAGCGGTTTCTTTTATGTTTCAACTATTATTGTCAGTCACAGGCTGCTGTAAAAATAAAAAACACTCTCTGACAGAACACCTCACTGAGCTTAACTAATATGTGTAGCTTGCAGGTTTTTCTTAAGGAATATATGTTGATCAACATGATCAGGATGAAGCAAGCTGCGCTTTGCTGTCACTATGTCACCGGCTGTACTAAACACTCGTTCAGAGGGTCCACTTGTTGCAGGGATGGACAGGTAGCTCTTTGCCAATGTTGAGAGCAACACATCACGACTCAAACCTAAAGCATCCCTCTCTCTGTACTTTAAGATTTCCACCATAGCTCTCTCCTTTGTGGTCTTTACTGGTGATCTTGCAGGGAGGAAATCACAGAACATCTGGTCCAAGGCCGTCTTCTTCATGGGATCATCTAGGGAGTGGAAAAGAAGAGAGGATTTTTAGATTTAGATTACAAAAATGATGACATACTATACAATACTATAGGGGATGCGTGTGGCGCAGTGGATAGAGCCTTGGTGTTGGAATCAGGGGGTCACAGGTTCAAACCCCACTGCAGTCAGCATGTCGTTGTGTCCCTGAGACACTTCACCCCAAATTGTTCCTGTGGGGATTGCCCACAGTATCGAGTATGTAAGTCGCTTTGGATAAAAGCGTCTAACAAGTGACATGTAATGTATAGTATACACCTATTTCCAAATCAATACACTTTTATAACTTTTGGCACAGTTCCTATCAAAACAAACCTGTCTCTTCTTCCTCTCTGTGGGGGCTTCTGTCACCTTCTGTTTCAGCTGCCTGGTCCTCATTAAGTGTATCACCATCCCCTGCCGGACAATAATCAGCACAGATGAGCTATTAGATTTCCTTAAACTAAACAAATAAGCGTCAGTTAAGTAACAGTGAAGTGAGACAGACACTCGCTACTTCCTGTCCATCCATCTTCACCACCTCTGCTGTTATCCTCATGAATATCACGTCCTTAGTTTCATTGTCATCCAGGAAAGCCAGGTCTTTGAAGCGAAGATCCAGTGCTGAGGCGTAGTGGAGGAGGTCTTGGAGATATGTGTAGCGTCCAGTCTGAATCGCTCCTTCATCTGGGAAATGACCATATGATCGCTCTCATCTGGCTGGAACTGCCTCCGCAGTTTGGTCTGGATTGGGGAGATCATTGAGATGCTGGGGAGTGTAGTTTCAGGGGGACATCAATTTGATGACCTCTGGGATTAATGTCATGTCATCCTCTGTCAGGCTGGCCATGGCTTCTCCCCTCCTTATCTTCTTTGACAGCAGGGTGTTCAACACAGCAGGCTGCTGTTCCCAAAAACGCTCCAACATGTCCATGGAACTGTTCCACCTTGTGGAAACATCATGCACTAGCTTGTGGTGAGGCAGGTGTAACTGGATCTGCATTTCACGGAGAGCTTAAGATAAGATAGAGCTTTATTGTCTCCCTTAGGAGGCATCGAGATAATACACATAAAACATTCAGGTCAATCAGTCATAGATACAGAGCAGAGATCACATATCACATGGCAAAGAAACAAACAAGAAACATACAGGTACAGCACTTTCCCTATTGCACCTATATGCATAGTGTCTGTCAAATTGCACATGTCCCTATTGTGTCCATACCTATTTACACATAATGCACTTCCCCTATTTAACCTTCTCGATTGCACAAACTACACTGTAAACATTGCACCTCCAACAACTCCTAACAGCATAATCACAGTTGTTCCTGACTGTTCAGCAGCTTGATACAGCGGAACAAAGGAAAACTTATACCTGTTCAATTTAGAGTTTGGTAATCTATACCTTCAGCAACTCAAACTCTCTATACAGGATGTGTTTGGGGTCGCGTGTGATTTTACGGCCTTGCTTTCTCACCATCTCCTCAAATATCTCCTGAAGAGAGGATGGTGGAAGCATGCCAATTATTTGTCCAGCTTCAGTTGCTTTTGGGCTTTTGTGGAAATAAGTCACCACCTTCCTCATTTTCACCAGAAGCTCTGACACCCTGTCCACCTTCAGGGCTTGTATCGCACATGTGGCTCCATCTGTGCACCAACTCCAGCCAGTATCATGTTTCTAGCATCGTCTGTGACCAACGCTGGATTCTTGTCTTCAATTTTCCACTCGCGGCAAACTTCTTGCAGTAATCTTGCTAGATTATTTCCTGTGTGGGCCTCGTTGAACACTGTGGTCTGCAGAACATGGTTTTGCAATACCCACTCGTCATCAATATAGTGTGCTGTGACCGTGACATATGAGTCAGTGGCGCAAGACGTCCAGCCATCAACTGTAGTTGCAACTCTTTGGGCATTGCTCAGCGAGTCAACTAACTCTCTTCTCACTTTGTCATAAAGAGCAGGGATTTGTTTCTCTGCTTCTTTGGTACCTGGGCTCCAAAATGTGGAGGAGGTGTTGGAAGCCCTCATTCTCCGTGACACTGTACGGCTGGATATCTTTACAGATAAAGAAGGCGATGGCGTCAGTTATTGCCTTAGAGCGGGTAGAACTGTTAGCCAGCGGAGCGTGAAAATAAGTTGTGATATGCTGCTGCTCACCGGTCTTGCTGCCGCCAGGGATAGCCGGGTTAGCTTCAGCTGAATCCGAGGAGGATAGGGAGACAGCCGCAGATGTAATATTCACCCCATGTCGCCTCTTTAGGTGCGTCGCTAAATTCGTGGTACTGCTCGTGTATTTTATAGCGGCACGGCATTGTTTGCAAATTGCTTGTGATTCATCAAGTTGTCCGTCATTTTTGAAGAATCCGAAGTGTTGCCAAACATTTCATTTATATTTATTTTTCGGTGCGCTGTGTATTTCTTCCTTCTCGACTTCCATGCTTGTTGATAACTGTGACGCGTGCACGCGGCTCTCGGGCACAGTAGTGGCGGATCAAAGATCGTCTCTGCAGAGTGCTGACACGAGTGGATGAGTGGATAATATTATATATATGAATGAATCGGTTTTTACCGATGCAAAGAGACGCGACAATCGATGCATCGCGAGTTCAACCCAAACTGTAGCCGATGTGCACTCTTTCAACCGGTGCACTCGCATCTTGAACGTTCTTCTTAACATCCCTAGTGTAGACGCAAGACCTTTTTGATATCGACATCGGTTCGTTTTCGCCTCCGTGTGGACGGGGCCTGAGTAGCTTTGTAAAGACACTCCTTGGTTGTATTACATGAAACTGCTTTATATGTAAAATACAGCTCTCAAAACTCTTGATGTAGAACTTCTTCTTCTCCTCCTTCATCTCCCTTTTCCCAACGGTGTGTTCAATCCTTTGCAGCCATGACGTTTATTCCTTAAATTCCCAAAGGATAACATTACCTCACAGAAAACCAAGAACTGATAAAGCAGACTCTGTTTACTTGAAGACATGCATGTGACTCGGGTCTTCTGATCAATGAATTTATTTCAGATTATACCTTGTGTAAGGCATGCTGCTGTTATGTGTCCTTTTTTTTCACCTTCTCCTACAACAGCGCAGCTATTTATGCACCTGTGTTTTAATGTAACTCACTAGGCTCTCTTTACATTACGATTCATGACTTTACATCCATGTGCATCCTTCATTTATGTGCTGACTAATACTCCACTATTGTTACAATTTGCACTATGCTGTTCCTTGATCAAGGGACTTTGTGTGGTCATATCACTCCACAGAAAGAATTGTATTATCTGTGGCAAAAAACAACAACATTCGATTTCTGTTACACCCATCATAAAAACATCCTGGTATACTTTTTGATTATTCAGATATATAGTTGTGAAGAACATTAAAACAAAGGAAACGGTAAATAAGATAAGGAAATAGGTGAAAAGACAGAGAGTTGGATGACAGAGAAATCAGAGTAAGAAATGACTGGTTAGTGGAACAGAAAACATGAACAGATTTGAACAGTTAGAGAAAACCTCCATCAGTGCCGCCGTCATTTTAAGACTCTGTTCAAGAATCTACACGGAGAAAAACTATGAGCTGACTATACATTTTCATTAGACATGTAAACGGCTTAGTGTGAATATTGTCTTTTTTAAGAATAAGAGAGAAACTGTAATATTATAGGCATGAAAATATTAGTCTGTGTTTAGTTGTTTTTCACCTCACAAGTTATTTCTCTTGGCTTTAAAACTGTAAATTGTCTCTTTCTCCCGCAGGAATCGGGGCGAGCGGAGGATGAGTGCCTTCGAGTGCATGCGGCGGGTGTATCGGACAGACGGCCTGCGGGGTTTCTACAGAGGAATGTCGGCTTCCTACGCCGGCATCTCAGAGACAGTGATCCACTTTGTGATCTATGAGAACATCAAGCGGCGCCTCATGGAGGCCAAGGCCACGCAGAACATGGACGAGGAGGAGGAGACGTCCAAAGACGTGTCGGACTTCATCGGGATGATGCTCGCCGCCGCCACCTCCAAACCTGCGCCACAACTTTAGCTTATCCTCATGGTGAGAGTTTTATAAAAGACATCGGGGAGTTAGCTCAACGTGTGAATATGTGTCCTGATTTAAAGAACACAGAAACAGGCTTCTCCAGGTGTGGTGATTTATTTTAGCTGTGGACGGTAACGACAATACAGTATAATTATATGGCCAGGTAGCATGGTTACAGTGTGCTGCTACTATCGCCAAATAACAAACATTTATAATTATATTATTATTGCAAACAATTACAAAGCAATTAACTCTACAGAATTTATGCTGCGTTCACACCGGACGCGATGTTTGGGGGCGGCGCGATTACATGTAAAGTCGATGCAGAGACGTGGACAGACGCGAATTCGCTCCGACGGCGAGCTTGAAGCGGTGGACGCGAATTCCGCGGCGCGATTGTAGGGGTCCGCGACAAACGCTGGAGTTCAATTTTTTCAACTCAAGCGTCATACTCGCGTGACCCGATCTCGCGGTAGCAAATCAGCGGTGAGGATCTCAGCCTGCCGTCACTGACGTTCAACCAGAAAACCGTTAGCTGTTAGCAGTTGTCTGCAGACTTGTCAAAGCAGTGTTTTTACTAACCGGTATCAGTATGTTGTTAGTTCGGCATCATTTTGAAACGTGTATTACAATTAAATCACGGTAAAATATGTTAATGTTGTTGTAGCCCCCTAGCCAGCGCGTCTTGTTTGAATGATGCGAGTAAACCAAGCGGTAAACTCTGGGGAAGAGCCGGGACGCCAATACGGAAGTGCCACACACTGCAGTTCATCTAGTGGCCAGTAGGAGCAGGCTGCAGAAGGGAGCAATTTCCATAGACCCCCATGTTAAAATGCCCAACTTTACAGCAGAAATAAACATGTTTACATCGCGGTTCAAAAAACCATATTCTCTGTATAGTTAGATTCCCCCTTCATGACTACTGTGTGGGGGGTGCATTTTTTCTCAACTCATCTGTTTAATTAATATTAAACTTTAAAGTTATGCATAAATTAGGGCGTGGTCACTTTGATGGACACGTACATTCTTCACTGTCAGCTAACAGCAACTTGTCCACTCTGCTAGGCTACAACCACAGAGGCTACAACGTTAGTTAGTTGTAGTTACTGTACTTGACTCTTTAGCCGTGTTCGTGGTGATTGTGCCTGTTAGGGAATATTGTTACAAATACCAGACGATTAAAATGTTGTGCTGTGCGCTTGAATGTACTAACAGAACTTCCAAGAAGTCTAAAATGATAATATTATACATGTTAACCCCATTCGCAGGTGTTTGTGTGCTTGGTAGCTTAGCTTGCTACTTATTAGCCAGCTAAGGACGTAACCCTTTAAACATACATATACATTTTAGTTTATGATTCAGCCTTGGGTAAGACTTTTATAGTCTCTGGCTATGACGCCCATAATGCTAAACGGGAGCAAATGTTAATAAGGGACCCAATTATCCCAGTGGTGGCCGCCGGAGCTAACGGAGCCGCAAGGGGCTAGCTCCAGCCGGCGTCCGGAGCTAGCCCCTTGCGGCTCTGTTAGGTCCGGGCGGTGGAGTCCGTCTTCTCTCAACGTGTGAATGACAAGCATTAAGAATAACAAAGTATAGCTAATTCTCTTGCAGATTGTCTCATTTGATTTTGAATGTAACGTTTATATAGGGGAACTACACTGTTAGCAGTAACTTAGTATGCATGTATTTCATGTTAGCTTAGCTTCTTAGCCTGAGCTAGCTCTGTTTACTTCCAGTTCGGAGGCAGCAGGTCCCGCCTCGGCTCCGCCTCTTTGCCCTTATTTGGAGCAGGCGGGATTAGACTCTGACGTCACAGTCGAGCCGTTAGTGGCCGACTCCGCCTACTAAGGGCTTCACGGCAACTCTGCAGAATCCTATGGGTGACGTCACGGACACTACGTCCATTTATATATACAGTCTATGGAGTAAACACAGCTGACAGCCGGGGTGAAACTCGAGCGTTTAGAGCGATGCGATTTAGAACGAAGCGAATATTCTCATCGTGGCCAGTGTGAACGCAGCATAAGGAGTCGTAATCATAGACATATAAGAACTGTAATTACTAGGGATGCTCCGATCGCCAATTTTGGGGACGATCGCCGGAATCAGTATCGGCCGATACCGATCCGATCGAGTGGGCGGGGCCTAAATGGAAGATTTAAACATCACTTTACATCTTCCATTTAAAGTGATGTTTACAACTCAGTTAATGCGCATTCACTGGAGCTTCCACAAACAACAATCAACTTAATTATTACATTCAAATGATGTACATTATTTAAGTTTACATTCACTTTGGAGAATAAAACGGGAGAAATGAGCGGAAGCCTCTCTTTTCCTCTCTCCCCCTCTCCCAACAGCCTGTCAGTATCTCATGCAGCTCACTGATCCAGTAATGAGTGACCCGACAGTGAAGAATACACATATTTATAATAACTAGTTTAGCTTGTTCCAGAGGTAGATAAAATAGCTAAGTGTGTTAGGTCTAACTCTTGTGTGTTTCGCTCCGCTCACCGGTCCGGCGGGCGGAGCTGCAGGATTTCTGCTTCAAGTTGCATACCGCTATTTTACTGTCTTTTTCGGACACCTTAAAATAATGCCAGACCGGTGAAGCCATTTGGGCGAGCTTGTTTTGCCGCGCACAGAGAAAAGTGTCATGTTTAGAGAGCACCGATCGATCGGTAGAGAGTGAGTATCGGCCGATCTCTATCGGTGACCGATCGATCGGAGCATCCCTAATTTCTACATGTCAAACATACCCGCATTCTGCATTGAGGCTAAAAGCTATTTTCACACAGCCATAAATGGAGATTTTGCAATGTATATTTATTGTATTTGTAAACCTACTTCGCAATAAACTTAATTCTGGGTCAAAACGTATAACTCCAAAGGTACATCTTCTAGGAAAAGAATAGGTGGCCCAACAAATAACCTTACAATAAAAGTTAGCATGAGCTAGATCTAGTAGTTCCTCTCCTTTAACCGCTCCCTTTCTTCTTCTTGCAGAAGTGATCCGCACCCGGCTACGGGAGGAGGGCACCAAGTATAACTCCTTCTTCCAGACTTTAAGAACAGTGCCCAGAGAGGAGGGGTACCGCGCGCTGTACCGCGGCCTCACCACCCACCTGGTGCGACAGATCCCCAACACGGCCATCGTCATCTCCACCTACGAGCTGGTGGTCTACCTCCTGAACGGTTAAAGCCTCTCCCCCTCCCATACCTAGTACTCATATAACCCCGCCCCTGATCGGAGACGAAAGCTGACTGCACCTCCGCCTGAAGAGGACAGAGACGGTGATCTTTACCACTGACACAGGGCGGGGGGTCAAAATACTAACCAAAGGGTCTGTCACGAGGAGGAGGAGGATCCAGGCGGTCCTCATTGGTTCGGGGGTTTATCTAAAGAAATGGTTGTCCAATTGTTTTATTTTGATTCCATTCTGTTCTCCCTTCAGTCATGCTTCTGGAAGACAGCTTGTTCTGCTTCTAACAATACTAATAATATAAAAAGAAGTAATTCCAATCCTTAGCGGATTTAACACCACCCCTTCTAGCAGCAATTCAGTTCTTTTAAACATTAGTATTGTGCCGTGTTCCCCTGCGATCATCAGAGAGTAGAAGACTGGAGACTGAGTTAAAGTACCTGACAGGTGGCTCTCAAGTTAGCGAAGGAGAAACCTGTGCCTAAGGCTTGTTGAGGGCAGGGAGACGTGCCTTGTGTGAAGATTTGGTAGAGTCGTACACTGGTTCTGTGATTACAGGTCGTCAGCATCTGAAATAATCTCATACTCCCGCCTCGCAGGAGTCGACGTGCATTTACAGCTCTACACGAAATAGCTTCATCTTGATTATTTATGGCAATGAAAGTCCAAAAATGACGTCTCAAATTCAGCATGTTTGTGTTATCCCGGTGTAGAAGAAGAGTAATGTTAAATGGAGGGTCAAAAGTCCCCAAATTCAACTACTGAAATCAGTGACATGAGCTTCATTAAAGCCAAGGAAGTAAAACACTGACCCATGTTGTGATGAAAAATAAGTTCTAACAAAATGTAATGTTGATATAAAAAGTGATTGTGTTGCATTTGGCTCCCCAGAAGTGGCTCAATGGAAAATGAGGAGAGCTGTTGGTTGTTTCCTTCCCTCAAACAACGAGGTGTTGTTCTTATAGCACTGTCGACGTCTTTCTCTACAATCCTCATCTCATATTCCCTCACGTAGTTTTACAGGCGAGGGACAATCCTCTTCAGTTTACTCTGGAAACTTGTCGTGCTTGTGAGTGGAGTAAGTGGCCAGGAAAATGCTTCATGAGCGCACACTAATTTACCGCAGACCAGTGTATAAAAAGAGTTGTTCATTTCTCCCTTATTCCATTGTTGTTTAAGAAACATTTGAACTGCATTACTACCAATTTAAAACGTCAGTGTTGTGTACTTTGTCATGACATGGAAAGATACTTGCTTTCTTGTTTTTTATTTTTAACAGTATTCTGCTGTCCCGACATCTATCCTAGTCAGCATATACGTAACCTTTCCTAAGTGATCACATGACACGAGAAGCTAGCCTGCATTTCCAGCACAGCAGCATGTCTTAGCACACGATGCTAACCCTTCAACAGCTGCAGTGCACGATCCAAACACTTCCTGCTTAATAGGTGAGTCACAGTGCGGTGAAATATGCAGATCATTTTGTTGCGAGGCCGCCATTGTGCTTCAGAGTACAGAAAACTGCTTCAGTGTTTGTCTCCCCCCCCAGATGCTTCTCTCACTTTTCAGTTTTACGACACGTGTGAAAGATGCATTAGATTAGCCTCATTGTGCAAATCTTATCAGAGGTGTTTGACATTGTGCCACGAACACACACTAAAATATAAACAGGACGCAGATATTTGATTCCACTCATCAGGTTAAATGGCTCTCATTCACAAAAATATTGAGTGCCCATTACCTGTTTGGCTAAATCGCTTTTACTTGTATTAGTGTGTGTGTTTCTGATGCATCGTTACCTGCGTCATGATTTGTTTTGTACCCGTTTGCATTGTGTGCCAGTAAGTGTGTGTGTGTTCATGTGTGTTTGCTCAAATGACAATCGTATGTTATTCTGTCTTGTCGTGTAAATGAGACAATGGGAGTATGTATGCGTTCAGAAGAATAGCAGCAAACAGTGTTGTTTTTATCTTTTTAAAAGAAATCGTTGCCTTTTCCTGACGCCCTTCTTTCTCTCCGTGTTGTCTTCGATGAGCCGGCTGTGCGTGTGGCTCGGCCTATGCATTCTGTCATACCTGTTTTTGTAAAACAAAAAGTCAATAAAAAGGAAAAAGTGCAAATATAAGAAAATATGTGTGTCAGTTGTTCACAGTCTGCTTAATCCTTCTCAAATCAGTGAAATGTCTAACTCATTTTCTCACATTTAAGGCATGTGGGTTGCTCTTGCACTACAACAAAATGGCGTTCATAATCTTGTATATGATCCGCATTTAAGGAAATTCATTAGTTTATAGTTTGCTCAATGTGTAGTATTGCTGTTAAGATTCAGACAATATTATATAATGTATTTATTGTGAGGAGTAGTTTATGTTTTTGCTGCTTATTTTTACTGTTTGAATTGGAACCTTTTTTTAGTAACTTTATTTTAATTTTCCGGTTTTTTTGAAGAAGAAAAAAACAGACCGTATTGCAGATAAAAGTATACTTCAGGACAATGGTGGATTTTGCATACAATACATCAAAGTAACATACATAGCACAACCCTCTATGTAAGCTAGAGGGAACAGATGACACAAATACAACAAATCAAAATAAAACTTGAATTGGAACCTTTAAAAAATGGTGTTACCATGGAAACACCAGTGCATCTTTCAAACCTGACCCACGTGACGACGTCCATCAACCCGGTGTTGCAGTGTAACTGGAGTCATGACAACTGGCGACATTCTATTATTTTCGTCATAGGAATCCGGGGCGTGTACATTGAGGACCCATTGTTGACTTACCATGTCGATCGCCTCGTTGGTCGTTTACGTTAATCTTTTGCTATATCTGCCTTCCTAAGATCACTTTGATGCACATTCAGTACTCGTATGTGAGGTTGTGGGTGAGAGGTGGATATCGTGACGCTTACAGGGAGGTATCGAACATTACAAAGTAGGTGACTGTGTGGATGCCTGTTCAAAATATTGCAAACTTGAATAAATCATTTAAATTATATATTTGTGTCCGACTTTCATTTGTACATCGTTCTTAATGTGATGTATAGTAGCTTTGATAGCTGTCCATACCTTCAGACAGCCTAAAAGTAAAACACAAGACGTTTATTCACAGCCCGAACGCTCATCGAGATGACTGGATCACTCATGACAGGTTGTGATCAGCTCCGATTAAATTGTGATTTCAATTCTGTAGCTATTCTCCAGGGAGCACGTTTTTTTTATGAAATACCTGTATCGCTCTCATCACAACACTGTGCAGGAAAAACAATTACATACATGAAAATAACCTTGATGCATGGGAATGAAACACACAAACTATCTTCCGTGGCTATACTGATATGCCCATTCACTTTGAATGGGGTGACGTCACGATTCAGCGTAGATTCTCTCGCGGTGCTCGCTGCAAAAGTAGAGCAATGTTCTACTTTTGCCGCCTCGACGGAGGCGTCAGCCAATCGAATCATATGCCAGTGCAAGCTCTAGCCAATCAAACCGCGTTCTTGTGTGTCTGGGGCGGGAGATTCATGTGATTGGTTGTTGGTCGAGTTTCAGCCCCCCCCCCCCCGACCTCTCACCCACAACCTCACATACGAGTACTGAATGTGCATCAAAGTGATCTTAGGAAGGCAGATATAGCAAAAGATGAACGTAAACGACAAACGAGGCGATCGACATGGTAAGTCAACAATGGGTCCTCAATGTACACGCCCCGGATTCCTATGACGAAAATAATAGAATGTCGCCAGTTGTCATGACTCCAGTTATACTGCAACACCGGCACAAGTTATTTAGCGCGTTCACACCGGAGTACTTTTCCCGTTTAGTTCCGTTAGTGCCTGGAATTTTGCGTTGACACCAAAAAGAGTACTTAGTTCCGATAACTTTTACCCCCATTTTTAGTGTCTGATATACCTCTTTCTTTCACACCAAGGCTTTCCCCCTTCTAGCTCTGTGCTAGAGCTTTTCTGTGCTGCGTCATGACGTAACCGTTTGCGTGCCTGCTTCATAGAGCCAAACCGCGCGGAAGCACCTCACGTCGACAACAACAATGGCCGATTGTATTGAAGCGCTACTCGTTTTGCTCTGTCAAAACTAAATGGAACGACTTTACAGTCGTTACATGTTACATTGAAGACTTCTTTACAATCATCATCAACGACGATTCGGTAGGAGAAAGAAGGTAAATATACGTCCTATTCGAAGGGGTTAGAGCTAGCTGTTGTTAGCCTGTGCATGCGCCATGCTCAAAATACCCAGATGTGCAGCATTAATTACTGTGGTATAACGTGTGTTGGGTGTACAACAAACGCGTTACAAAAGTAATGGAGTTTCAGCAGACCCGGCGGCAGACATACGTCTCTGGGCGGGCATTTGAGGGGGGGGGGGTTAGGTTGCCATAAGGCTGTTGACGGTCTTATTATAGGCTATATCCATTGGTTGGTTTTGTGGCACATTTGTAACGCTGTGCCAACTTGGGCTAGCACGCAGGCAAACTTGAGCGCACACAGGGTGGAGAGGTGGAGTGAGGTTGAGCGATGGAGAGAGATAGAGAGAGATTGCGCGAGGCAGAGAGCGTGTGCAGCGGTCTGCTTGCGCACAGAGCAGCAGTTTGTGAGAGAGCTGGCTTGAGAGTCAATTTCTCTTCAAAATATAATTGATTGCCAGCCTCCCTTGTCCCTGGCTGGCTTGCTAGCTCGTTGGTAACGTAACTGATGTCTTCTAATGTGCCTGCATCTGGCGCTGAGTTGCCATATTCCTTTCAAGTGTATAAGTGTGAACCACTTCCTGATATCCATGTTGCAGATAAATATAAATGATAATAGCCAAACTAACCTAGCAAGAGTAAACTGACAGGCTGCTGTGCCGCATTCACTCAAGAACCCACACGACTCAACCCAGCGAAAAACCAGTCTTGCTGCAGCCTTTCATTCAGAATTTCATAGCAAAATAAAAAAATATGCTATTAAACTAATCTTTCAACATAGTTTAAAACAAATACAAATATTAGGACAAAGCCCTACAAATAACAACAATAAACATAATCAGTGGCGGCTCCAGAGTATTTGTGTTGGGTAACCTATGGTAGGGCTAACCCATACAGCGGTGGGGCTCAAGTCAGTATTTGCAATGTAATTACATACACGCTCCCCTTGACAGTGAAAGGCCACGGTTTAGATGATTTCCCTGTCTCAATCCAAATTGAACTGTACGAATGTGACGAAGATGGCTTCGTCACTGTGGACTGACGGCTTCGGGCTTTGTATATTGGGCTTTCCCCATGTCTGTTGCAGTTGATTATGTTCACCTGGTGCCCTGTGATGTCTCCTACCCCCCCCCCCCCCCCTCCCTTTCACCTCTGTCTAGTTGCTCCCCCTCACCTGTGTCTAATTGCTGATTAGTGGGTGTGTATTTAGGCTCTGTGTTTGGTGGAGGCTGGTAGTGTGGGTGAGATTCTTGTGGCTGGTGACTGTGTTCACCTGGGCAGCAATATTGAGGCTGTGTATCCTGTACCACAGCGATGAATAAATGCCCACACCGGGTTATATTTGAATTCTCTGCCTCTGCCTCCTTGCTTGGTCGGGCCGCTCAACGGTCAGCTTCACAATGAAATAAAAAGGCACATTTGTCTTGTAGTAAATAAAAAGGGCGACCTTCAGCTATTCTGTTTACAGTTCTGTCATCAGATTATTTAATATGATTTGTTAAAACATTGTTGTATTTAAATAAAAAGCAATGTTAATTTTGTTCACAATTTGTAAAGTTAATAATATCTGTATTTTTGAATCAAGTATTCATCTTTGTCTTCATTGTTAGTTTCCACATGCCTAAAACAACCTCAAGCTAAATCTAAAAGTTGATGGCTAAATAGAGCGTTTGAGAAATTGTGCAAGGCGTACAGTAATAGTCGATTAATCGTTTAATTAATCGATAGATTAATCGATTATCAAATGCAGGGCTCGACATTATAATTGGCCCGCTGGCCCGGAAGCACTATTTATACAACCCGGGCCAGCATAACGTACTTTCCACTTGCCCGCTCGGGCCACTACAAATATTGTTTTAAAAAAATGTTTCCTGTGGTATTGGTATTTTGACAAGCAATTTTGTTAAATTGTTTCGTTTATCAACGCTACAACATAGCGTTTCGTGAGTCGCTTGTCGTTGTTGGGTGAAAAGCAAACAGCTGTTTGCTGCGTGAGCACAGCGTGAGCAGGCTCCCGTGAGCGCGCTCCTTCACGACAGACTATCGCGCCACCTAACCATTCGCCAAAAATGTTTTTAATACCAGCGGTAACCGGCCAAGCGCCGAGCAAAAAACAAATTTTAAATAAAAGAAAGTCACCGGAGGAGTTAAAGGAGAGTGACATGAGAAGAAGAGGGAGAGAAAGTTTCAGCTTGATCGATGGAGTTGCAGTGACGCGTCCTAAAACCCTTTTATAATCTATCGATTAGATTTATGATTCTAAAAGTAGGGTAGACATGTGGAGATTATCCGGCAGAACAAAACGTGCATTTATCAAACAGGTTTGTTTTCCACAGACCTTATTTCCAGCTATTTTCCAATACCCTGTGGAGAAATCTCATTACTTTTTGTCGAGGGAACCAGCAGCTTACTTCCTGGTTTTTGGACACGTCACTGCACCTCTCATGATGATGCCAATATAAACAAGGTCTTCTGACGGCTCTGTACATTAATGCCGACCTATGCTGACAAGCAAGTGAAGAGCAGAACATATAAAGGTATTGGCTCTAGGGAAATGTCCCAGCAGTTTAGGATAATGAAGGATCTACTCTATAGCCGTTACATCTCTAACTCCTAATGACAGGAAGGCAGAAAGTGCATTATACAAATAATAATACTCATAATAGCAGACATTTTTTAACAATGACCACAATATCATTATTTTAATAAACAAAATATGAACAATTGAGGAAAATGAGGAAGAACTGATTGTTCAAATGTTGTAGTACAAGTAGTAAGTGCATAAATTACTATTGCAACAAATGTGTTAATTTTCTTCATTATTAGTCGATATTTTTTTTTTGGACGAATTCTCCGGGCCAGTGGTTACAATGGTGGGGCCAGTGACAATACAATTCCACCGGCCCGGAGGGCCAGTGGCTTTTTACCCTTAATGTCTACCCCTGTCAAATGAGTCGTTTGTTGCAGCTCTATTATCCCATGTATAAATAAAACGTGTTATTCAGCAACCCTTGCAATTTGGGATTTTATTTTTGGTTGGTAGACCTCGGTGAGCTGGTCATTTCAAAAGTAGCTCACCAGCCAAAAAAGTGTGGGCATCCCAGATTTAGAGTGTGTCTGTGCTCCTGAATCAGCCTCTCCTGTCTCCCTCCTCTCCCCCCTGCTCCTCTTTGAGGCAGAAGCAAAGACTAGTTTTAACTCTCAACAAGCCGATTGTGCTCCAGCTTCCTCTGTACCTCTTCGGAAGACCAGATTCCCAGCAGGTAGCTGGTCTCTTCAGTGGACCACTGCTTCTCCATCGTTGTGTACAAACTGGATAAAACGCCGGCTTTTTGTCGTTGTTCAGGAGTTGATCCCGCCTCGACGTAAGCGTGACGTATGCGGTGCTTTTGCTCTACCCAGACAATTTTTTGGTGCTTGAAACGAACCGGATTCCGGAGCTAAGAGGCTGCTCCGCTGCGGTGTGAACAGGAAAACCCGGTGCTTTTCAAGCTCCAGCTCCGAACCGGCCCTGAAACACCGTTGGTGTGAATGAGGTATCAGTCTGACTGGAGATGACTCTCCTCCACCTTGTTGTTGAAACAGCTCCTTATATTGGTTAGCGCAGCTAGCTAGCACCAGATGCTAACAGCAACAATACAGTAACCGGTGCACGCGCTCTCGCTCGCTCGCGCCACACATACACACACCCTCCCGAGCTTGAATGACACACAGAGACCAATCGAGGGCTTTAGTGTATGAAAGTGGCCATGTCGGCAGGCCACATCATGTAGACAGCCAGTCACCCTCTGTGAGGCAGAGTAAGACCCACATTTGCGCAGCGTTGCGTTCACTATACATACATAAAATAAAAAAAGAATCCTCAGGCCAGCAGGACACTTAACAGGCCAGACCATCGGGAAACCTCCCGGTCCTCCCGATGGCCAGTCCGGGCCTGCCAAGTTATTATTTTAACCCGAAATTAAATGGTGTTTTGTTTTTTAAGAATGTACTAACATAGCGAGACATTCCAACACCAGAGAAAAATTGTGCGGGTAGATTAGTAAACCTGAGGCCTGTACTATGAAGCTGGTTCAACCTAACCTGGATATGTTTGAGTTAACCGGTTGGCCTAATCCAAAACATACGCGCTCTCGCTAAACGATATCCAGGATAAAAGCCACATAGCTGCACCTGCAAGCAAGGGCGGACTGGGACACAAATTCAGCCCGGGACGTTCAGACGCACCGACCCACACACCGGGCCGCCGCCCACGCATGCGGGCCACCCTTGTAGCCTACAGATACATTATACATCTACTATGCTCATATACTGTTATGGCTGGATTCCCCAGAGTCAAGCCATAACATAAAAGAGATGGACCTGATGAACTGTACTGGACCCTGCAGCTTTCTCACTTTCCTCAGGGTCAACTGCATAAGAAGAAATTAAATTACCAATATTATATCAATATCATGCACAATAATGTCAATCACTAAAATGAATGCAATAGTGAATTGGCCACACATCTGTGTCCTTATTATTGAATATTATTTAATATAATTATTTAAAATTATAATATTATATAATTTAACTTGGAATATCATGAGCATATGACTCTATCCTAATGCATCTAACTTTATGCACCAGGGGTAGACATTAAGGGTAAAATGCCACTGGCCCGCCGGGCCGGTGGAATTGTATTGCCACTGGCCCCACCATTGTAACCACTGGCCCGGAGCATTCGTCCAACAAAAATAAAATCGACTAATAATGAAGAAAATTAACACATTTGTTGCAATAGTAATTTATGCACTAACTACATTACTACCTGTACTACAACATTTGAACAATCAGTTCTTCCTCATTTTCCTCAATTCTTCATATTTGGTTTATTAAAATAATGATATTTTGGTCATTGTTAAAAAATGTCTGCTATTATTATGAGTATTAGTATAATGCGCTTTCTGCCTTCCTGTCATTAGGAGTTAGAAATGTAATGGCTATAGATTAGATTAGAACCTTCATTATCCTAAACTGCTGGGACATTTCCCTATAGCCAATACCTTTATATATTGTCTACTCTTCACTTACGTGTCAGCATAGGTCGGCATTGATGCACAGAGCCGACAGAAGACCTTGTTTATACTGGCATCATATAGAGAGGTGCAGCCAGTGACGCGTCCTGAAACCAGGAAGTAAGCTGCTGGTTCCCTCCACAGAAAGCAATTGGATTTCTCCACAGGGTTTTGGAAAATAGCTGGAAATAAGGTCTGTGGAAAACAAACCTGTTTGATAAATGCACGTTTTGTTCTGCCGGATAATCTCCACATGTCTACCCTACTTTTATAATTTTGGAATCATAAATCTAATCGATAGATTATAAAAGGGTTTTAGGACGCGTCACTGCACCACTAGAAGCCAACTCCATCGATCAAGCTGAAACTTTCTCTCCCTCTTCTTCTCATGCTCCCTGTCACTCTCCTTTAACTCCTCCGGTGACTTTCTTTTACTTGAAGATTGTTTTTTGCCCGGCTACCGCTGGTATTAAAAACATTTTTGGCGAGTGGTTAGGTGGCGCGATAGTCTGTAGTGAAGGAGCGCGAGCAGGCTCCCGCGAGCGCGAGCAGGCTCCCGCTCACGCAGCAAACAGCTGTTTGCTTTTCCCCCCAACAACGACAACCGACTCAGGAAACGCTCTGTTGTAGCGTTGATAAACGAAACAATTTAACTAAATTACTAGTGAAAATACCAATACCACAGGAAACATTTTTTTTAAAGCAATATTTTTAGTGGCCCGAGCGGGCAAGTGGAAAATACGTTATGCTGGCCCGGGACGTCTAAATAGTGCTTCCGGGCCAGCGGGCCATTTATAATGTCGAGCCCTGTGCACAATATAATAGTCTGGCCAGCCCTGCAGCCTGTTCTAGGTTCTGATTGGCTCTCTAGGTTGGCATTCTCGCTTCTGACTGGCTGTCCAGGTTGTCAATCACAGCCGTGGGCATATTATACTAGTCGTTGCTAAACTTTTTTCATGACGGTTTTCTCTCTCAACTAATGCTATTGCTAACACTAACATAAATTAACACAGCCCTGCACACTGCACCTGCTGTCATTATATGTCGGGTCTGTGGTTCATCATCTTCCTTCTCATTCTCCTCCTTATTACTGCGACTGGGAGCAGGAGCCCTTCTACTAAACAGCTCTGTGATTTTCCAGCATCTTCCTGTAGCAATTTTCGTTTTTTCATTCTGGCTTTTTCAGCCCCACCCTTTCTTTTTTTACTGATTGATAAGTTTGACAACCTATCAATAGCCCCGTTTACATGGAATGTTTATCCGATCACTAAATAAAGTGATCCACGTTCACTCGTATACATGGGCTAAGCATTAAGCTGATTACAATTTCACCTGTACTGAAGTGGGCCGCCTCGAGTGGCACCCACTTCGGTATAATAATCGGTACACGTGCTAGTGCTACTGTGCTGTCACTCGGTAGCTTGAAGCTAGCCGCGCCGGTACACGGCTCACCGTACTGGACTACTTGGGATGTGCTCTATTTCACCTGATAGCCTGATCTGGTGCGCCGTGCAAATCTCACCTGTTCGGATCTGTCCGCTGCCATTCTGCCAGCTCTCCTGGGTGCAAATATCCCCCTGTGGATTGCTGCCAACACGAAGGCCGCCCCACACAGGTTAGCTACTACCGGCTAACCTGTCACTCATCCGCAGCGCCATACGTCTGGTTTCTCCGCCTCGAGAGAAAACCTGCGGCGACAACCAACACGACTACTCGTCCGCCTCAGCAGTGCAGGTTTGTCGCTTCACTTCAACCATTTGGATCATCAAACCGCTGGATTACTTTGTTTTTGTATTGAACTCATCATGTGGATTTTTAAACTGCTCATATGGAGCACTAACGAGCACTCATGGTAACGAGCACTTTCTGCAATTTTTTCACTCCAAAATTAACACCATTCACCTAGAGCTGGCCTCAGCATGCACCTCCTCAAGTGATCCACCCTGGATGGCTACCACTAGTCCATCACTCATCAGCTCCCTCTCCATCTTCACCCCAGCATCGTAATACACCATCTCAGAGCTCATCCGTAAAGCTAAAACCACCACCTGTCAGCTTGATCCTCTTCCCACGCCTACCAGCCATATCACCCATGATCACTGACATAATTAACTCCTCCCTCACCTCTGGAATTGTACCCACCTCCCTCAAACAGGCTGCAATCACTCCCATCCTCAAAAAAACCGGTACTGACCCAAACGATCTAAACCACTACAGGCCCATCTCCAACCTACCCTTCATTTCCAAGACCCTTGAGAGGGTGGTTGCCGCACAGCTTCAGTCCCATCTTGACACAAACAACCTCCATGAACCCTTGCAATCTGGTTTCCGCCAAAAACACAGTACTGAAACAGCCCTGTTTAAAATCACCAACGACCTCCTCCGTGCAGCTGACTCCGGACTTCTCACCATCTCTCACCCACTACTCCTGGACCGCCTGGCTGGCATTGGGTTCACTGGTGTTGCACTCTCCTGATTCTCATCATACCTCACTGACAGACAACAGTTTGTACAACTCTGTAATCACAAGTCACAAGAAAGTGCTATTTCACTGGGTGTCCCCCAGGGGTGCACCCCCTGTAATCTCAGATGCACTCCAAGTCATTTTGTTCTGGAACCGGGCCTGTACATGGCTATATACTAAACAAACTACAGAGCACATTCCGTGTCCTGTTATTAGCTAAACTAGTTATAGATATGTTTAGTTTTACTGTCGGGTCACTCATTACTAGATCCGCGAGCTGCATGATACTGGCATAATAGATTGCCCGATCGGGCAACCAGCAGGTGAGGCTTCATTGCCCGAGATAAATACTAGATGGCCCCGGGCCATCGGGCAGTCCTTAATGTCGAGCCCTGACCACTGATAATCTCCCTCGATCTGGGGCTCCACACAAATCTCACCCCGTGGGGTCAACATGATCACAAGAACGGTGAGCAAAAATCCCAGAACCACACGGGGGGACCTAGTCAATGACCTGCAGAGAGCTGGGACCAAAGTAACAAAGCCTACCATCAGTAACACACTACGCCGCCAGGGACTCAAATCCTGCAGTGCCAGACGTGTCCCCCTGCTTAAGCCAGTACATGTCCAGGCCCGTCTGAAGTTTGCTAGAGAGCATTTAGATGATCCAGAAGAGGATTGGGAGAATGTCATATGGTCAGATGAAACCAAAATAGAACTTTTTGGTAAAAACTCAACTAGACGTGTTTAGAGGAGAAAGAATGCTGAGTCCAAAGAACACCATACCTACTGTGAAACATGGGGGTGGAAACATCTTGCTTTGGGGCTGTTTTTCTGCAAAGGGACCAGGACGACTGATCCGTGTAAAGGAAAGAATGAATGGGGCCATGTATCGTGAGATTTTGAGTGACAACCTCCTTCCATCAGCAAGGGCATTGAAGATGAAACGTGGCTGGGTCTTTCAGCATGACAATGATCCCAAACACAACGCCCGGGCAACGAAGGAGTGGCATACTTATTTTCCACCATAATTTGCAAATACATTCTTTAAAAATCAGACAATGGGATTTTCTGGAATTTTTTCTTTTTTCTCATTTCTCATTTTGTCTCTCATAGTTGAGGTATACCTAGGATGAAAATTACAGGCCTCTCTCATCTTTTTAAGTGGGAGAACTTGCACAATTGGTGGCTTACTAAATACTTTTTTGCCCCACTGTATATGCTAAGGTCCCGCTACTGATACGATAGCAGTCATTTAGTGCGCATATGTGTAATTAAACCCATGATATCAAAATCTCACTCCAGCCAGGTACCCAAAGTTGGCAACCCTGATTTATATTTGTAAAAGAAATCACAAACTAAAGCACAAGATATGTCTATATTATGTGTCAGATGTGCAAGTGTCTAACTGGATGGACTCCATCTCACTTTGAGCTTTGTCGTAGTGATTGTTTTGTCAAATGAATGGTCTCAAGGTTAACATTTAGCAAAACACAAAATGTTTTTTAATTCCTGTAGTTGGCTAATAAGTAATATGGTAATCTCTGTTATTGCAGATGGCTGAACTTCAGGTAGACGATAACACAAGCAGCAGAATGACTTCATCAGCAGAGGTAAGTTACTTTAAAGGTGACCTATCATGCTATATTTAAATGATATAGTGTATGACCATACCTATATAAGGTATATTTATACATTTTATTTTTCAAAATACCAAACAGATCATTTTTTAGCCATGCCTCGTTTCGCTCATTTTCGCTTTATTCCAAACCTGCCTATGAAAATTCTGAGCAGCAGCTGACCACGCCCCCAGCAGAAGAGCCGGCGAGAGTCACGTTACCATGCTTGCTGTGATTACGAGTGTGAAATACACATGTAATCTCAGAGCAATGCATGTGTTCAAGCATATTATCAATTTGATCCAGAAACTGAAGCAGCGGAGGTTTTGGTGGAGGTGCAAACATCTCGGTTGCAGCAGGACGTTTCTGAATGGTTAGTTGACAAGCTGTTGTCCCTATTTATTTTTTCTCTGTTTGTTACGATGCTTGCTACTTATTCCATTCATATTTTGGCTAATTAGCAAGAATGCAATGTGTACAGTTTGTAACTTAGAGTTTGGAACGCAAACACAGCGATACATATATATATTTATAAAGGGAGACATTCATATTTTCAGCATATATACAATGGACTCATTGCGTTTAATAGTTTACAGTCCTTTTCTTCCAACATCGTGCAACAACCGTTGGAAAGTTCAATAACTTAGGGTGATAAAAAGTATAACTCCAACACCTCAGTTGTCAGCAATGTGTGTTTCATGTGTTTTAAAAGCTCAGTTATTGACTACTTTCTAAAGGGGTACATGTGCAACTTGCGCCACGATGCCTTCTGAACCGGAGCATGTGCTGCATGGAGATACCACACGTAACATTAGCTTCACTAAGTTGTCTGTTTAGAGAATACATTTTTCACATGTCATTCAATATATGTTTATCACACTAGGTGTAAAGACGGATGCAGGAACTTGAGGACTCTAACCTGTGTGGTGGACCATCCTGGATTGTGTGCCTAAATGTGTTGTCCCTGCAGAATGCATTGAATATTTACAGAGCTGAACACAGTTGGACTACAGTTGAGGCAAATAGAGCACTGAGTGGTTTGTTTTGACTGAAATTGTAAAACGAATGCTAATATTGTTCATGGAAATAAATACTGGTGTATATGGCTTTATGCAATCTTTCATTCTGTCATTGTACATGTACTATTATATACTACACAGCAATGGCATAACGCACCCATGTGTATGACAAAAAAAGTCCACACACAACCTTATGCTTTTGAAATCAGAATATTCTTTACCCATCCAAACATGAATAATCACGACACATTTGATATCAACTCGGAACTTTATTGTCAAAATCAACGGTTATTTGAACCCATAAAAAACAGGAGCTTTGTGAGCTGGTGCTGGGGCTTCCATGGACACAGGATCAGAGTGGTGATTCCGGCCTGCGTTGTCCTCTGATCCGTGAAATGTCTATGTTAGGTTCAGACAGCAGCCAAATTGAACCGTGTAGCATACCGTGGAGGATGACCTCCTCCCTGTCAGGTTGCTCATAATGGTGCAGGGTCCACAAAGACTTGGTCGAAGATGAGGTCCATCAAGTTGGCCACGTAGCCTGTGCAATGTTAAAAAAAGCACAACAAAAAAAGTGGTTTAGATTAGTAAATGCATGTCGTCAACAACAACATACCAGGGCTTTAGCTCCGTTTTACTCGTGGTGTGTGTCCCCTCGCATACATACATACAGTGTTGTATCCTAACACACCCCCATTTATATTCATGTGCGCAAACAAGTACACATACTGCAAAAAACAGCATGTCTCATTAGCTTAGCGTAGCTTAGCTTAGCTTACAGATCGATGATATATGATCGTTCTTACAGACTACAATCACAAAAGCTTTTACATAACGCTGGAAAAAACGGCACTTACCTCCAGAAGATTACGTTTGTTATTATAACTTACTCAATATGATTTTTTAGAGGATACAAAATACTAATACATAGGAGAATAAATACTTGTGTTATCGGCTAGGCTAGGCGTGGCTTTACAGCCTTCACACAGATCGCCATTACGGCAGTCTGAACATGTTCGCAAATGCCTGATAATTAAAATAAAAGACAAAGCAAAGACTGCGGAGCGTACAAAATAAAATGTTACAAGAACATATAAACACCTAACCGATTACTAGTTGGGGTTGAGGCGACATTGATACGGCTAAGCTACATGCTACATGCTACATACTACAAGCTAGATATAGCTTTATCAGGAAAAACACCGCTAAATAAAAACTTACAGCTTCAGAATTGGATGTGTCCTCACTGGCCTGGTCCCGGATGGTTGGTATTGATCCCGGGTGTAGCATTAGTTTGGAGGCATATCCGTGTTGGACTTGAGAGAAGTTCATAAACATGTCCGTGGTTTAACTGGCTTAGACATCCTGGCAATAGCAGGAAAAAACACAGATGTGACTGGGGTAGCCTGCAGATAGCCTATATGCGAATGAGAGGTTTGGCAATGCACGTGGCCGTGGCTCATTCCCCTGATAGGTGGAGAGTTGACCAATAAGCGGAGTACGTCTTTGTGACGTAGAAAAGTGTCGGAATGTGGATCCATTTTTTTCAGATCCGTTGCAGCCCCTTTTTTAGAGATTTGGCGAAGGAGGAAAATAGAGAGGGTTGTGTTTTCTGACACTTGGTGAGTTCCCCGGAACACCGGGGACACATAATCATGTATAAAAGACGTACAAAGGTGCATTTTGCATGATAGGTGCCCTTTAACTTTTAAAAGTGAGAATCCTGGTTAAATAATTATTAATATTTGAGTGAAAACAATGATATTCTGTTTAAAGTTTAGCCATCTAGAGTCCTGTTGATTTAAGTTTTCAGAATTGTTTACATGGTTACATTTGAGTCTAAACAATGAAGAATTAAAAAAGCATTCGTTATACTGAGTGAATCATATTGGTTGCTAGGAAATATCTGGCAAAATAATCAAAGATGTAAACAGGAAGTCACCTGTAGAAAATAGAGAGTGCTAAAGCTACAGTAGCATATACAAGGAGTTGTTAACATCTGATCATTCACATTTACTCAGAGGTGGGAGAAGTACTCAGATATTTTTATTTGAGTAGAAGTACTCAGATCTTGTACTTGAGTAAAAGTAGAAGTAATCAGATCTTGTACCAGAGTGTAGGAATATCCAGTTCCAGTAAAAGTAGAAAAGTATTCTCATCAAAATATAGTGAAAGACAGTGAAAGTAGTCGTTATGCAGATTGGTCCATTTCAGAATAATATGATATGTTTTATAATGATTGATCATGAAAGTGTTCTCAAAGCTGGTGAAGGTGCAGCTAGTCTGAATGGCTTTGTAGACTGCAGGGTAGCTGGTGGATTTACTCCAGGTGGAACTAAAGTCTGATTTAACACTTGATTGTATTTCACATCATTCATCCAGATCTGTAGAGTAACTAAAGGTATTAAATACATGTAGTGGAGTAAAAGTACACCATTTACCTCTGAACTGTAGTGGAGTAGAAGTACACAGTAGCATACAATTGAAATACTCAAGTCAAGTACAGTTACCTCAAAATTGTAATAAAGTACAAGTACCTGAGTAAATGTACTTCCTACCTCTGAATTTACTGATATAATGTGATCATTTAATTTTCATTATTTTCAAATTCACAGTGTAGATATTTTAATAGCTAGTGATACCTGGATACTATAACTAATTTATAAAACAATGAAACGAGTTTGTGTGCTTCAACCCTTTTAGTTTTTTGTATTTAGCTATACATAACTCTAACCTTACAACAGATAAAGTATGCAATATTCCATCATGATATTGGTTGAAAAAAACACATTTAGATTTTGCATGTTTTGAATAATATTTAAAAACATTTTGTCTGTGAGAGCCAACCCCTTTGTATTCATTCTAAAAATAACAACAAATCATTCTGAATCAATCAACCAATCAGTGCGTCTTTGTGCAGAAGTTGTATCAAGTTAATAGGTATTTATACTTCTTCCTTTATTCAGTGGTATTTTAGGCTACAACGAGTCAGAATGCATTCTCGGGTTTCATTAAAAACCTTACTTTACTTCTGTCACGTCCATTTTTAACTTGCATCAAGACATTCATGTGTCCTCTAATACAGCGGTTCTCAAACTGTGTTAGTGGTCCGCGGAGGTACTGCAGGTGGTCTGTGGAAAAAAGCTGAATAAAATCCACTTTTTATTATCACGGATTTATTTGAAATCAGATGAAAACAAACTCTCACGGACCCTGCCTTGTTACTTATGAATCATTAATATAGGCCTTACATTCATAATTTCAGCCGGAGGGAGGGGGGGCTGCGCTGCGGAAGAGCAGAGTACAAGTGAGAGCTCTCATCTTCCCACGTGTGCGTGCAAAACCACAAACATGGATCGGTGGCTAGCATCAGGTGGTCTGAAGAGAAAAGATGTTAACGAAGATCATGAGAGTGAGTCGGAGGCATCTACAAGCCAGATTCCGCGGAAAAAAACAAAGAAAGTGAAGATTAAGCGAAAATACAATGTGAAATACTTGGAACTGGGATTTACATACACAGGCACCGAAGATGAGCCTTTGCCATTATGCGTTCTGTGCTACGAGACACTGGCTAACGAGAGCCTAAAACCAGCTAATCTTCGCCGTCACCTTGAGACAAAGCATGGAGAGTTGAAGTCCAAGCCAGTTGAGTTTTTTTTAAAACAAGCTCCAAGAATTTCACAGTAGCAAGAACATCATGGAATCCACATCTACAGGTAGCAACAATGCTAAAGCAGTGGAAGTCTCATACAGATTGTCAAGGATTATCGCAAAAAATGGGAAAGCGCATACACTCGGTGAGGAGGTGGTGCTGCTATCAATTAAGGTGGCGGTGGGTGTTATGCTGGGTGAAAAGGCATGCAAGCAAATGGACTTGATTCCATTGTCAGACAGCACCGTACAGCGCAGAGTTGAGGAAATGGCCAGCAATGTGAATGACCAGCTAATAGCGCGGATAAAAGCCAGTCGATTTTTTGCACTACAGTTGGATGAATCAACTGACATAGCTAACCTTGCCAACCTGCTCTCATACGTAAGGTATGAACACAACGGAGAAATAGAGGAGGACTTTCTCTTTTGTAAATGTTTGCCAACACGCACAACTGCAGAGGCACTTTTTGACATGTTGAACAGTTTCATAACGGAACATGGGATTTATTGGTCAAAATGCAATGGGCATTAGCACAGACGGGGCAGCAGCCATGTTAGGCCGACACAGTGGGCTTGTTAAACGTGTACAAGCAGTGGCTCCACAAACTAAATCAATCCTCTGCAGCATCCACAGGGAGGCTCTCACAGCCAAAAAAATGCCTCCTGATCTCAAAACTGTTCTGGATGAAGCAGTACGAACGGTCACTTTTATCAAGGCCCGTCCACTGAATGCCCGGTTGTTTGCCGTTTTATGCGATCAGATGGGCAGTGATCACCGGCAATTACTTCTGCACACCGAGGTCCGGTGGCTATCGAGAGGAAAGGTGCTTGCGCGGCTCTACGAGTTGCGCGATGAAGTGAGAATGTTTTTACTTGACTCAAAATTTGAACTTTCAGATCACTTCAGTGATACCCCGTGGCTTGCCAAGTTGGCATACCTGGCAGATATTTTTGAGCATTTGAATGGACTCAATCTGAGTCTTCAGGGGAAGTCAGTGACACTTTTTCACGTGCAAGACAAAGTTGAAGCTACAATCAAGAAGATGGAGATGTGGGCCAGGCGCCTGGAGCAGTCAAACTATAACTCGTTTGCAAACCTATCAGATTTTTTGGACACCGCGGAAATGCAGCTTCCAAATAATGTGAACAATTATATCAGGGAGCACTTGCACAGTTTGAAAACACAGCTACGGATGTACTTCCCTATCCCTGACACAACTGCGAACTGGATCAGAAATCCATTTGCGACCCTGGACGATGACATCCTCGCAAACCTTTACGTCCAGAGAGCAAGACAGCCTTGTTGAACTGTCCTGTGACAGTGCTTTAAAAGTGGAATTTTCTCAGAGATGCCTGCCTGCCTTTTGGCTAAAAGCTGCTTCAGAATACCCAGAGCTGTCCGACAAAGCCTTGATGTTTCTTATGCCCTTTCCTACCACTTACCTCTGTGAGTCGGGATTTTCATCACTGGTCTTGTTGAAGACAAAATATCGGAACAGACTTAACATCGAACCAGATCTCAGATTGAAGCCGTCATCGCTGGAACCTGACCTCCAGATGTTGACGTCTGCGAAGCAACATCCATCTCATTAGCTGAGTGATAAGGTTAGCTTGGACTTGTTGTGCGTGTGCGTTGTTTTGAGTTTAATTAGCCTATAATTGCACAAAATCAGTTATTTTATTTATTATTTCCTTATTACACACGTTTATGTTAATTTATTTTATATTTAGTGTGATTGATAAGATTATGTTTCCACTGGACTTGCTGTGCGTGTGTAACATGGTTGTTTTGAGTTTAATTAGCCTATAATTGCACAAAATCTGTTATTTTATTTATTATGTCCTTATTGTACACGGATACAATCGGATGTTGAAAGAGCTGAAGCTGCAGTTCATGTTCACTGATGCAGCTGTTGTGTTCTATGAGTGTATGCAGATTTGAATATATGGTCAATGACCAAAAGAAAAAAAGAAGTTGTCTGCCGTCCTCTTTGAGAAACATACACAACGCAGACAGACACCGGTCACACGTGCAACAAAAGTATCAGATAGGCTTCAATTTACTTTTGATTGTCTATAATTAACTATAAAAAAATATCTGCGTTTTAACACTACGTTTATATGTACTTATTTTTACGGTTTGCATATGAGGTGGTCCGTGAAAATCCTTGATGATAAATAGTGGTCCGCAGAAACAAAAAGTTTGAGAACCCCTGCTCTAATACAGTGTTTTTCAAAGTGTGGGCCCCACAAGTAACTTTTTTTCTTTTTAGATGTTATTAATAACTGCATATCTATCAATCTGTGTCCTTTGATGCCAATCTTTTAATATTTTTTGTTTTTGAAATACATGTCTGCCCTTCAAGCCAATCAGAATCAAGCTGCTGCTATTGAGAGTGAAACTAAGTATCTGCTCAGCTTTTGGAGCAAGTGAATATTTCGCTCTGCAGCTGGATGAGAGCACGGATGTAGCAAATGTCGCAGAATTGCTTGCATACATCAGATTTATATCAGAAGACAACTTTGTTGAGGAAATATTATTTTGCAAAGCACTGGAAAATACATTTTCCAAGTTTTAGATGAGTACATCATCTGAAATGGACTTGACTGGTCTTGTTGTGTGGGTGTGTGTTCAGATGGGGCAGTGGGGCTAAGACCGGCAAAAAAAGCGGAGTGACAGCTTTGATCAGGCGGAAGGCCCCACATGTAGTGGCAACGCACTGCATGCTCCATCGCGAGGAACTTGTTGCTAAGCGTATTTTGTGTAACGGGATGGGCGCAAAGTTTGAGGTTTTACTGCTCCACTCCAACGTGCGCTGGCTTTCCCGTGGGGTGGTGCTAAATTGTGTTTTGGAACTGCGAAGGGAGATCGGTGAATTCCTCTCTTCTGAAAATCATCAACTGGCTGGCCGTTTTTCAGATGCCTCATGGCTCCGGAAACTTGCATACTGTTTCACTCCCTCAGTACTGGCCGTATGTCAAAAAAGGCTATCCCGCTCTGGCTGAGAGGGCTCTCAAATCCTTTCTTCCATTTGCCTCCACATACCTCAGCGAGTCTGGCTTTTCTACATTGAAGGTATTGAAAACAAAGCGCAGAAGATGTTTGCAAGTGGACAATGACAAACGTAAAACCTAGGATTGATAAACTGTGTAGGAGCCACCAAGCCCACCCCTCCCACTAGTGAGGGAACAGGTATACACAAAGAGACACACATAGTGCAATGACAAGGACTGTTGTTTATATATATGAAAATAAATATGTTTATTGTTAATATTACTGTTGAATATTATATATAATATTATAAAGAAAGAAATCACTTTAAAAATATGTTTACTGTTATTACTATTTAATATTGTTTTAAGAATGTGTATAACAGAAGACACAATGAATGTAATGAATGACAAACAAAAGATAAATACAAAAAACGTTTAGAAGAATAACTAATTATTAATAAATATATTAAGAAAATGTATTGAGCTGTATGATTAATTTGTCATATCTTCCATTATAAAGTAATTCAAAAAAATGGCAACAGGGGGGTCCCCGCCAGAGGATAATGCTATATGGGGGTCCTTGGCATGGCAACGTTTGGGAACCCCTGCTCTAATACTACTCTGTTGATTTGTTGTTTTGTTTTATAGGAAGAGACCTGCAAAAACCCAGATAGATTTTATGATGAGGGGGAGAAGAGTATCATCGGAGAACAGCTCGATCAACATCAGTCTACAGCCATGATAGGAAAACCACACACCTGTGACCAGTGTGAGAAGAGTTTCTGGGGTTCAGGGAATTTGAAGATCCACAAACGTACCCACACTGGAGAAAAACCTTTCACCTGTGACCAGTGTGAGAAGAGTTTTAGTCAGTCAGGCTATTTGAAGGTTCACCAGAAAACCCACACTGGAGAAAGACCTTTCACCTGTGACCAGTGTGAGAAGAGCTTTAGCCATTCAGGCTCTTTGAAGGTTCACCTGAGAACCCACACTGGAGAAAAACCTTTCACCTGTGACCAGTGTGAGAAGAGCTTTAGTATCTCAAGCAATTTTAAGGTCCACCAGCAAACCCACACTGGAGAAAAACCTTTCACGTGTGACCAGTGTGAGAAGAGTTTCTGGAGTTCAGGGACTTTGAAGGCCCACCAGCGAACCCACACTGGAGAAAAACCTTTCACCTGTGACCAGTGTGAGAAGAGCTTTAGCCGGTCAGCCGATTTGAAGACTCACCTGCGAACCCACACTACAGAAAAGCCCTTCACCTGTGACCAGTGTGAGAAGAGCTTTAGCCAGTCAGGCTATTTGAGGATACATCAGCGAATCCACACTGGAGAAAAGCCTTTCACCTGTGACCAGTGTGAGAAGAGCTTTAGCCGGTCAGGCGATTTGAAGGTCCACCAGCGAACCCACACTGGAGAAAAGCCTTTCACCTGTGACCAGTGTGAGAAGAGTTTCTGGAGCTCAGGCGATTTGAAGGTCCACCAGCGAACCCACACTGGAGAAAAACCTTTCACCTGTGACCAGTGTGAGAAGAGCTTTAGCCGGTCAGGCTATTTGAGGATCCACCAGCGAACCCACACTGGAGAAAAGCTTTTCACATGTGACCAGTGTGAGAAGAGTTTCTGGAGTTCAGGGACTTTGAAGGTCCACCAGCGAACCCACACTGGAGAAAAACCCTTTACTTGTGACCAGTGTGAGAAGAGCTTTAACAAGTCAGGCATATTGAAGATTCACAAACGTACCCACATTGAAGAGAAACCCTACTCCTGTAACCAGTGTGAGAAGAGCTTTAGGCAGTCAGGCCATTTTAAGGTCCACCAGCGAACCCACACTGGAGAAAAACCTTTCACCTGTGACCAGTGTGAGAAGGGTTTCACGGACTCACGCTCATTGAAGCGCCACCAGCGAATCCACTCCTTTGACCAGTGGGATAAAGAGTTCAGTGACTCATACAGTGTGAAGCTCCACCAGCCTTCCCACACTGGAGAAAAACCTGACGTCTGTGACCAGAGTGAGAAGAGCTTTAGCCAGTCAGGTGATTTGAGGATCCACCAGCGAACCCACACTAGAGAAAAGCCTTTCACCTGTGACCAGTGTGAGAAGAGCTTTAGTCAGTCAGGCCATTTAAGGGTCCACCAGAGAATCCACACTGGAGAAAAACCCTACTCCTGTGACCAGTGTGAGAAGAGTTTTAACAGGTCAGACTCATTGAATGTCCACCAGCGAACCCACACTGGAGAAAATCCTTTCACCTGTGACCAGTGTGGGAAGAGCTTTAGCCGGTCAGGCTGTTTGAAGCGCCACCAGCGAACCCACACTGGAGAAAAACCTTTCACCTGTTACCAGTGTGAGAAAAGTTTCAAGGACTCACGCTCATTGAAGCGCCACCAGCGAATCCACTCCTTTCACCAGTGGAAGAAAGAGTTCAGTGACTCATACAGTGTGAAGCTCCACCAGCGTACCCACACTGGAGAAAAACCTGACGTCTGTGCTCCCTGTGAGAAGAGTTTCAGAGAACCAGACCACATGGTAGAACACCTTCACTAGTGCACTGACTGTTCAGCAAGAGTGAGGTGGACTGTTTGACACAACTCGCTGTTAAAGGATGTTGTGTGGATTTCAAAAGTTGTTCAAATGTTCTCAATAATATTTAAATGTATGCACTTAAGTTGTCTACTTGTATTTTTTCAACAGCAATAGCACACACACAAAGCTTCCTAAAGAACAAGACACCACAGTCACTTAAAGGGGACCTATCTCGCAAAATGCACTTTTGTACGCTTTTATACATGAATATGTGTCCCCGGTGTGTCAGGGAACTCACCAAGAGTCAGAAAACACAACCCTCTCTCTTTTCCTCCATACCCAAATCTCTAAAAACGGGGCTGCAACGGAGCTGATACAGACTTGAAATTGTTCTGACGTCAGAAAGAGGGAGCTCCGCCTATATGGGCAACTCTCCACCTATCAGGGGAATGGGGGGTTGGGCCACGGCCATTGCCGCTCAAAAGCGCTGGAGACGCTGTAGTACATATGCCAGGCCTGTAAGTGGCGCTGTAGTCTGCCACAAAAGCAGCAAAAACGACTTCTCACAGAATCAGCCCTTGCAAAAACAGGGCTGGAAAAGAGCAAATAGAGCGAAATAAGTCATGGCTAAAATGCATGATCTGTTTGGTATTTTGAAAAAAAAACTTCACAGAAATGTTTTATATAGGTATGGCCCTACAATATATTATTCAAATATAGCATGATAGGTCCACTTTAAATGTAATAATGTTACAAATATAAACAAGCTAAAGCCTACTGATTTCTAAAAGTGTGCATAGAGCCTTTAGTCTCATATAAGCTGGATAGAGCGTCGCTTTGAACCATAAACTATTACTGTTGCTGACTGCACTCATTCAGGCCATTTTACTATCAGAAAGAGGTTCCACAGGGGTCTATCCTTGGTCCATTCATGTTTACATTAGATGTTACTATTAGAGTATTCGTTATTCTCGCGTCCAGGAGAGAAGCTTAGGATAAATGAGACCAATGGAGTCTCTGGCATAAGGTTCAAATGGGTACTTTAATTAAAATGGCGCGGTAATGATACAGGCAGAAGATGGTTCTGTGGGAGAGAGAAGCTGCAGTTCCCTCTCGCAGTCGCGGCCGTGGAGAAGAGACTCCACACACATTCGTCTTTCCCGCTTGCATCCCCCATCGCTCCTCCTCTCTGGGGGCTGTGGTGACGTAGGGGGACCTCACCCCTCGGACTTCTGTGTCCGATATCGCGCATAACAGAGGATTCAGACATTCTATCTTCATTGTAAACCTCCACATGCCTTTTCTCCTCATACTCTCATTCATGACTTTTTATTTAATCAATTTTAACGACTGCAATCATTTGTTTAATAATACTGGAAATACTTTACGGCAGTTATCATTTACGGTAGTTGAGGATGTTGTCATACCAACTCATGTCTGTAAACAAAACTTAAAATAACTGTCCCTTCATTTAATATTCAGCAATAGTAATATCTCAATGTCTATAGATGTAGTGTTAAAGTCAGTAGGCTTTGGTGTGCAATACTCCGTGTACATTCACATCTCTAGAATGGTGATATTAGGCACATGCTAAATGCTAACGGGAGATAAAGGATTTTCAGAATAAAAGCTTGGCATTAAGATTGTGCGAGAACTTCTGGTTTTTCAGAATAAAACAGCATTTAAGCTTACGGTATGTTTAAACTAAATTATGCCATAAAACATTGATTTTAATTTCTAACATTACATAACCTTTTCCAGTAGCCACACTTTCTCCTTCGACCCCTTCTCTGTTGGGGAGGTTTGTAAGGCTCTAAAGGTCCTAGAGCCCAATAAATCAGCAGGCGATCTCCCCCCTTGTTTCTTACATCTAGCTGCAGATATTATAGCCCAAACAGTGTGTCATGTTTTTAATCTTTCTATAACAAACCATGTCTTTCCAGATGTTTGGAGAACTGCAAATGTGCTCCCCTTATTGAAAGGTGGTGATCCCATGGTGATGAATAATTACAGACCAATTTCGAAGGCTGGTGAATGATCATGGCATTCTATGCCAGAAGTTACCCCATAGGCCTGTCTGACCAAGCTGTGTTTTGGTTTTCAAACTATCTTTCAAATGGCAAGCAATTTGTACAATTCAGCGGCCTCTCCTCAAGCTTTCTTAATGTGCCCAGAGGTGTTCCTCAAGGTTCGGTCTTGGGACCCACCCTTTTTACAATTTATATAAATGATATGCATCAAAATATTGATCCCTCTGTACATCTTTATGCAGATGATACTGATCTATACGGTTGTGCTAGCACTGCTGCCCTTTCATTTGAACGTCTGCAGTCTGCTTTTGACACGTTTCAGTCACACCTGTTCCACCTCAGGTTGGTGTTAAATTCAGACGAGACAAAAGTCATGTTGTTTTCCAAGAAGAAAAAGTTACCAACTGTTCTTCCCTGCATCGTGTCTGCACAGCATAACCACATTGAAGCTGTTCACACATACAGAAACTTGACTATTGACTATCTATGACTACTAAGATTGACTATCTTTTAAGGAAACTGAAATTCAAACTGGGATTCTTTTTTTAGAAACAAGGCCTGCTTGAATTCCCCATTTCTGACCATAAAGCTGTAATTTTTGATATCCATGCCCCCCTTTCCAAAGCCAAAGAACAACGGTCCATCACCTTCAGAAACATTAAACACCCACAGATCTCACCACTCTGATTAATTCCTACCCCAATCCTCCAACATCCACCCACCCTGCTGACCTGGTGAATCACTTTAATAACTGTTTCTCCTCTTCCCTCACTGCCCTGGCTCCCCTGAAAACTCGCAAAGTTTCATTCACCCGCTCCGCCCCCTGGTTCACCTCTGAGCTACGTCAGCTCAAAACAACTGGCCGCCGACTGGAGCAGCTGTGCAAGAGCACCGGACTCTCAGTTCACACGCAAATGTATTCGGATCACCTTCACTTCTACAAGAACGCGCTTTCCAATGCCAAGTCCTCATATTACTCCAACCTCATCAGCACTGGTAACAACAGAGTTCTTTTCTCCACAGTCAAGTCACCTACTTCAGCCTCCTCAAACCCTCCCTCCAGATATCTCCATTGACCAATGTACTGACTTTCTGCAATTTTTTCACTCCAAAATTAACACCATTCACCTAGAGCTGGCCTCAGCATGCACCTCCTCAAGTGATCCACCCTGGATGGCTACCAATGGTCCATCACTCATCAGCTCCCTCTCCATCTTCACCCCAGCATCGGAATACACCATCTCAGAGCTCATCCGTAAAGCTAAAACCACCACCTGTCAGCTTGATCCTCTTCCCACCACCCTGGTCAAGGCTTGCCTACCAGCCATATCACCCATGATCACTGACATAATTAACTCCTCCCTCACCTCTGGAATTGTACCCACCTCCCTCAAACTGGCTGCAATCACTCCCATCCTCTAAAAAACCGGTACTGACCCAGCCGATCTAAACCACTACAGGCCCATCTGCAACCTACCCTTCATTTCCAAGACCCTTGAGAGGGTGGTTGCCGCACAGCTTCAGTCCCATCTTGACACAAACAACCTCCATGAACCCTTGCAATCTGGTTTCCGCCAAAAACACAGTACTGAAACAGCCCTGTTTAAAATCACCAACGACCTCCTCCGTGCAGCTGACTCCGGACTTCTCACCATCCTCATCTTCCTTGACCTCAGCGCTGCATTCGGTACCATCTCTCACCCACTACTCCTGGACCGCCTGGCTGGCATTGGGATCACTGGTGTTGCACTCTCCTGGTTCTCATCATACCTCACTGACAGACAACAGTTTGTATAACTAATCACAAGTCACAAGAAAGTGCTATTTCACTGGGTGTCCCCCAGGTGCACCCCCTGTAATCTCAGATGCACCCCAAGTCATTTTGTTCTGGAACCGGGCCTGTACATGGCTATATACTAAACAAACTACAGAGCCCATTCCGTGTCCTGTTATTATTTCTTCTTCTGGTGATTTATCTGACGTCCAGCGCTCCGTCTTTTTATTTTTCTTTCGTTGCAGACCCCTGTACTAGGCCAAAATAGAGTCAAAGGCTATATGAGAGTGAGAGTGTGTTAATTAATATATTTGGCAGTTTGGAGTAAGTCTGTAGGTTTGTGTGTTTCATGTATCGGCCTCTCACGATAACTAATTTTGTTGCTACATGTAGGAGCCAACTAATTGTGGGTGTAAAGGTAGGAACCTATGTGTGTTGGTGAGAGGTTCCGCCGGAAGGCCCATACAGTTTTTGACCACACACGGAGAACACACACACACAAACACGGGATTACAAGCAAAGCAAAGGTATTGTGTAAACGGTAATATCGTGTGGTGAATATGGAAAGAAGCAAGTAAATGGAAACCAGTAAAATGGAAATAAATGGACTGTTTCAAACTGGAAACTATGTTTCTGACCTTTATTCGGCAGCAAACTTGTGTGTGTCAATTACACCCACCAAGCGGATCCTCAGAGGCTTAAAGCGTTGGCGTAGCCTCTACAACACATTTTCTCGGAAATGATTGCGATAAACGATGATAATGTCGGCACCGTTGTATGACCATTTTAGACCACTGACATCATGATAATATATAATAATAATTCAAGTACATCCTTTCAAACTGCTAGTCACATCCTCATGTAAATGGAAATTTATCGAGGTCAGAAATGATCGAGTTAATTTTTATTTATTGTACGATAAGTCAATTATTTGCTTATCGCGACAGGCCTATGCACACACAATAACATAGTGGAAACAAACATGTGTTTGACTTTCATTAGTGAATGAAACTTTGTGCCCTTTATAGTCTGTGTCCAATATCGTGTATTTGTATATATTGTATATATATCCGATATACAGTGGGGCAAAAAATTATTTAGTCAGCCACCAATTGTGCAAGTTTTCCCACTTAAAAAGATGAGAGAGGCCTGTAATTTTCATCCTAGGTACACTTCCAACTATGAGAGACAGAATGGGGGGAAAGAATCCAGGAAATCACATAATAGGATTTTTAATGAATTCATTGGTAAATTCCTCGGTAAAATAAGTATTTGGTCACCGACAAACAAACAAGATTTCTGGCTCTCACAGACCTGTAACTTCTTCTTTAAGAGCCTCCTCTGTCCTCCACTTGTTAACTGTATTAATGGCACCTCTTTGAACTCGTTATCAGTATAAAAGACACCTGTCCACAACCTCAAACAGTCACACTCCAAACTCCACTATGGCCAAGACCAAAGAGCTGTCAAAGGACACCAGAAACAAAATTGTAGACCTGCACCAGGCTGGGAAGACTGAATCTGCAATAGGTAAGCAGCTTGGTGTGAAGAAATCAACTATGGGAGCAATTATTAGAAAATGGAAGACATATAAGACCACTGATAATCTCCCTCGATCTGGGGCTCACCCCGTGGGGTCAAAATGATCACAAGAACGGTGAGCAAAAATCCCAGAACCACACGGGGGGACCTAGTCAATGACCTGCAGAGAGCTGGGACCAAAGTAACAAAGGCTACCATCAGTAACACACTACGCCGCCAGGGACTCAAATCCTGCAGTGCCAGACGTGTCCCCCTGCTTAAGCCAGTACATGTCCAGGCCCGTCTGAAGTTTGGTAGAGAGCATTTAGATGATCCAGAAGAGGATTGGGAGAATGTCATATGGTCAGATGAAACCAAAATAGAACTTTTTGTTAAAAACTCAACTAGACGTGTTTGGAGGAGAAAGAATGCTGAGTTGCATCCAAAGAACACCATACCTACTGTGAAACATGGGGGTGGAAACATCATGCTTTGGGGCTGTTTTTCTGCAAAGGGACCAGGACGACTGATCCATGTAAAGCAGGGGTGGCCAACCAGTCAGAGGTTAAGAGCCACATTTTGTCTATGTTACTGCAAAGAGCCACATCAAACACACAGTCACTGATACCGCTTGTTTCAGTTTTTTGTTTTCTGGAGACAAGATTTCAACCATTTTTGTGGCATTGGGATATATATTTTTTAAATCCTCTGGAGCAGAGAGAGGAGCTGTGGATTATTGTTATTGATTAATGCATCAGTGTTTCTTAGGGTCAAAAACACTAAACTCACAACTTAAAATGAAAGTGTTTAATTTATTTAATAAAAGAGCACATGTTCAATGTGAAAAATGACAGTAGTTATAGATTATTTTTAATTTGGTGCTATATATATATATATTTGAAAAAAAAAAAAAAAAATTATATATATTTTTGAAACACCTTGAATTTCAGGGGGGGGGGGGGTGCGGGGCTCTGTTGGCGGGGCGCAGCGCCCCTCCAAGACAATGGTAAGGGAAACACTGGATAGTGTTTAATCATCGATAGGTTTCCCCCCCCCTCATAGGCGATTGGTTCACTGCATTGCAGGTATTATTGTGATTGGCTCTTGGGCTACATCAAAATTAGACACGCTGTCATCCTCTCATACTGACACCTGACACCACACATACACACGTAAGGAGAGCCGGGACGAAAGTAACACGGGACGAAAGTAACAACTTTGACCGGCCAAATTACGTCAGAATTATCAGCATTCAATCCTTAACAGACCTACTAAATATCAGGTTTAACTGTCAGGAGCAGCTCGTGTTGTCACGATACCAACATTTTGGTTTCGATACCAAGTCAAGAATTGCGATTCCCATTCTTTTTCGATACTTTTCTTAAAAAAAAGGGAAACAGTCTTAAATGTAATTATTGTGCTTTATTTCACACCATAACACAAACTTTTAAACAATGAGAACAATAAATAAAATAAATGACAAGAATTCGTATTAAATAAAATTAATACATTTCTTACAGACAGGCCTCGTGGTGTCCGTAGGCTTGCCCGAGATATAGCTAACATACTTCCAAATTTCGCTTCTGGCGTCTTTTTTGTCAACAAGCCGAGGCGCAGCGGCAGTAGCACTCCTATTGCAGCCATGCTTCTCGCTTTCTCACATGCTCTGGCAGCTAGCACGTGCACGAGAGAGTGGAGGCACTTTGAGCGTGCTTGAGAGGGGCGGGACTTCAGGCACGGCTGCAGTGCAGGGAGTGGAAGCAGAGCGCTGAACACACACGGCTCTTATTAAAACGGCGCTTTCTCACCGGAGTACTTTCCCCGTCATTCTTAAAGTACCGATACTAATGAAACGGAGGAATCGTAACGTTTTTAACGGCAGGGTATCGCGATACCTTTCAAGTATCTGTACACCGTGCAACACTAGTCAGGAGTCAGTGTCTCTCCCCCAAACTCACACATATACAATTCTATATGAACTGAAGAGCCGCATGAAACTAGGCAAAGAGCCGCATGCGGCTCGAGAGCCGCGGGTTGGCCACCCCTGGTGTAAAGGAAAGAATGAATGGGGCCATGTATCGTGAGATTTTGTGTGACAACCTCCTTCCATCAGCAAGGGCATTGAAGATGAAACGTGGCTGGGTCTTTCAGCATGACAATGATCCCAAACACACCGCCCGGGCAATGAAGGAGTGGCTTCGTAAGAAGCATTTCAAGGTCCTGGAGTGGCCTAGCCAGTCTCCAGATCTCAACCCCATAGAAAATCTTTGGAGGGAGTTGAAAGTCCGTGTTGCCCAGCGACAGCCCCAAAACATCACTGCTCTAGAGGAGATCTGCATGGAGGAATGGGCCAACATACCAGCAACAGTGAAAACCTTGTGAAGACTTACAGAAAACGTTTGACCTCTGTCATTGCCAACAAAGGGTATATAACAAAGTATTGAGATTAACTTTTGTTATTGACCAAATACTTATTTTCCACCATAATTTGCAAATTAATTCTTTAAAAATCAGACAATGTGATTTTCTGGATTTTGTTTTTTTCTCATTTTGTCTCTCATAGTTGAGGTGTACCTAAGATGAAAATTACAGGTCTCTCATCTTTTTAAGTGGGAGAACTTGCACAATTGGTGGCTTACTAAATACTTTTTTGCCCCACTGTATATGCTAAGGTCCCGCTACTGATACGATAGCAGTAATTTAGTGCGCATATGTGTAATTAAACCCATGATATCAAAATCTCACTCCAGCCAGGTACCCAAAGTTGGCACCCCTGATTTATATTTGTAATATATGGCTTTACCTCTTTTTAAAGCTGCATATATTTAAAAAAATTCACAAACTAAAGCACAAGATATGTCTATATTATGTCAGCTGTGCAAGTGTCTAACTGGATGGACTCCATCTCTCGTTAAGCTTTGTCGTAGTGATTGTTTTGTCAAATGAATGGTCTCAAAGTTAACATTTAGCAAAACACAAGATGTTTTTTAATTCCTGTAGTTGGCTAATAAGTAATATGGTAATCTCTGTTATTGCAGATGGCTGAACTTCAGGTAGACGATAACACAAGCAGCAGAATGACTTCATCAGCAGAGGTAAGTTACTTTAACTTTTAAAAGTGAAAATCCTGGTTAAATAATTATTCATATTTGAGTGAAAACAATGACATTCTGTTTAAAGTTTAGCCATCTAGAGTCCTGTTGATTTAAGTTTTCAGAATTGTTTACATGGTTGCATTTGAGTCTAAACAATGAAGAATTAAAAAAGCATTCGTTATACTGAGTGAATCATATTGGTTGCTAGGAAACATCTGGCAAAATCAATCAAAGATGTAAACGGGAAGTCACCTGTAGAAAATAGAGAGTGCTAAAGCTACAGTAGCATATACAAGGAGATGTTAACATCTGATCATTCACATTTACTCAGAGGTGGGAGAAGTACTCAGATCTTGTACTTGAGTAAAAGTAGAAGTACCAGAGTGTAGGAATACTCTGTTCCAGTAAAAGTCCTGTATTCAAAATGTTCTTCAAGTAAAAGTAGAAAAGTATTCTCATCAAAATATAGTGAAAGTAGCGACAGTGAAAGTAGTCGTTGTGCAGATTGGTCCATTTCAGAATAATATATATGATATGTTTTATAATGATTGATCATGAAAGTGTTCTCAAAGCTGGTGAAGGTGCAGCTAGTTTGAAGTACTTTGTAGACTGCAGGGTAGCTGGTGGATTTACTCCAGGTGGAACTAAAGTCTGATTCAACACTTGGTTATATTTCACATCATTCATCCAGATCTGGAAAGTAACTAAAGGTATTAGATACATGTAGTGGAGTAAAAGTACACCATTTACCTCTGAACTGTAGTGAAGTAGAAGTACACAGTAGCATAACATGGAAATACTCAAGTACAATTTTGAGGTAATTGTACTTACTTAAGTACAGTACCTGAGTAAATGTACTTCCTACCTCTGAATTTACTGATATAATGTGATCATTTAATGTTCATTATTTTCAAATTCACAGTGTAGATATTTTAATAGCTAGTGATACCTGGATACTATAACTAATTTATTAAACAATTAAATTAGTTTGTGTGCTTCAACCCTTTTAGTTTTTTGTATTTAGCTATACATAACTCTAACCTTATAACAGATAAAGTATTCCATCATGATATTGGTTGAAAAAAACACATTTAGATTTTGCATGTTTTGAATAATATTTAAAATCATTTTGTCCGTGTGAGCCAACCCCTTTGTATTCATTTAAAAATAACAACAAATCATTCTGAATCAATCAACCATTCAGTGCGTCCTTGTTGTTTAGTTGTATCAAGTTAATAGGTATTTATACTTCTTCCTTTATTCAGCGGTATTTGAGGCTACAACGAGTCAGAATGCATTCTCGGGTTTCATTAAAAACCTTACTTTACTTCTATCACGTTCATTTTTAACTTGCATCAAGACATTCATGTGTTCTCTAATAGTGTTTTTCAAAGTGGGGGCCCCGAGCCCCCGGGGGGCCGCCAGGGGGGTCATGCAAAGTTTGAGGGAAAGGGGGATTTTTTCTTTTTTTTAAACTAACATTTTTTCTTTTTAGATGTTATTAATAACTGCATATCTATCAATCTATGTGTCCTTTGATGCCAATCTTTTAATATTTTTTGTTTTTGAATCACACAACTGCCATTCAAGCCAATCAGAATCAAGCTGCTGCTATTGAGAGTGAAACTGAGTATCTGCTCAGCTTTTGGAGCAAGTGAATATTTCGCTCTGCAGCTGGATGAGAGCACGGATGTAGCAAATGTCGCAGAATTGCTTGCATACATCAGATTTATTTCAGAAGACAACTTTGTTGAGGAAATATTATTTTGCAAAGCACTGGAAGAGACATTTTCCAAGTTTTAGATGAGTACATCATCTGAAATGGACTTGACTGGTCTTGTTGTGTGGGTGTGTGTTCAGATGGGGCAGTGGGGCTAAGACCGGCAAAAAAAGCGGAGTGACAGCTTTGATCAGGCGGAAGGCCCCACATGTAGTGGCAACGCACTGCATGCTCCATCGCGAGGAACTTGTCGTATTTTGTGTAACGGGATGGGCGCAAAGTTTGAGGGGTTACTGCTCCACTCCAACGTGCGCTGGCTTTCCTGTGGGGCGGTGCTGAATTGTGTTTTTGAACTGCGAAGGGAGATCAGTGAATTCCTCTCTTCTGAAAATCATCAACTGGCTGGCCGTTTTTCAGATGCCTCATGGCTCCGGAAACTTGCATACTGTTTCACTCCCTCAGTACTGGCCGTATGTCAAAAAAGGCTATCCCGCTCTGGCTGAGAGGGCTCTCAAATCCTTTCTTCCATTTGCCACCACATACCTCAGCGAGTCTGGCTTTTCTACATTGAAGGTATTGAAAACAAAGCGCAGAGGACGTTTGCAAGTGGACAATGACAAACCTAAAACCTAGGATTGATAAACTGTGTAGGAGCCACCAAGCCCACCCCTCCCACTAGTGAGGGAACAGGTATACACAAAGAGACACAAATAGTGCAATGACAAGGACTGTTGTTTATATATATATGAATATAAATATGTTTATTAGGGCCCGAGCACGGAGCGCTAGGACCCAACGGCGTCCTAGCACGAAGTACGAGGAACCTATTGTTATTGGAGGAATTCTTCTTATTTTTCTGCTGTCGTTTCCTGTTTTTGAGGTCTTTAGGATGCTTCAGAAGTTGTATAATTTTGCACGAATTCCAGAAATCGGTGAAAACTACAATATTCTGGACTCAATTTGTTCAAATTGTCCAGCATGCTCTCTAGCGCCACCTATGGCCATTTCCATTTTTGGAAAGATTTACAAAGTCGCACCGTAACTCCGAATGACCTGACATTTTGCACACTTATTCGGGTGGACCTGCTCTACATATAATCTCCTTGAACCCAAGAAAAATGTACGTTTTTCATTTGCATTTTAAGCACATTCTTGCAAACTCCTCCTAGGGGAATGATCGGAAAAATTCCAATCCAGGACACGTTCAGCCCCTATCCAATATGATGCTAAATTGAGAAGAACATTTTTGATAGCTTACGACCTGTTCTCACTGGAAACATCGCGTCACAATGAAAGCAGTTGTATTGAAAAAAAAATAGCCTAACATCCAGGTGAGATGTGATTAGTGAGTAAACAAACGGTAAAGGGCAGAAAGACTGATGCACATTTGATCTTCTCAAATAACTTATAATCACAACGGGAACAGTTTGCAGAGCTGTGCTTCGTTGACAGAAGTCCAGCCATGCGTCACACCTCTTTTAAACATCACTGTTGGCTGAAATCGTCTCAGGAGAATACTTCAGTGTACCCTCGGTTACAGCTCCTCCAGACAGCCTCCTCGATAATCGATCCTCGACGAGCCTTTAGAGACATTCGTTTTCCTTCGAGACGGCGCGCCAACATCCGTTTCCGGGTCGCTGCCGGAGGACCTGTGAGTCTGGGACGCGAAAATTATAGAAATGAGAAACGGCTAATTTCCCAGGACTCGCGCGCGTCTGCTTGACGCCGGGACGACAGGCTGCCCTCCCCGACAGGCGCACGGACGCGAGGGCCCGCTCATCACTGCGTGCACATGTGCGACCGCAGTTTTAATTGTTAATATTACTGTTGAATATCATATTTAATATTAAAAAGGTATAAATAGCTTTAAAAAAATGCTAACAAATATATGTTAATTGTTCATATTACTGTTCAAAATTATATAATATTATAAAGAAAGAAATCACTTTAAAAATGCTTTAAAAATATGTTTACTGTTGATATTACTATTTAATATTGTGTTAAGAATGTGTATAACAGAAGACACAATGAATGTAATGAATGACAAACAAAAGATAAATACCATTTTTTTTTTTAGAAGAATAACTCATTATTAATACAAATATATATTAAGAAAATGTATTCAGCTGTATGATTAATTTGTCATATTTTCCATCATAAAGTAATTCAAAAAAATGGCAACAAGGGGGTAAATGGCAAAGTTTGGGAACCCCTGCTCTAATACTACTCTGTTGATTTGTTGTTTTGTTTTATAGGAAGAGACCTGCAAAAACCCAGATAGACTTTATGATGAGGGGGAGAAGAGTATCATCGGAGAACAGCTGGATCAACATCAGTCTACAGCCACCATAAGAAAACCGCACACCTGTGACCAGTGTGAGAAGAGTTTCTGGGGTTCAGGGAATTTGAGGATCCACAAACGTACCCACACTGGAGAAAAACCTTTCACCTGTGACCAGTGTGAGAAGAGCTTTAGCCATTCAGACTCATTGAAGGTCCACCAGAGAATCCACACTGGAGAAAAACCTTTCACCTGTGACCAGTGTGAGAAGGGTTTCTGGAGTTCAGGGAATTTGAAGATCCACAAACGTACCCACACTGGAGAAAAACCTTTCACCTGTGACCAGTGTGAGAAGAGCTTTAGCCATTCATACTCATTGAAGATCCACCAGATAATCCACACTGGAGAAAAACCTTTCACCTGTGACCAGTGTGAGAAGAGCTTTAGTGTCTCAAGCAATTTTAAGGTCCACCAGCAAACCCACACTGGAGAAAAACCTTTCACCTGTGACCAGTGTGAGAAGAGTTTCTGGAGTTCAGGGACCTTGAAGATCCACCAGCGAACCCACACTGGAGAAAAACCTTTCACCTGTGACCAGTGTGAGAAGAGCTTTATCCAGTCAGCCGATTTGAAGGTTCACCTGCGAACCCACACTGGAGAAAGACCCTACTCCTGCGACCAGTGTGAGAAGAGCTTTAGCCACTCAAGCCATTTTAAGGTTCACCTGCGAACCCACACTGGAGAAAAACCTTTCACCTGTGACCAATGTGAGAAGAGCTTTAGCAGGTCAGGCGATTTGAAGATTCACCAACGAACCCACACTGGAGAAAAACCTTTCACCTGTGACCAATGTGAGAAGAGCTTTAGCGGGTCAAGCTATTTGAAGATTCACCAGAGAATCCACACTGGAGAAAAACCCTTCTCCTGTGACCAGTGTGAGAAGAGCTTTAGGCAGTCAGGCCATTTGAAGATTCACAAGCGAACCCACACTGGAGAAAATCCTTTCACCTGTGACCAGTGTGGGAATAGCTTTAGCCGGTCAGGCTATTTGAAGATTCACCAGCGAATCCACACGGGAGAAAAACCCTACTTCTGTGACCAGTGTGAGAAAAGTTTCAAGGACTCGCGCTCATTGAAGTGCCACCAGATAATCCACACTGGAGAAAAGCCTTTCACCTGTGACCAGTGTGAGAAGAGTTTCTTGACTTCAGGCAATTTGAAGATTCACAAACATACCCACACTGGAGAAAAACCTTTCACCTGTGACCAGTGTGAGAAAAGCTTTAGGCAGTCAGGCAATTTGAAGATTCACAAGCGAACCCACACTGGAGAAAATCCTTTCACCTGTGACCAGTGTGGGAAGAGCTTTAGCCGGTCAGACTTTTTGAAGATTCACCAGAGAATCCACACTGGAGAAAAACCCTACTCCTGTGACCAGTGTGAGAAAAGTTTCAAGGACTCACGCTCATTGCAGCGTCACCAGATATTTCACACTGGAGAAAAGCCTTACACCTGTGAACAGTGTGAGAAGAGCTTTAACCAGTCAGGCGATTTGAAGGTCCACCAGCGAACCCACACTGGAGAAAAACCTTTCACCTGTGACCAGTGTGAGAAGAGCTTTAGGCAGTCAGGCAATTTGAAGGTCCATCAGCGAACCCACACTGGAGAAAATCCTTTGAACTGTGACCAGTGTGAGAAAAGTTTCAAGGACTCACGCTCATTGCAGCGCCACCAGATATTCCACACTGGAGGAAAGCCTTTCACCTGTGACCAGTGTGAGAAGAGCTTTAAACAGTCAAGCGATTTGAAGATTCACAAACGTACCCACACTGGAGAAAAACCTTTCACCTGTGACCAGTGTGGGAAGAACTTTAGCCGGTTAGGCTGTTTGAAGCGCCACCAGACAATCCACACTGAAGAAAAACCCTACTCCTGTGACCAGTGTGAGAAAAGTTTCAAGGACTCACGCTCATTGCAGCGCCACCAGATATTCCACACTGGAGAAAAGCCTTTCACCTGTGATCAGTGTGAGAAGAGCTTTAACCAGTTAGGCAATTTGAAGGTCCATCAGCGAACCCACACTGGAGAAAATCCTTTCACCTGTGACCAGTGTGAGAAAAGTTTCAAGGACTGGCGCATATTGCAGCGCCACCAGATAATCCACACTGGAGAAAAGCCTTTCACCTGTGACCAGTGTGGGAAGAGCTTCAAGGACTCACGCTCATTTAAGCGCCACCAGAGAATCCACTCCTTTGACCAGTGGAAGAAAGAGTTCAGTGACTCATACAGTGTGAAGCTCCACCAGCCTACCCACACTGGAGAAAAACCTGACGTCTGTGCTCCCTGTGAGAAGACACCTTCACTAGTGCACTGAGACTGTTCAGAAAGAGTGAGGTGGACTGTTTGACACAACTCGCTGTTAAAAGATGTTGTGTGGATTTAAAGTTTAAAGTTGTTCAAATGTTCTCAATAATATTCAAATGTTCACTTAAGTTGTCAACTTGTATTTTTTTCCACAGCAAACACACACACAAAGCTCACTAAAGAACAAGGCACCACAGTCACTTTAATTTGATAATGTTATACATATGTGGTAATTTAACAACAAGCTAAAGCCTACTGATTTCTAAAAGTGTGCATAGAGCCTTTAGTCTCATATAAGCTGGATAGAGCGTCGCTTTGAACCATAAACTATTACCGTTGCTGACTGTATTCATTCAGGCCATTTTACCATCAGAAAGAGGTTCCACAGGGGTCTATCCTTGGTCCATTCATGTTTACATTAGATGTTACATAACTTTTTCCAGTAGCCAGACTTTCTCCTTCGACCTTTTCTCTGTTGGGGAGGTTTGTAACCCCCAGTTTCCACTGGGTCCGTCTGCGCCGCGTCACGGCTACGCCGCGGTTTTGGTCCGACCTCCTCTAGCTCCATAACCCACCGGACGCGTCCCAAAAGCATTTCAGAAGCGTAGCGTCGTGCGTGCAGGCTCGCAGTTTTGTTATTGATTCGGTCATCCTGGACATTTGTACTTCTACAAGAAAGTAAGTAGGCTACGTAGTTAAATGTTTTATTTTTGTTAAATTGTGTTTATTGTTGTTATAAATGTCCTAATATGTAGTTGTTACCTTCCACTCCACAAACTGCAGCGACTAAAACCAGGCCTTGTCCTTTCTGATGTTGTCCTTGTAGTAATCAGTTACATCATATAAAATAGTGTGTTTTTCCACTTCCATGATGCAAACCTCATCGTCCATTGTGCGTATCGTAGTGGAGATGTTGTGACGAAGGAGGGGGGTCTGCTAAATGTGTATATGTGGGGGATGGGCCTGGCCCGGATGCTCACCTTTCCACTTCCTGCGAGGGGGGGCTGCCTGCCCGAATTTACGTTACGGCTGCGCCGTGGCAAAAATAGAATTCATCCTAATTCTAGAGAAGCGCTGTGCCATGCCGCTTCTGGGACGCGTCTGAGCCGTAATGCAGCCCGTGTGGTGGAATAGCACCCATTGACTAGAGTGGCCGCGATCCTTACGAGTGGCGCGGCGCAGACGGACCTGGTGGAAACTGGGGGTTAGGCTCTAAAGGGCCTAGACCCCAATAAAACAGCAGGTGATCTCCCCCCTTGTTTCTTACGTCTAGCTGCAGATATTATAGCCCAACCAGTGCGTCATGTTTTTAATCTTTCTATAACAAACAATGTCATTCCAGATGTTTGGAAAACTGCAAATGTTCTCCCCTTATTGAAAGGTGGTGATCCCATGGTGATGAATAATTACAGACCAATTTCCAAACTCTCCATTTTAGCTAAAGTACTTGAAAGGCTGGTGAATGATCAAATCAAAGAATATTTAAGCTTGAACAACATTCTATCTCCTCACCAGTCAGGCTTTAGGAATCAGCACAGTGCAGTAACGGCTGCTTTGAAAGTAGTGAATTACATTGTTGAAGGCTTGGACGCAAAGAGCTACTGTGCTCCCCTTTTTATAGACTTATCCAAGGCATTTGATACTGTGGACCATGGCATTCTATGCCAGAAGTTATCCCATATGGCCCGTCCAACCAAGCTGTTGGTTGGTTTTCAAAGTATCTTTCAAATCGCAAGCAATGTGTACAATTCAGCGGTCTTTCCTCAAGCTTTCTTAATGTACCCAGAGGTGTTCCTCAAGGTTTGGTCTTGGGACTCCGGCGCAGGTTAGGTTGCAGGCTAAGAGATCAACTCAGTGAAAGCACCGCCTGCTGACCAATCAGAGCTCCATGTGCGGAGTTTAAAGCTACCAAGTCATATTACAGGAGAAAGAAAATACAGAAAAACTGCCGTTGCAGGATAGACGGCCGGCAAAAATCAACTGACAACATGAACATTAATAGAATATCCCCTCCCATCTTCAGAGCAATCTGACTATTATAACATTAGCGTTAAGAAAGCTTACTTAAATATCTGCCACAACATAAGTAACCTGATCAGAGTAATATTAAGTACAGTCCGCGGCACTGTGAGTACAGACGTTGATGTGTCCCATTATCATTCATATCACATCATAATGTATCAGATATTTCCTTATCTGAGTCAGCTTATTGAGCCGTATCTGGCCGTGCAACGCTTACAGTGTCACATACTGTATGCAGAAGTATTATTTTAAGCAACACATGAAGTTGACGAAACACTCGAGTCAAATGTAATTAAAGTCAGATCCACTCGTGTCTTAGACAGGGCAGTGATATCATAAACCTGTTAATGTACGCACTCAAACACTTTTTCTTTTACCAGCTGTGTTCACCTTGCAGGTGGTCGAATGCTCCAGATACCACCCCTTTTATTTGAATGCGCACCTAACTAGATAGGACACGGCTGGCTTGAGCGAACGAGTTGATAGCCAGCGTTGTAGGACAGTTTAGCGAGAGCGGCTTTGTTTTGGATTAAGTCAACCGGATAACTCAAAACATAGGATATGTTGAACTAGATTCGTAGTATAGGCCTCTGGTCACAAAGTCAACCTCACATGATGATGGGATACCAGTTTTCAAGCACAGTAAATATTCTCTTCCCAGAGTATATGATGGGACCAAGGTGATTACATGGTTTTAATAATACTTTTGCTTCAACCCCTCCCAACTTTAGTTTTATGAGTCAGGAAAGAATGCATAAGAGAGGAGGTGGAGTTGCTATTTTGTTCAATGATTCCATTCAATGCAGGAAGACATCTTATGGGAACTTTGCTTCTTTGAATATGTGGCCCTTCAGCTGAAATGCTCCTCTCGAGCTCTGTTCCTAAATATCTATAGACCACCCAAATACTGTGCAAGCTTTTTTGATGACTTTACTGAACTGCTGTCTATAGTGTGTATTGACTTTGATCGTCTAGTCATTGTTGGTGATTTTAACATCCATGTTAACAACCCCCAGGACAGAGGGGCTAAAGAACTGTTTTGTGTTCTTGATAGCTATGGACTGACTCAGCATGTGACGGAGCCCACGCACAATAAGGGGCACACTCTGGATTTAATTATCTCAAAGGGTCTGAATATCTCTAAGGTTGTGGTGACTGATGTTGCGCTCTCTGATCATTCCTGTGTGTTCTTTGAGAGCTCTATTTCTGTTCACAAAAATGTTCAAAAAGAGATAACCACAAAGCGATATTTAACTGAAAATACTAGGGAAATGTTTACTCAGAATCTTTCTTCCACACTAGCCCCTGCTAACATCTCAGCAAATGAGCTAGTAGATCATTTTAATTTAAAAATTAAAAATGTTATAGATGCCATTGCTCCAACTAAGGTAAAGGAAGTGACTGGGAATAAAATATCTCCATGGAGAAAGGCCATGACCGTGAGAGCAGAAAAAAGAGAATGTCGAAAAGCTGAACGTAGGTGGCGAAAAACAAATCTCCAGGTTCACTTTGAAATCTATAAAGAGAGACTTGGCCTTTTATAATTTGGAATTGAAAAACGCACGACAGTCTTTCTTCTCTGACATCATTACCAAAAACCAAAACAATGCACGTGCCTTGTTTGCTACCGTTGACAGACTAACTAACCCCCCAGTGTCAGTAGCCTCTGAATTTCTATCCACCAGGGCATGCAATGATTTTGCCTCCTTTTTCACTGACAAAATTCAGAAAATCAGACAAGCAGTCAGTGCCTCTGCATCAGGTACAGCAAATGTGTTGTCCCTATGTCCACCTAATATCAATTCAAACACCATGACACAATTCCATCAGATTAATGATAAAAACCTAGAGGACATTATTTAACTTCTGAAATCCTCCTCCTGCTGCCTTGATATTATTCCAACAGGATTTTTCAAAGATGTTTTTCGTTGCATGGCCTCAGATCTACTTCATATAGTAAACAAATTTCTTCACTCAGGTATTTTTCCACAGGCCCTGAAAACTGCAGTCATTAAACCGCTCAAAAAGAATAATCTAGATGCTTCAGTAATGAACAATTACAGGCCCATATCAAACCTGCCATTTCTAGGTAAAATCATTGAAAAAGTTGTTTTTCAACAGTTGAGTAATTTCTTGCATTTAAATAGTTGTTTCGATGTGTTCCAGTCAGGCTTTCGTCCAAACCACAGCACTGAGACTGCTCTTGTAAAGGTCTTCAATGACATCCACTTAAACACAGACAGTGGCAGAACTCCAGTGTTAGTATTATTAGATCTCAGTGCTGCGTTTGCCACTGTTGACCACAACATATTACTCGACCGACTAGAAAACTGGGTGGGACTTTCCAAAACAGTTCTAAATTGGTTTGAATCCTACTTAAAGGACGTAAACCACTTTGTTTCTATAGGTAAATACACATCTGAGTTGACAAATATGACATGTGGGGTACCTCAAGGCTCCATCTTGGGGCCTCTTCTCTTTAACATCTACATGCTACCACTGGCTCAGATAATGAAAAACAACAACATAGGTTACCATAGCTATGCGGATGACACAAAAATGTACGTAACAATTTCACCAGGAGACTATGCTCCAATTCAAACACTGAGTAAGTGCATTGAACAAATCAATGACTGGATGTGTCAGAACTTTCTCCAATTAAACAAAGATAAAACTGAGGTAATGGTTTTTGGAGCCAAGGCAGAACGTATAAAAGTTAGCGCTGAGCTTCAGTGTCAAAGAATATATTTCAAAAATACTGCTGCTGGTTTATAAAGCTTTGAATGGTTTAGGCCCAAAATACATTTCTGACCTCCTGCTAAATTATGAACCATCCAGATCTCTCAGGTCTTCAGGGACTGGTCAGCTTTCTGTCCCCAGAGTCAGAACTAAACATGGTAGAAGCAGCGTTCAGTTATTATGCTCCATCTGGAACAAACTCCCAGAAACCTGCAGGTCCGCTGCAACTCTGACTACTTTTAAATCCAGGCTGAAGACTTTTCTTTTTGCCGCTGCTTTTAATTGAACTATTCACATCTTAAACTGCACTGTAACTTTTATCCATGTATTTTTTTCTTTTAATGTTTATTTTATTATCTTTTCTTTTTAATGACTGATTTTAAATGCCATTGTCTTAATGTCTTTCGTTTTTTGTAAAGCACTTTGAATTGCCTTGTGTTGAAAGGTGCTATATAAATAAACTTGCCTTGCCTTGCTTTTCAATGTTTGCCATTTCAAACCATGAACTGGTTCAAATAATATTTGCCTTGATTTACGATATGTTCTCATTTGTTTTATCACTACAGTTTTGAAGCTTTTGTGCTTTTCCTTGCCATAGTGAAAATGAATGAAATGTTCTCACTTGCTTGGTTTCAAAACATAACAAATGCCATAATCTGTTCATTGGGGACCATAACATCAATGCTATTTTTCATTTCTGTTGCCGGCCACTATTGCTCATGTAAACCTACTACTGTACTACTGTAACCCCCTGTAATCTCAGATGCACCCCAAGTCATTTTGTTCTGGAACCGGGCCTGTACATGGCCATATACTAAACAAAATACAGAGCCCATTCCGTGTCCTGTTATTATTTCTTCTTCTGGTGATTTATCTGACGTCCAGCGCTCCGTCTTTTAACCTCTTTTCCTTTCTCTTTCTTGATCCTCCTTAGCAACCTTCATTATAGTCCTTGACAGTGGTCTGGATTGTATTAACAACGTGTCACATGTTAAGAATTTACTTATTTATCAAGCTATCAAATATGTTTTGTTGCTCCAGACAAAAAAAAGTGTTGGAAAATGGGGCAAAATGGGTCTTTTGGTCAAAAAGGTTGCAGACCCCTGTACTAGGCCAAAATAGAGTCAAAGGCTATATGAGAGTGAGAGTGTGTTAATTAATGTGTGTGTTTGTGTGTGTGTGTGTGTGTGTGTGTGTGTGTGTGTGTGTGTCTCATGTATAGGCCTCTCACGATAATTAATTTTGTTGGATGTATTTTCCCGGAAATTATTGCAATAAACGATAATATTATCGGCACCGTTGTATGACCATTTTAGACCACTGATAATGATAATGATGATATATAATAATTCAAGTACATCCTTTCAAACGGCTAGTCACATCCTCATGTACATGGCAATTTATCGAGGTCAGAAATGTTATCGAGTTCATTTTTATTTATCGTACGATAAGTCAATTAATTGCTTATCGCGACAGGCACACAATAAAACAGTGGAAACAAACATGTGTTTGACTTTCATTAGTGAATGAAACGTTGTGCCCTTTATAGTCTGTGTCCAATATCGTGTATTTGTATATATCCTATATATATATGCTAAGGTCCCGCTACTGACACGATAGCAGTCATTTAGTGCGCATATGTATAATTAAACCCATGATATCAAAATCTCACTCTAGCCAGGTACCCAAAGTTGGCAACCCTGATTTATATTTGTAATATATAGCTTTACTTCTTTTTAAAGCTGCATTTATTTAAAAAATGCAAAAACTAAAGCACAACAAGATATGTCTCTTTTATTGTCACATCCAGGACCTGGCTGATCGCCTCACTCCCTCACCTGTGTATATTTGCTCCCTGTTAATCACCTGCCTGGCCTCAATGAGTCTCAGCTGTCCCTAATGATCACTAACCTGTGTATTTAGTCTGTGCTGTTTCCTTGGTCAGTGCCAGTTCGTCTTGTCTGTATAGCAGAAATTGCTCCATGTTTCTCTCCTGACGTAAGCTATTGTTCTAGCTGCTTAGCATTTGTACCACCTAGTTGGTTGTTTTTTTGTTGCTTCTTTAGTAGTTTTCCGCCAACACAGTTGGTTGCTTTTCGTTGCTTCCAGTCAGTACTTTTTTTGATCATTGCCTGTTTTATTTTTACCTTTTGGATTAAACGCTTGACTAAAGACCTTTTTGCCTGGTTGTGCTCTTGAGTACTATTTTTTTGCTTGTGCCCATACTTGTGTCTGATAATTATTTGTCAGATGTGCAAGTGTCTAACTGGATGGACTCCATCTCTCTGAGCTTTGTGGTAGTGATTGCTTTGTCAAATGAATGGTCTGAAGGTTAACATTTAGAAAAACACAAAATGTTTATTTTAATTCCTGTAGTTGGCTAATAAGTAATATGGTAATCTCTGTTATTGCAGATGGCTGAACTTCAGGTAAACGATAACACAAGCAGCAGAATGACTTCATCAGCAGAGGTAAGTTACTTTAACTTTTAAAAGTGAAAATCCTGGTTAAATAATTATTCATATTTGAGTGAAAACAATGACATTCTGTTTAAAGTTTAGCCGTCTAGAGTCCTGTTGATTTAAGTTTTCAGAATTGTTTACATGGTTACATTTGAGTCCAAACAATGAAGAATTAAAAAAGCATTCGTTATATTGAGTGAATCATATTGGTTGCTAGGAAACATCTGGCAAAATCAATCAAAGATGTAAACAGGAAGTCACCTGTAGAAAATAGTGAGTGCTAAAGCTAAAGTAGCATATACAAGGAGATGTTAACATCTGATCATTCACATTTACTCCGAGGTGGGAGAAGTACTCAGATCTTGTACTTGAGTAAAAGTAGAAGTACCAGAGTGTAGGAATACTCTGTTACAGTAAAAGTCCTGCATTCAAAATGTCCCTCAAGTGAAAGTAGAAAAGTATTCTCATCAAAATATAGTGAAAGACAGTAAAAGTAGTCGTTGTGCAGATTGGTCCATTCCAGAATAATATATATGATATGTTTTATAATGATTGATCATGAAAGTGTTCTCAAAGCTGGTGAAGGTGCAGCAAGTTTGAATTACTTTGTAGACTGCAGGGTAGCTGGTGGATTTACTCCAGGTGGAACTAAAGTCTGATTTAACTCTTGATTGTATTTCACATCATTCATCCAGATCTGTAGAGTAACTATTAAATGCATGTAGTGGAGTAGAAGTACAAAGTAGCGTAAAATGGAGTACCTCAACATTGTACTTAAGTACAAGTACCTGAGTGAATGTACTTCCTACCTCTGAATTTACTGATATAATGTGATCATTTAATGTTCATTATTTTCAAATTCACGGTGTAGATATTTTAATAGCTAGTGATACCTGGATACTATAACTAATTTATAAAACAATGAAACGAGTTTGTGTGCTTCAACCCTTTTTAGTTTTTTGTATTTAGCAATACATAACTCTAACCTTATAACAGATAAAGTATGCAATATTCCATCATGCTATTGGTTGAAAAAAACACTTTAGATTTTGCATGTTCTGAATAATATTTAAAAAATGTTTCTGTGAGAGCCAACCCCTTTGTATTTATTTAAAAAATAACAACAAATCATTCTGAATCAAACAACCAATTAGTGCATCAGTGTTTTGTATCAAGTTAATGGGTATTTATACTTCTTCCTTTATTCAGCAGTATTTTAGGCTACAACGAGTCAGAATGCATTCTCGGGTTTCATTAAAAACCTTCATATGTGTCCTAATACACTTGTGTCACTTTCTTTGTTGATTTATTTTTTTGTTTTATAGGAAGAGACCTGCAAAAACCCAGTTAGGCTTTATAATGAGGGGGAGAAGAGTATCATCGGAGAACAGCTGGATCAACATCAGGCTACAGCCACAATAGGAAAACCACACACCTGTGACCAGTGTGAGAAGAGTTTCTGGAGTTCAGGGATATTGAAGCGCCACAAACGTACCCACACTGGAGAAAAACCTTTCACCTGTGACCAGTGTGGGAAGAGTTTTAGCCAGTCAGGCTATTTGAAGATTCACAAGCGAATCCACACTGGAGAAAAACATTTCACCTGTGACCAGTGTGGGAAGAGCTTTAACCAGTCAGGCGATTTGAGGATTCACAAGCGAATCCATACTGGAGAAAAACCTTTCACCTGTGACCAGTGTGAGAAAAGTTTTAGCAGGTCAGACTCATTGAAGATCCACCAGCGAACCCACACTGGAGAAAATCCTTTCACCTGTGACCAGTGTGGGAAACGTTTCACGGACTCGTGCTCATTGAAGCGCCACCAGATAATCCACACTGGAGTAAAGCCCTTCACCTGTGACCAGTGTGGGAAGAGCTTTAGCCAGTCAGGCCATATGACGATTCACAAGCGAACCCACACTGGAGAAAATCCTTTCACCTGTGACCAGTGTGGGAAAAGTTTCACGGACTCGCACTCATTGAAGCGCCACCAGATAATCCACACTGGAGAAAAGCCCTTCACCTGTGACCAGTGTGGGAAGAGCTTTAGCCAGTCAGGCCATTTGAAGATTCACCAGCGAACCCACACTGGAGAAAAACGCTACTCCTGTGACCAGTGTGAGAAAAGTTTCACGGACTCACGCTCATGGAAGCGCCACCAGCGAATCCACTCCTTTGACCAGTGGAAGAAAGAGTTCAGTGACTCATACAGTGTGAAGCTCCACCAGCCTACCCACACTGGAGAAAAACCTGACGTCTGTGCTCCCTGTGAAGAGTTTCAGAGAACCAGACCACATGGGGGAACACCTTCACTAGTGCACTGAGACTGTTCAGAAAGAGTGAGGTGGACTGTTTGATACAACTCGCTGTTAAAGGATGTTGTGTGGATTTCAAAAGTTGTTCAAATGTTCTCAATAATATTCAAATGCATGCACTTCAGTTGTCAACTTGTTTGTTTTTTCACAGCAAATACACACACTAAGCTCACTAAAGAACAAGCCACCACAGTCACTTAAATATAAGAATGTTATAAATATGTGGCAATTTAACAACAAGCTAAAGCCTACTGATTACTAAAAGTGTGCATAGAGCCTTTAGTCTCATATAAGCTAGATAGAGCATCACTTTGAACCATAAACTATTACCGTTGCTGACTGTATTCATTCAGGCCATTTTACCATCAGAAAGAGGTTCCACAGGGGTCTATCCTTGGTCCATTCATGTTTACATTAGATGTTACATAACTTTTTCCAGTAGCCAGACTTTCTCCTTCGACCTTTTTCTCTGTTGGGGAGGTTTGTAAGGATCTAAAGGGCATAGACCCCAATAAATCAGAAGGCGCAGACAATCTCCCACCTTGTTTCTTACGTCTACCTGCAGATATTATAGCCCAACCAGTGCGTCATGTTTTTAATCTTTCTATAACAAACAATGTCATTCCAGATGTTTGGAAAACTGCAAATGTTCTCCCTTTATTGAAAGGTGGTGATCCCATGGTGATGAATAATTACAGACCAATTTCCAAGCTCTCTATTTTAGCTAAAGAACTTGAAAGGCTGGTGAATGATCAAATCAAAGAATATTTAAGCTTGAACAAAATGATATCTCCTCACCAGTCAGGCTTTAGGAAGCAGCACAGTACAGTAACGGCTGCTTTGAAAGTATTGCATGACATTATTGAAGGCTTGGACGCAAAGAGCTACTGTGCTGCCCTTTTTATAGACTTATCCAAGGCATTTGATACTGTGGAGTGGACCATGGCATTCTATGCCAGGAGTTACCCCATATAGGCCTGTCTGACCAAGCTGTTGGTTGGTTTTCAAACTATCTTTCAAATCGCAAGCAATGTGTACAATTCAGCGGTCTCTCCTCAAGCTTTCTTCATGTGCCCAGAGGTGTTCCTCAAGGTTCGGTCTTGGGACCCACCCTTTTTACAATTTATATAAATGATGTGCGTCAAAAATATTGATGCCTCTGTACATCTTTATGCAGATTATACTGTTGTGCTAGCACTGCTGCCCTTGCATTTGAACGTCTGCAGTCTGCTTTTGACACTTTTCAGTCACACCTGTTCCACCTCAGGTTGGTGTAAAATTCAGACGAGACAAAAGTCATGTTGTTTTCCAAGAAGAAAAAGTTACCAACTGTTCTTCCCTGCATCGTGTCTGCACAGCATAACCCCATTGAAGCTGTTAACACCTACAGATACTTAGGCATCACAATAGATGAAAACCTCTGCTTTAAACCTCATATTGACTATCTTTTAAGGAAACTGAAATTCAAACTGGGATTTTTATTTTTAGAAACAAGGCCTGCTTCTCCACAAGTGCTAGGAAACGGCTTGTAGCTGCCAAATTGTTGCCGCTCTTGGACTACGGGGATGTTGTGTACATGAAAGCCTCAGCTCACTCCCTTCATCTGCTGGACGCTGTTTACCATGGGGCTCTGAGGTTCATAACCAACTGTAAACCCCTCACACACCATTGCACGCTGTACGCTTTAGTTAACTGGACATCACTAACAATGCGCAGATCTCTGCACTGGTACAAATTCATCTATACCGCCATGCTTGGACTGCTTTCCCTCTACATATTCACTTACATATCACACAAACAGTACAGCTATAGACTACGATCTCAAAATTACATCACTCTGTCCGTCCCCTCAGTATTCACCGAGCTTGGGAAAAAGCCATATCATACTCTGCCCCCTTAACCTGGAACACACTTCAGCAGGATAAAAGTATACTTCGGGACTTTAGATTTTGCATGTTCTGAATAATATTTAAAAAATATTTCTGTGAGAGCCAACCCCTTTGTATTTATTTTTAAAATAACAACAAATCATTCTGAATCAAACAACCAATCAGTGCATCAGTGTTTTGTATCAAGTTAATGGGTATTTATACTTCTTCCTTTATTCAGCGGTATTTTAGGCTACAACGAGTCAGAATGCATTCTCGGGTTTCATTAAAAACCTTCATATGTGTCCTAATACACTTGTGTCACTTTCTCTGTTGATTTATTTTTTTGTTTTATAGGAAGAGACCTGCAAAAACCCAGTTAGGCTTTATAATGAGGGGGAGAAGAGTATCATCGGAGAACAGCTGGATCAACATCAGGCTACAGCCACAATAGGAAAACCACACACCTGTGACCAGTGTGAGAAGAGTTTCTGGAGTTCAGGGATATTGAAGCGCCACAAACGTACCCACACTGGAGAAAAACCTTTCACCTGTGACCAGTGTGGGAAGAGTTTTAGCCAGTCAGGCTATTTGAAGATTCACAAGCGAATCCACACTGGAGAAAAACATTTCACCTGTGACCAGTGTGGGAAGAGCTTTAACCAGTCAGGCTATTTGAAGATTCACAAGCGAATCCACACTGGAGAAAAACATTTCACCTGTGACCAGTGTGGGAAAAGTTTCACGGACTCGCACTCATTGAAGCGCCACCAGCGAACCCACACTGGAGAAAAGCCCTTCACCTGTGACCAGTGTGGGAAGAACTTTAGCCAGTCAGGTCATTTGAAGATTCACAAGCGAACCCACACTGGAGAAAATCCTTTCACCTGTGACCAGTGTGGGAAAAGTTTCACGGACTCGCACTCATTGAAGCGCCACCAGATAATCCACACTGGAGAAAAGCCCTTCACCTGTGACCAGTGTGGGAAGAACTTTAGCCAGTCAGGTCATTTGAAGATTCACCAGCGAACCCACACTGGAGAAAAACGCTACTCCTGTGACCAGTGTGAGAAAAGTTTCACGGACTCACGCTCATATAAGCGCCACCAGCGAATCCACTCCTTTGACCAGTGGAAGAAAGAGTTCAGTGACTCATACAGTGTGAAGCTCCACCAGCCTACCCACACTGGAGAAAAACCTGACGTCTGTGCTCCCTGTGAGAAGAGTTTCAGAGAACCAGACCACATGGGAGAACACCTTCACTAGTGCACTGAGACTGTTCAGAAAGAGTGAGGTGGACTGTTTGACACAACTCGCTGTTAAAGGATGTTGTGTGGATTTCAAAAGTTGTTCAAATGTTCTCAATAATATTCAAATGCATGCACTTCAGTTGTCAACTTGTTTGTTTTTTCACAGCAAATACACACACTAAGCTCACTAAAGAACAAGCCACCACAGTCACTTAAATATAAGAATGTTATAAATATGTGGCAATTTAACAACAAGCTAAAGCCTACTGATTACTAAAAGTGTGCATAGAGCCTTTAGTCTCATATAAGCTAGATAGAGCATCACTTTGAACCATAAACTATTACCGTTGCTGACTGTATTCATTCAGGCCATTTTACCATCAGAAAGAGGTTCCACAGGGGTCTATCCTTGGTCCATTCATGTTTACATTAGATGTTACATAACTTTTTCCAGTAGCCAGACTTTCTCCTTCGAACTTTTCCCTGTTGGGGAGGTTTGTAAGGATCTAAAGGGCATAGACCCCAATAAATCAGAAGGCGCAGACAATCTCCCCCCTTGTTTCTTACGTCTACCTGCAGATATTATAGCCCAACCAGTGCGTCATGTTTTTAATCTTTCTATAACAAACAATGTCATTCCAGATGTTTGGAAAACTGCAAATGTTCTCCCCTTATTGAAAGGTGGTGATCCCATGGTGATGAATAATTACAGACCAATTTCCAAGCTCTCTATTTTAGCTAAAGAACTTGAAAGGCTGGTGAATGATCAAATCAAAGAATATTTAAGCTTGAACAAAATGATATCTCCTCACCAGTCAGGCTTTAGGAAGCAGCACAGTACAGTAACGGCTGCTTTGAAAGTATTGCATGACATTGTTGAAGGCTTGGACGCAAAGAGCTACTGTGCTGCCCTTTTTATAGACTTATCCAAGGCATTTGATACTGTGGAGTGGACCATGGCATTCTATGCCAGGAGTTACCCCATATAGGCCTGTCTGACCAAGCTGTTGGTTGGTTTTCAAACTATCTTTCAAATCGCAAGCAATGTGTACAATTCAGCGGTCTCTCCTCAAGCTTTCTTCATGTGCCCAGAGGTGTTCCTCAAGGTTCGGTCTTGGGACCCACCCTTTTTACAATTTATATAAATGATGTGCGTCAAAAATATTGATGCCTCTGTACATCTTTATGCAGATTATACTGTTGTGCTAGCACTGCTGCCCTTGCATTTGAACGTCTGCAGTCTGCTTTTGACACTTTTCAGTCACACCTGTTCCACCTCAGGTTGGTGTAAAATTCAGACGAGACAAAAGTCATGTTGTTTTCCAAGAAGAAAAAGTTACCAACTGTTCTTCCCTGCATCGTGTCTGCACAGCATAACCCCATTGAAGCTGTTAACACCTACAGATACTTAGGCATCACAATAGATGAAAACCTCTGCTTTAAACCTCATATTGACTATCTTTTAAGGAAACTGAAATTCAAACTGGGATTTTTATTTTTAGAAACAAGGCCTGCTTCTCCACAAGTGCTAGGAAACGGCTTGTAGCTGCCAAATTATTGCCGCTCTTGGACTACGGGGATGTTGTGTACATGAAAGCCTCAGCTCACTCCCTTCATCTGCTGGACGCTGTTTACCATGGGGCTCTGAGGTTCATAACCAACTGTAAACCCCTCACACACCATTGCACGCTGTACGCTTTAGTTAACTGGACATCACTAACAATGCGCAGATCTCTGCACTGGTACAAATTCATCTATACCGCCATGCTTGGACTGCTTTCCCTCTACATATTCACTTACATATCACACAAACAGTACAGCTATAGACTACGATCTCAAAATTACATCACTCTGTCCGTCCCCTCAGTATTCACCGAGCTTGGGAAAAAGCCATATCATACTCTGCCCCCTTAACCTGGAACACACTTCAGCAGGATAAAAGTATACTTCGGGACTTTAGATTTTGCATGTTCTGAATAATATTTAAAAAATATTTCTGTGAGAGCCAACCCCTTTGTATTTATTTTTAAAATAACAACAAATCATTCTGAATCAAACAACCAATCAGTGCATCAGTGTTTTGTATCAAGTTAATGGGTATTTATACTTCTTCCTTTATTCAGCGGTATTTTAGGCTACAACGAGTCAGAATGCATTCTCGGGTTTCATTAAAAACCTTCATATGTGTCCTAATACACTTGTGTCACTTTCTCTGTTGATTTATTTTTTTGTTTTATAGGAAGAGACCTGCAAAAACCCAGTTAGGCTTTATAATGAGGGGGAGAAGAGTATCATCGGAGAACAGCTGGATCAACATCAGGCTACAGCCACAATAGGAAAACCACACACCTGTGACCAGTGTGAGAAGAGTTTCTGGAGTTCAGGGATATTGAAGCGCCACAAACGTACCCACACTGGAGAAAAACCTTTCACCTGTGACCAGTGTGGGAAGAGTTTTAGCCAGTCAGGCTATTTGAAGATTCACAAGCGAATCCACACTGGAGAAAAACATTTCACCTGTGACCAGTGTGGGAAGAGCTTTAACCAGTCAGGCTATTTGAAGATTCACAAGCGAATCCACACTGGAGAAAAACATTTCACCTGTGACCAGTGTGGGAAAAGTTTCACGGACTCGCACTCATTGAAGCGCCACCAGCGAACCCACACTGGAGAAAAGCCCTTCACCTGTGACCAGTGTGGGAAGAACTTTAGCCAGTCAGGTCATTTGAAGATTCACAAGCGAACCCACACTGGAGAAAATCCTTTCACCTGTGACCAGTGTGGGAAAAGTTTCACGGACTCGCACTCATTTAAGCGCCACCAGATAATCCACACTGGAGAAAAGCCCTTCACCTGTGACCAGTGTGGGAAGAACTTTAGCCAGTCAGGTCATTTGAAGATTCACCAGCGAACCCACACTGGAGAAAAACGCTACTCCTGTGACCAGTGTGAGAAAAGTTTCACGGACTCACGCTCATATAAGCGCCACCAGCGAATCCACTCCTTTGACCAGTGGAAGAAAGAGTTCAGTGACTCATACAGTGTGAAGCTTCACCAGCCTACCCACACTGGAGAAAAACCTGACGTCTGTGCTCCCTGTGAGAAGAGTTTCAGAGAACCAGACCACATGGGAGAACACCTTCACTAGTGCACTGAGACTGTTCAGAAAGAGTGAGGTGGACTGTTTGACACAACTCGCTGTTAAAGGATGTTGTGTGGATTTCAAAAGTTGTTCAAATGTTCTCAATAATATTCAAATGCATGCACTTCAGTTGTCAACTTGTTTGTTTTTTCACAGCAAATACACACACTAAGCTCACTAAAGAACAAGCCACCACAGTCACTTAAATATAAGAATGTTATAAATATGTGGCAATTTAACAACAAGCTAAAGCCTACTTATTACTAAAAGTGTGCATAGAGCCTTTAGTCTCATATAAGCTAGATAGAGCATCACTTTGAACCATAAACTATTACCGTTGCTGACTGTATTCATTCAGGCCATTTTACCATCAGAAAGAGGTTCCACAGGGGTCTATCCTTGGTCCATTCATGTTTACATTAGATGTTACATAACTTTTTCCAGTAGCCAGACTTTCTCCTTCGAACTTTTCCCTGTTGGGGAGGTTTGTAAGGATCTAAAGGGCATAGACCCCAATAAATCAGAAGGCGCAGACAATCTCCCCCCTTGTTTCTTACGTCTACCTGCAGATATTATAGCCCAACCAGTGCGTCATGTTTTTAATCTTTCTATAACAAACAATGTCATTCCAGATGTTTGGAAAATTGCAAATGTTCTCCCCTTATTGAAAGGTGGTGATCCCATGGTGATGAATAATTACAGACCAATTTCCAAGCTCTCTATTTTAGCTAAAGAACTTGAAAGGCTGGTGAATGATCAAATCAAAGAATATTTAAGCTTGAACAAAATGATATCTCCTCACCAGTCAGGCTTTAGGAAGCAGCACAGTACAGTAACGGCTGCTTTGAAAGTATTGCATGACATTGTTGAAGGCTTGGATGCAAAGAGCTACTGTGCTGCCCTTTTTATAGACTTATCCAAGGTATTTGATACTGTGGAGTGGACCATGGCATTCTATGCCAGGAGTTACCCCATATAGGCCTGTCTGACCAAGCTGTTGGTTGGTTTTCAAACTATCTTTCAAATCGCAAGCAATGTGTACAATTCAGCGGTCTCTCCTCAAGCTTTCTTTATGTGCCCAGAGGTGTTCCTCAAGGTTCGGTCTTGGGACCCACCCTTTTTACAATTTACATAAATGATGTGCGTCAAAAATATTGATGCCTCTGTACATCTTTATGCAGATTATACTGTTGTGCTAGCACTGCTGCCCTTGCATTTGAACGTCTGCAGTCTGCTTTTGACACTTTTCAGTCACACCTGTTCCACCTCAGGTTGGTGTAAAATTCAGACGAGACAAAAGTCATGTTGTTTTCCAAGAAGAAAAAGTTACCAACTGTTCTTCCCTGCATCGTGTCTGCACAGCATAACCCCATTGAAGCTGTTAACACCTACAGATACTTAGGCATCACAATAGATGAAAACCTCTGCTTTAAACCTCATATTGACTATCTTTTAAGGAAACTGAAATTCAAACTGGGATTTTTATTTTTAGAAACAAGGCCTGCTTCTCCACAAGTGCTAGGAAACGGCTTGTAGCTGCCAAATTGTTGCCGCTCTTGGACTACGGGGATGTTGTGTACATGAAAGCCTCAGCTCACTCCCTTCATCTGCTGGACGCTGTTTACCATGGGGCTCTGAGGTTCATAACCAACTGTAAACCCCTCACACACCATTGCACGCTGTACGCTTTAGTTAACTGGACATCACTAACAATGCGCAGATCTCTGCACTGGTACAAATTCATCTATACCGCCATGCTTGGACTGCTTTCCCTCTACATATTCACTTACATATCACACAAACAGTACAGCTATAGACTACGATCTCAAAATTACATCACTCTGTCCGTCCCCTCAGTATTCACCGAGCTTGGGAAAAAGCCATATCATACTCTGCCCCCTCAACCTGGAACACACTTCAGCAGGATAAAAGTATACTTCGGGACAATGGTGGATTTTACATACAATACATCAAAGTAACATACACAGCACAACCCTCTTTTTAAGCTAGAGGGAACAGATGACACATATACATAGAAAGACAAATTAAAATAAAACTTGAATTGGAACCTTTGAATTGTGTTACCATGGAAACACCAGTGCATCTTTCAAACCTGAGCCACGTGAAGACGTCCATCAACCGGCACGAGTTTTTGAAACTACTTTCACACATCAACGGTAAGAAAAAACGCGTTTCTGCAGCTGGGTCGTTCCTATGCGATGTTTACGGAGCTATTGTTTGGCTGGCAGAGGGAGATTTATTTTACTCTTTCAAACTTATTTTGATATTTTATGAAAATAGAGTTTGTTGTTCTGCATGTTGGATACTGGGACTGAAATGTATGTTTCTCTGCACAAGACTGACTTTTTCTCTTTATTTATATTTGTGATATATAGCTTTACCTCTTTTTAAAGCTGCATTTATTTAAAAAATGCACAAACTAAAGCACAACAAGATATGTCTCTGATGTGTCAGATGTGCAAGTGTTTAATTGGATGGACTCCATCTCTCTGAGCTTTGTGGTTGTGATTGTTTTTGTCAAATGGATGGTCTCAAAGTTAACATTTAGAAAAACACAAAATGTTTATTTTAATTCCTGTAGTTGGCTAATAAGTAATATGGTAATCTCTGTTATTGCAGATTGCTGAACTTCAGGTAGACGATAACACAAAAAGCAGAATGTCTTCATCAGCAGAGGTAAGTTACTTTAACTTTTAAAAGTGAGAATCCTGGTTAAATAATTATTCATATTTGAGTGAAAACAATGACATTCTGTTTAAAGTTTAGCCGTCTAGAGTCCTGTTGATTTAAGTTTTCAGAATTGTTTACTTGGTTACATTTGAGTCCAAACAATGAAGAATTAAAAAAGCATTCGTTATATTGAGTGAATCATATTGGTTGCTAGGAAACATCTGGCAAAATCAATCAAAGATGTAAACAGGAAGTCACCTGTAGAAAATAGTGAGTGCTAAAGTAGCATATACAAGGAGTTGTTAACATCTGATCATTCACATTTACTCAGAGGTGGGAGAAGTACTCAGATCTTGTACTTGAGTAAAAGTAGAAGTACCAGAGTGTAGGAATACTCTGTTACAGTAAAAGTCCTGCATTCAAAATGTTCCTCAAGTGAAAGTAGAAAAGTATTCTCATCAAAATATAGTGAAAGACAGTAAAAGTAGTCATTGTGCAGATTGGTCCATTTCAGAATAATATATATGATATGTTTTATAATGATTGATCATGAAAGTGTTCTCAAAGCTGGTGAAGGTGCAGCTAGTTTGAATGGCTTTGTAGACTGCAGGGTAGCTGGTGGATTTAATCCAGGTGGAACTAAAGTCTGATTTAACACTTGGTTATATTTCACATCATTCATCCTGATCTGTAGAGTAACTATTAAATGCATGTAGTGGAGTAGAAGTACAAAGTAGCGTAAAATGGAGTACCTCAACATTGTACTTAAGTACAAGTACCTGAGTAAATATATTTCCTACCTCTGAATTTACTGATATAATGTGATCATTTAATGTTCATTATTTTCAAATTCACGGTGTAGATATTTTAATAGCTAGTGATACCTGGATACTATAACTAATTTATAAAACAATGAAACGAGTTTGTGTGCTTCAACCCTTTTAGTTTTTTGTATTTAGCTATACATAACTCTAACCTTATAACAGATAAAGTATGCAATATTCCATCATGATATTGGTTGAAAAAAACACTTTAGATTTTGCATGTTCTGAATAATATTTTAAAAATGTTTCTGTGAGAGCCAACCCCTTTGTATTTATTTTAAAAATAACAACAAATCATTCTGAATCAAACAACCAATTAGTGCATCAGTGTTTTGTATCAAGTTAATGGGTATTTATACTTCTTCCTTTATTCAGCGGTATTTTAGGCTACAACGAGTCAGAATGCATTCTCGGGTTTCATTAAAAACCTTCATATGTGTCCTAATACACTTGTGTCACTTTCTCTGTTGATTTATTTTGTTGTTTTATAGGAAGAGACCTGCAAAAACCCAGTTAGGCTTTATAATGAGGGGGAGAAGAGTATCATCGGAGAACAGCTGGATCAACATCAGGCTACAGCCACAATAGGAAAACCACACACCTGTGACCAGTGTGAGAAGAGTTTCTGGGGTTCAGGGATATTGAATCGCCACAAACGTACCCACACTGGAGAAAAACCTTTCACCTGTGACCAGTGTGGGAAGAGTTTTAGCCAGTCAGGCTATTTGAAGATTCACAAGCAAATCCACACTGGAGAAAAACCTTTCACCTGTGACCAGTGTGGGAAGAGTTTTAGCCAGTCAGGCTATTTGAAGATTCACAAGCAAATCCACACTGGAGAAAAACATTTCACCTGTGAGCAGTGTGGGAAGAGCTTTAACCAGTCAGGCCATTTGAAGATTCACAAGCGAACCCATACTGGAGAAAAGCCCTTCACCTGTGACCAGTGTGGGAAGAGCTTTAGCCAGTCAGGCCATTTGAAGATTCACAAGCGAACCCACACTGGAGAAAAACATTTCACCTGTGAGCAGTGTGGGAAGAGCTTTAGCCAGTCAGTCCATTTGAAGATTCACAAGCGAACCCACACTGGAGAAAAGCCCTTCACCTGTGACCAGTGTGGGAAGAGCTTTAACCAGTCAGGCGATTTGAAGATTCACAAGCGAATCCATACTGGAGAAAAACCTTTCACCTGTGACCAGTGTGAGAAAAGTTTTAGCAGGTCAGTCTCATTGAAGATCCACCAGCGAACCCACACTGGAGAAAAGCCCTTCACCTGTGACCAGTGTGGGAAGAGCTTTAGCCAGTCAGGTTATTTGAAGATTCACCAGCGAACCCACACTGGAGAAAAACGCTACTCCTGTGACCAGTGTGAGAAAAGTTTCACGGAGTCACGCTCATGGAAGCGCCACCAGCGAATCCACTCCTTTGACCAGTGGAAGAAAGAGTTCAGTGACTCATACAGTGTGAAGCTCCACCAGCCTACCCACACTGGAGAAAAACCTGACGTCTGTGCTCCCTGTGAAGAGTTTCAGAGAACCAGACCACATGGGGGAACACCTTCACTAGTGCACTGAGACTGTTCAGAAAGAGTGAGGTGGACTGTTTGACACAACTCGCTGTTAAAGGATGTTGTGTGGATTTCAAAAGTTGTTCAAATGTTCTCAATAATATTCAAATGCATGCACTTCAGTTGTCAACTTGTTTTTTTTTTCACGGCAAATACACACACTAAGCTCACTAAAGAACAAGCCACCACAGTCACTTAAATATAAGAATGTTATAAATATGTGGCAATTTAACAACAAGCTAAAGCCTACTGATTTCTAAAAGTGTGCATAGAGCCTTTAGTCTCATATAAGCTAGATAGAGCATCACTTTGAACCATAAACTATTACCGTTGCTGACTGTATTCATTCAGGCCATTTTGCCATCAGAAAGAGGTTCCACAGGGGTCTATCCTTGGTCCATTCATGTTTTCATTAGATATAACATAACTCTTTCTAATCAATATTTTAATGTCAATATTTTTGCTGATTCCGACGCTTTATCACAACCATTAAATGTCAACAGCTAAACAGATGTCTGTGAATTATATAAAAAAAGAACATCTTTAGAAAGCTTCAGAATATAGACAGGAATACAACTTGAAGGTCTTGTAGGTGAAAATGTCTTCCTCTAATTTCAACGACCTTTAAATATATTGTAACAATCTATATAGCTATATAATTTGTAAGACACTACGGGTCAATACATGTTAAGGTAATACACATCACCATGAAACCTCAGTTATTAAATTTCATTAAGAGAAATGTATTTTGTATGATACTGTACGTTAGTAAAATAAACTCCTCATAGTGAACATATCAACTAAACTCCAAATAAATAAAGATTACGCTAACAGGCTAAACTAGTCTCATCACTTTGACGAATTGCAGACAAAGAGTACGTGCTGAAGTTCCATAATGTTTTATAAAGAAAATACAACCAAACGTTACTAAAGAAAGATTATACGTGCTACAGAAAACACCCGAGGCAGCTCACCTTCTTCGTCATCTAAACCTCGGGATACAATAGGTGGACTAAATACCATTAAACCACACCCAGGTAACAATTGCTGTGTGAGGTGCAAACAATTAATTATAATAATAGAAATAATTAATCAACTCCACAGTGGCAAAGCCCCGGGGGTGGATGAGATCCGCCCAGAAATGCTGAAGGCTCTGGGTGTTGAGGGACTGTCTTGGTTGACACGTCTCATCAACATTGCGTGGAAGTCGGAAACGGTACCGAAGGAGTGGCAGACCGGGGTGGTGGTTCCCCTTTTTAAAAAGGGGGACCAGAGGGTGTGTGCCAATTACAGAGGCATCACACTACTCAGCCTCCCCGGGAAAGTTTACTCTAAGGTACTCGAAAGGAGGGTCAGGCCGATTGTCGTACCTCAGATTGAGGAGGAACAATGCGGATTCCGTCCTGGTCGTGGAACGACGGATCAGCTTTTTACTCTCGCAAGGATCCTGGAGGGGGCTTGGGAGTACGCTTATCCGGTCTACATGTGTTTTGTGGACTTGGAGAAGGCGTATGACCGGGTTCCCAGGGAGTTACTGTGGGAGGTGCTGCGGGAGTATGGGGTGAGGGGGTCTCTACTCAGGGCCATCCAATCTCTGTACTCCCAAAGCGAGAGCTGTGTCCGGGTCCTCGGCAGTAAGTCGGACCCATTTCCGGTGAGGGTTGGCCTCCGCCAGGGCTGCGCTTTGTCACCAATCCTGTTTGTAATATACATGGATCGGATTTCGAGGCGTAGTCATGGGGGGGGGGGTCTGCAGTTCGGTGGGCTAAGGATTGCACCACTGCTTTTTGCAGATGATGTGGTTCTGATGGCTTCATCGGTCTGCGACCTTCAGCACTCACTGGATCGGTTCGCAACCGAGTGTGAAGCGGCTGGGATGAGGATTAGCACCTCCAAATCTGAGGCCATGGTTCTCAGCAGGAAACCGATGGATTGTCCACTCCAAGTAGGGAATGAGTCCTTACCCCAAGTGAAGGAGTTCAAGTATCTCGGGGTCTTGTTCTCGAGTGAGGGAACAATGGAGCGTGAGATGGGCCGGAGAATCGGAGCAGCGGGAGCGGTACTGCAGTCGCTTTACCGCACCGTTGTGATGAAAAGGGAGCTGAGCCAGAAGGCAAAGCTCTCTGTCTACCGGGCCATTTTCGTTCCTACCCTCACCTATGGTCATGAAGGATGGGTCAGGACCCAAAGAACGAGATCGCGGATACAAGCGGCCGAGATGGGTTTTCTCCGCAGGGTGGCTGGTGTCTCCCTTAGGGATAAGGTGAGAAGTTCGGTCATCCGGGAGGGACTCGGAGTTGAGCCGCTCCTCCTTCGCGTCGAAAGGAGCCAGTTGAGGTGGTTCGGGCACCTAGTTAGGATGCCACCTGGGCGCCTCCCTAGGGAGGTGTTCCAGGCACGTCCAGCTGGGAAGAGACCAAGGGGTAGACCTAGGACCAGGTGGAGGGATTATATCTCTTCGCTGGCCTGGGAGCGCCTTGGGATCCCCCAGTCAGAGCTGGTTGATGTCGCCAGGGAAAAGGAAGTTTGGGGCTCTCTGCTGGAACTGCTACCCCCGAGACCCGACCACGGATAAGCGGAAGAAGATGGATGGATGGATGGATGGAAATAATTAATAATGACTAAATAATATATTCTGAATGTTTTCTTTCCACTATTATGGAAGCATTCTCAGAAGGACATTATTTATAGTATTTTCTGTAAATCCTGAGTTTTGTGTCTTTTATGAGTTTTTTAAAAGTATTAAAGCCCATAAATTCATGAAAAATAAGAATGCAACATAACTGTTGAGCGTAATAGAGGAATATGAGCCCTTTATAATGTATTTTAATATTGTTTGTTCTATATTTAAATGTTCTTGTCTGTTTCTGATTTGTTTATTTTGTGTTTTGTATGCACCTGTTCCTAAGGGTAAATTGTGAAATATATCTGAAAGCCAAGTTCTAGATGTTTCTTTAGTAAAAAGGTATTTTCCAGCCACCAGATGGTAGTGTCGACCTGCTTAGCTCCAGCCCATGACTTCCTGTAGCTCACAGTCAAAGGAGCAGGTACTGAAAATACAGTGAAAAACAAAAACCCACCGCAAAATGTTTGGATTTATTCTGCAGCTCACACACTGTTGTGACAAGAAACCACAGAACCACTACTATTGAATTTCGCAAACTAATGCAAAACTCAGTCAAATAAATCTGCTGAATAATGTCATTGGCTCAGCTCAAAAACACACACTTACCTAATTCACAGCTCCTTTCCTGGCCTGAACAACGGCAGCATTTCGTCACATTAGCCTGAGTCTCTCACACACACACACACACACACACACACACACACACACACACACACACACACACTACATGTGTTCCCGAAACATGCACCACAATCTGCCAGTAACACCAGTGATCTTGGAATAATACAAAGTGCCCAGGGAGTTGGTTGTGTTTCACTTTTCAATTGAGCATTTGGAACAAATCGTGAACCAACGGAGCCAGTGGAGTGGAATGACTGTTTACTCTGAAATGTTTCTGGGCAGTGGGCTGTAATACAAAAATAATACAAAATATATATATGAAAAGTAAATATACTTTGACATAAAGAAACATAAAAACTCCTTGGCATTTCATTGGCTGTATCAAAGTCAACTTTATTGTCAATCTTTCAGTTTGTGTGTACAGACAGAGAGATCGAAATGCCGTTTCCCACAATCGCGAATACAAAAATACAAATGTAAATAATAATACTAATAGCAATATAAAACATCTTTGTCCTTCCACACCCTTGACTCTGTTGACGTTTTCTCTTGAACTGCCTCATTGTAATCCTGAACAGTAATAAGAGGCTGTCAGCTGCACACAGCTGCGGGTAAAACTCTCAGTAGCCTTAAGTCATGAACAGCTAGGCTACAGATTTAGACAAACAATCCTCATTGTTGATCAGACAGGAGAGGAGGATATATCGTGTTTTCATTAGGGCTGTCAGTCGATTAAAATATTTAATCGCGATTAATCGCATGATTGTCCATAGTTAATCGCAAATTAATCGCACATTTTTTATCTGTTCTAAATGTACCTTAGAGGAATATTTTTCAAGTTTTTAATACTCTTATCAACATATGAGTGGACAAATATGCTTTATGCAAATGTTTATTATCATTTGAACAATGATAAATATTCTCATGAATATTAAACACAACAACCTGGAACCTCTCATACAATACTGTGTGTGTGTGTGTGTGTGTGTGTGTGTGTGTGTGTGTGTGTGTGTGTGTGTGTGTGTGTGTGTGTGTGTGTGTGTGTGTGTGTGTGTGTGTGTGTGTGTGTGTGTGTGTGTGTGTGTGTGTGTGTGTGTGTGTGTGTGTGTGTGTGATGGATGGATCGTTGGAGCTATCCGCAACTCAAGGCATATGCTCGAACGGGAGCTGCCTGGACGCTGCGATCATGTTGCGCACTATCCGAGCTGAGTGTGCTGACTTTTCGTACAATGTCCCGCTGTCTGGCTTCCTGCATAAAGTCAAGTGCTCGGCGCAGTTGTCGGCGAAATGTCGCTCCTGTAGTGCCGGGAGATATGGGAGTCGGAGGCGGTGCATCGAAGGTGCAAAAGGGTACTTTAATGAGGAGGTGCACAGGACATGTTGTCGGGTCGCAGCCCGGGTCGACAAGAGAGAGAGTCAGAAGGGCACACAACATATAAAGCAAACACACAACATGTCCGTGTGGGAACAATACCCCCAACCCGTAGTTCCATGTGTGGATTATGTACCAGTGTATAATAGGTGGTCACCACACAAGCCCCCCCAGAATTCAAACATGGAAAGAAAAACATATCCCCACGTCCGTGGAGGAAGCACCACAGGGGCCGAGGAGGGTGGGGCCGGGCCATGGAACGGGCCGTCGGAAGGGGGCCGCAGGAGAGGGCAGGGTTTTAACGAGGGCGAGGGCATCCTCACCGGGGGTGGAAGACGGGCCGGAACGGGGCCGCAGTAGGCGTCGTAAGGGGGCCGCAGTGCTGCGACGTGGGGACGGCGTGAATATCCCGGTGGTCCCCAGCAGGGAGGAGCGCTGCCCGGCCGCAGGCGAGGGCACAACGGCAGCGGGCACAAAGTCCTCGGGGGGAAAGAGCCGGGTCCCCGGGGGGCAGGAGCAGCATCCCCGGGAGGAAAGAGCCGTGGACAGGGGAGAGGCCAGGCAGGGTCCCGGAGCGCGCCACCAAACGGGCCGATGAAGGCATGGGGACGTCCGAAACCGCCGAGGCGAGACGGGGTCCAGGAGTGCACCACCCAGGCGTCGATGAACGTGAGTGGCGTCTGGAGCCGCCGTCGAGGTGGTGAAACAGGTGAGAGTGTTCACACGAGGCCGACCAGACATGGTCGAACCTCCTCTCAGGCACCAGAAAAAGCTCAAAAAGGGCCGTACTGTCCACGGTCAAAAAACAGGTGGGCGAAATAGTGAGAGGATTCACACGAGGCCAACCAGACATGGTCAAACCTCCTCTCAGGCACCAGAAAAAAAAGGTCGATAGCCGTTAGCAGCTAGCCGTTAGCTGAGGCCGTTAGCTGGCAGCCATCGGTAGCTGCTAGCCGTCGTTAGCCCCACGTGGATAGCTGCTAGTCGTGGTTAGCTAGCGCCGCTGGGACGTGCAGCCGCACGCCCCGAAGAAACAGCCCCATGAGGTAGCCATGGGGTTGCTGGTCGACCCAGCAGGTCGTGCATCGTCCCCCCGATGCGGGAACAGCGAGCAACGTCTCCAGCCTTCTGCGGAGCACGCACCGAGCCTCAGTCCGCGTGCCGGTGGCAGCCACGGACGTCTCCAAAAAATCCCCGGCATTTCGAGAAAGGAACCTGAGTTCCTTTTGCCGTGTTCGGCTTCGTCTCGGAAACTTCCCCAGACGTGTCAGAGTCACCAGTGTAGTGCCGGGAGATATGGGAGTCGGAGGCGGTGCATCGAAGGTGCAAAAGGGTACTTTAATGAGGAGGTGCACAGGACATGTTGTCGGGTCGACAAGAGAGAGAGTCAGAAGGGCACACAACATATAAAGCAAACACACAACATGTCCGTGTGGGAACAATACCCCCAACCCGTAGTTCCATGTGTGGATTATGTACCAGTGTATAATAGGTGGTCACCACACTCCTCTGTTTTCATTTAAACAGCTCCTTATATCCGTTAGTGCAGCTAGCTAGCACCAGATGCTAACAACAACAACAACAATAATACACGTAAGGTCTCTCTCGGGCCACACATACACACATCCTCCCGGTCCTCTCGATGGCCAGTCGGTGCCTGCCGTGAGCGTGGAAGTGTGGTCTGCCACAAGCGGGCAGCAGGAGCGGGGCTGACAGCATCAGCTTTAGAATAGATGGTATTTTAAACTCGATGCTCTGAAACTACGGGGCGGCCGAGGACAAAAAATACACATGCGTTAATCGCGTTAAAATAATTAGTGGCGTTCATTTTTTTTTGCCTTGACAGCCCTAGTTTTCATATCAGTATGTAGTGTCTCTACTTTAAAGAGTCCTCTCCTGCTGATGTTCAGGTGTATATCAGTATGTAGTGTCTCTACTTTAAAGAGTCCTCTCCTGCTGATGTTCAGTTGTATATCAGTATGTAGTGTCTCTACATGTCTCCATGCTATAATGTTCAAAAAGCTCTTTATTTTTCTCATACTGCCTGTGCTGCAGCACCTCTTTTCACCTACTGTCTGAAACCAGAGCCCAGTCTGCTCTGATTGGTTAGCTGCTTAGAGATGTCCTTCCCCTTAGCCAATCACGTACAATGTATTGGAGCGCTAGCCAATAGAAGCGCAAGTGTTACATAGTGATGTCACTGTAAACCAAGGAGTACAATGGAGGTGCAGGGCCACAATTCCCTCTGGAGAACTTTGGGATTTTAGCCTTTGCAGACCATTTACATGCACACAAACCTATATAACACACTACTACAGGAAAGGAGAGACCCTAAAAGCACAATAGGGCCTCTTCAACGTAGTTATGGTTTGATGACAAGGATATTGTCAACACATTCAGACCCATACATACCTTTTAACATCTGAGTTGTTGTTTATTTATCTTTTTTTGTTTTGTTTAAGGACCTATATCTTAATGTGCTGTTGTTCTCATCCAGTCTTTTATTTTTGTTATATTCACCTATGAGTGCTGCAGAATCATCAGTCGGCCCAATATGAGTCTCCAGCCACGCTATCAGCCATGTGAAGTTATACTTATGCTGCACTCATGTAACAATTATGAGCGGTTGAGTGGAAACACCAATCACGTCTGTCTCCTTTTTGTAATTGTATTCTGAGTTGGATATGATAGGGATTTACAAAACAACTTTAATGTAACGTGTCGCAATCGCTTTGCAAACATGGCAGCAACAGCACCATTACTGACAGTTTAATCAGCTTTAATCTCAAAGGAGATATACACGGTTTCCTTGTATCGGCCTCCCCTTGTTTTAACGAACCAGCCACAAATATGCAACTCAGCCAAAAAAAAAGCTTTTCCTGTTCTTCCAGTCCTGATTATTTTACATGAATGCATCAGACAGGCACAGCAGTGCTTTGGGATGTTAACGTCAGCAAGCGAACATGTTAACATATTGATCCATAGCCTCTTTGTATGGTTAAGCAGTTGCTAATAAGCTATCAAGTTGTCATTATTCTTGAAGGTATGAAGTCATAGATTGGATGTAAAATGTCGCCTTTAGTATGGTGCTAAATGAGAAGTAAAGGGATTACCAAATTACAACTTATTCTGAGGAGAACCTGAATGTTTCTACCAAATGACATGCCATTTCTTCTTGAGGTTGTCGAAACATTTCACTCAAAACCAAGAAAGTCAACCTCATGGTCGAATATGTCCAAAATGTTATGGCCGAACATGGTATAGAGTGGTGCAGAAACGAGTCCAAAAACCCCGACTTGGCTTCTTAACATTTCCAGTTCACTCGTCTTGAAGTTTTTTTGAACGTGTTTGAAGTTAGAAGCCCGAAATAAGGTCTGATGGTTTAAACAAGCTTTCTTCTCCGACATAAAACGCGTTAGTAATTACCCCACTTGCGAATGCCAGAAACCAGGATGTGTCATAAAAATGGCGGTTGCTAACAAGTGACTAAATCAGACAACTAAACGTCATCACGCCGAACATTAGCTGCCTTTAGCTTAGCGGTGGTGATGCGCAGCCAAGATGTAGTTCGTTTACAGCCTAATGTTAGCTTTTTACTTCTGGCTATTGCATTTATGCTTAAAAATTCACAAAGTATGTGAGTTTATCCTGCTGAACACATGTGTTAAGTCTCATGTATGCGTGTTTGCCACTGAACATTCTGCAATACACCAAAATCAAATGGGCAAATCCCATTTCTTATTGTCGAGGGAGCTCTTGCGATAGGTCTGGCCTACAAAACGACTTCATCACTGCACCACCCTATCTGACTAGAGATATTGAACCTTCTTCATTGAACAGAAACCAGACACAGAGAGTATGAAGCTTTGTGAGCCAGTCTGGTGACGAAAATTCAAATTTTAATTCACTAAACTTTGGCTTTGTCTGAACCCTCTACCCACTGTGGTTGACTGTGAGGGGCACAGTGGCTCGGGGTGAAATCAGGGACAAATCTCTGCAGCACACACACACACACACACACACACACACACACACACACACACACACACACACACACACACACACACACACACACACACACACACACACACACACACACACACACACACACACACACCACACACACACACACACACACACACATAAATCACCTACACAAGGGGGGCAAAGGGAAGGGAAGTTGAGTAAACTCTAAACAAAGTTGTTCCCTTTACTTCCTAACAAGCAGATTTCCTCTCACGGTGATTCTGTGACATTGTTTGACTGTCAGCACACCATCCAATTATGACCTGCTCCACTACCTGCTGGGGGGGAAAGAAACCCACAGGAGGAAACCATGACACATTTGGGACTGGAGAAACAAAGACGGACAGGAAGGGTAATCGGAGGAGAAAGAGAAAGGTGAAAGGAGTCTACATGCAGGGGGTAGAGAGGAAGAAGATGTCACGAAAGACTGAGAGGGAAAACCTCTGAAGCAAAGTGTGTGTCGGAGAACTTTGGGGAGGACTCATGGAGCGCTGGTGAGAAAAAGCCCCGGCTTCTTCCTCTGAAGTCAGGCAGAGAAAGGCAAGCCGACGGGCAGACACACACATCCTCCAACACACACAGCCTCTAACACACGCTGCCTCACACACACACACTGCCTCACACACACACAGCCTAACACACACTTCCACAACCTTATTCTCAGGCAAAAGGCATGTACAATGCTGGCTCTTACACAACACCAAATCCACTGCACACACACACACACACACACACACACACACACACACACACACACACACACACACACACACACACACACACACACACACACACACACACCACACACAACACACACACCCACACACACGCACCACACACTCACACATACATACACACACCACACACTCACACACACCTACACACACACACACACACACACACACACACACACACACACACACACACACACACACACACACACACACACACACACACAGCATGGGAGTTCTCATGTTTAGTTGGAAGTGTCTTCACTGAGATCAACTTTCTGACTGTTTGAGTAACAGACATGTTACTGTTGCTAGTGACAGCTTGACAGATAGAAAGATAGACGGAGTGATAACAATGTATAAAAGGTGTATGTTTCAATAAATACAGTGGAGTGTTAAATTAAATATTATAGTTAAAAACCAGGTCATTATTCTACTGTTAAGTGATACGAGTATTGACTATAGATGAGTCTAATTATTGCTAATTCTATTGATTTGAAACAGATTGTATAGCGTTGGCTCGAAAACTATATACGTTTTTCATTTCAGTTTAAGTCCATAGCAATTTCTCGATCACAATAGAGTGCTGTGATTCACATTTAATCAAGTGTTTAGGAAAGCAAAGCTAACCGGCTCCTGGCTCCAGATTTATATTTGACATACAATTATTTGAGCTGTTTGGATCTGTTCTCCTAACCTTGGTAAGAAGATGAATAAGGGTATTTTGCAAAACTATTCCCTTTGTGACTCACTGCCAAGAAGCGAAGAAAATGGTGTTTTACGCTGACAGAGAAACGATCCCTGCTGTGTTAAACCCATCAACTTCAATTCTCTGGCTCTCTTTGGATTTGATTGGAGGCCAGCTGCTCGGGGAACGCTGGTCTACATTTCACAAAGAGCCTCAATTCACGCCGGCCTAGACTGTTCGCTGATGAATACACCTGCTGTCGATACTGTTACAGCTGGGACACACACACTTGTCATTTAGAAACAGGTTTATTACCAGGTAGGTTGTACGAGGAATTTGACTTGGTTTTGTGGTGCACATAAAAGTAAAACAACAATTAAAAAACACAGACAGAAAACTATTTTAAGAAAACTATAATAACATTACAAAATATGTAATGGCAGACACTCTATCCATTTTAAGAGTGCGCTTAAGACCTTCCTGTTTGATAAAGCTTATAGTTAGGGCTGATTAGATTCAGCCCTTAGTTTTGCTGCTTTAGGAAGACTGTTGGGGGACACCTTACTTCATCCGTCTCTCTGTCTGTACCTGTGTACTCTCATGTTCCCAATAACCCAGCTTCCCCACATTTATTTTTGGTGTCTATCTACGCCGGGATCCTGAGTCGTGGCTGAACCTGTCTCTGCGGTCCTGCCTGACTCTCATCAAACTACTTCCCTGATGGCTCTCCCACAGGATTGTTGAAATCCTTGTGGATTCATCTTCCTATTATACACACATGCATTTCCAAACATTTGGACTACCTATGTTATAAATGTATTATCTCTTGGATTTACACACGGCATCTATTGCACGTCTGTCCGTCCTGGGAGAGGGATCCCTCCTCTGTTGCTCTCCCTGAGGTTTCTCCCATGTTCCCTTTAAACTGTGGGTTTTCTCTGGAAGTGTTTCCTTGTACGATGTGAGGGTCTAAGGACAGAGGGTCTGAGGACAGAGGGTCTAAGGACAGAGGGTCTGAGGACAGAGGGTCTAAGGACAGAGGGTCTAAGGACAGAGGGTCTAAGGACAGAGGGTGTCGTATTGTCATACTGATATTCTGTACAAACTGTGAAGTCCACTGAGACAAATGTAACATTTGTGATATTGGGCTATATAAATAAACATTGATTGATTGATTGATTTAAAAATATGGTAGTATTTACATTGAAATGGAATCAAATATGTGCAGTAATAAAAAACAAGACATTGTGTGCATTAATGTAATGAACAGGGTTTATGATGTAATGAATGGGAAAAAGGAAAGGACGTTTATGTTTTAAAACCTTAAAATGCTCATCAGATTAGCATTGTGTTGGAGGAGACTTGGTTTATAAACTGTGTGGTTAGAGTGAGTCTCATAGTTGCGAGTTGGCTTAAATGACGTAGTGGCATTAGATGCAGGGAAATGATGCTTCCCATTAGCTTGTGTTTAATCCATGAATACTGCTGCTGCCACTTAATGGCACTTTAAAGGCACATGAATTATTCAAAGGTGAAAATCAGTGTAAAGTATCCAAATCGGTGAAAGACGTAAAAAATATTGAAAAAGAGACAAGTAATCTACATGATTTAATAAGACATAATGACAAGCTTTAAGTGAGGTATGCATCGTTCTTAAAGGTCCCATGTCATGGCCATTTCTACTGATCATAAATCCATTGCTGAGGTCTACTAGAATACATTTATATTGTGTAATCTTCCAAACTCACATTGGTTTCTTAAACAGCATCTCTGTATAGTATGTGTATTCACTCTGTCCTACACGGCTTGTTGGAGCTCCTGCCCCCCCCCCCCCCCCCTCCCTGTGAGCCCACTGTAATCTGATGTGTGGTTATGTGTTACAATGGCGTTTGTTAGCAACCAGGAAATGACACCATTAATGACAAACAGATGAGAATGCTGCGTGGGGTCTGGGTTTGCTTTCTTACAGCACCCCCAAACACGGCGCACCTACAGTGCCACAGTTTCCCCGCAGAGAGACAGTGTGTGTGTGGAGCTCCATGGATGGGTCCATTTGGGTATGGGCACGTCACTGTACCCAGGAAGAAAAAGAGAAATGTCCAACGAGGCGTTCAGGGGCAGCACAGACAGGTCTTTTCTGTGGTAGAGTTTTACTCGCTACAGGGTGTTTGTGACTCTGCAGACCGTTTACATGCATACAAAGCTTCATAACACACAAGGGGACGGGTAAACCAGAAAAGCATGACATGGGACTTTAAGTAACTTTATATAGCATGGATACGGAAGATGATGGGGGCCAAATAAGAAAAATATAATTCGTACAAAAAAAGTCATAAATGTAAAACAATTTTTTTGGCCTTTCTTACAATAAAATCTCTTAATTTTTACTTCGATCAAAACATTTTCTTTTTAAATTTTTTGACAGTTTTCACATTTTTTAATCCTCTTTTTTACAATAGAAATAAAAGTGTGTGTACAACTAGACATACAAATCAATGCACCACATCTTAGCTTAAATATTAGGCTTATCTTCCAGTGCGAGAACATGTCATACAGTCAAATTATGACGATGTGATTATGCTCAAATTAAAACATTGCAAGGCATGAAGTGTCCTCCACCCTGCCTCAAGTTCCTTAAAAAAACAACTAGAAATAAACAGGAAGTTTGGTCATGAAGCTTACAAAATAAAAGCATGGAAGTAGCCACGTTTAGGAGTAAAATGACTACAACACAAAAGACACTTACAAGCTCTGAGTAATTGCTATATACACACATACGCACAGATTCAGCGTTAGATCTGCATATTACAAAAATACCCTTATAGCGTTTATAGAAGGGTTTTATGCATATAGTACATAGTTATATTTTCATCAGTTACTCACATAATTGTTTTAATAGCTTTTATATTATAATTATCTTTTATTTGTATATGGTGTTATGTATTCTTCATTCTGTGTCTCTGTATGCACCATATAAACCAAAGTAAATTCCATGTAAACCAATTTGGGAATACAATTCATTCTGATTCTGATGCACGTGGTAATCGGAAAAGGTAAAGTCATGATGCATACAAAATAAAAGCATGGAATAAACCACGTTTTGGATTAAACACAAAATACACTTACAAACTTCGAGTAGACTTTGTTACATAAACTACTCTGCAGCGTTATACCTGCATATAAGTTACAGAAATACCCTTAAAAGTGTTAGTAAACATTACATTACATTACATTTAGCTGACGCTTTTATCCAAAGCGACTTACAATAAGTACATACGACCAGGAAGACACAACCCTGAAGAAAACAGAATCATAAAGTACATCAGGTTTCATAGAGCCAAACATTTCAAGTGCTACTCAGCTGGCTATAGATAAGCCAGTCCTTTATTAGTATATAAGTGCTTTGTTAGTAAAAAAGTATTTTATGCATATCATAATCGGAAAAGGTGTTATCATTTCACACCGGTCACCTATGATGATGTGATTATGCTCAAAATAAAAACTGTGCAAGGCATGAAGTGGCCTCCACCCTGCGTCAAGCTTCTTAACAACAGCTAGTACTGAACAGGAAGTTTGGTCATGAAGCATACAAAATAAAAACATGGAGTAAACCACTTTTGGGGGTTTAAAATCAATTACAGCAACCTGAAAAACATCCGCGCGCTTTGGGGAATTGCTAAATACATCGTGGTGCCGCGTGAAACCTACGTATTAGATTCAAAAACACCCTAAAACGCGTTTTTACAAAAGGGCTTTTTCGCACATCACAGTCGGAAAAGGTGTTGTTAATCTCGCTAACTTTACAGCGGTCACCTTTCTTTGATCCCGACCCCGCAGCCAATCAGCGGCCGGCAGAGACACATGAACGGTGATAATATCCACGGGCTGCAGGCAGGAGGAACAAAGAAAGCCGTCCTTTCACTTCGTCAACACGGACACATATCCACGTCGGAGAGGCAGGTTTCACCGGTGCCCCCCCCCCTCCCTTCTTTAAACACTTTAAACACTGTTAAATGTCTCCTTGCGTCGTGAGTGCCGCTGCGTTGTTTTGCTGAGGAAAGAGGAAACTTGGCGTCGAGAGGTTTTGGTCTTTCTCCAAACCTGGATATTGTGAAGATACCGCACGGTGAGTTTATTTGACCCACTCTCTTCCGTGCAATTGTAGTATAATGCCGAAAACAACCGTAAAAAGAATCGTGAATGTTATGTTGTTGCTTCACATTGGGAGAAGAGGAAAACTCCTGCTTCAAACTTTCCTCGTTGTTTTTTCCTCAATCTTTCCCTTCTTCTGGGAGCTCGTTCAAAACTCCATGAAATATTCAGTTTATTTAGTTTTGTGTTGCCCCTTGACAAACAAATACACAAATAGGAACTAAACCTGAGATGTTTTCGGACTATGTGTAGCTCTTGCATCAATTCGGCATATAAGAATTAAAACTAGTAGCTTATTTAATTAATTTGAATCACTTTAATTGGTAATTAACGCAGTGGACTATTAGCTTTGACTGCTACAGCAATAGGTGTGACTCAATTAAAAAAATCCTAATTACCTAAATGTAATTTTTTGGCTGTTCCTGCGCCGAATAATAAAGAACACACTCCTATCACATACAATCTACTTTTTCAATTTTAACCGGTCAATTTGTAGCTATAGATAACGTCAAAACTAAACTCCTAGAATTTCATTAGAGATGTTGTCTGGCTGTTTTTTCTCAATTCAAGAGATCAAATGAGGCAATGTCAGCTGCCTTTTTGAGAAACACTTTAAAATGCGGTATTCATGCATCAACTGGCAGTTTTCCCTTGACTTACATCCTTCTGTTTGTGTGCTGAGGAAATTAAAATAAGAGACTTGTTTCTGTTGCAAGTGTTAAAGTTGCTTGTATTTCCCTGAGCTTTGCTTTGACTGGTCTTCCAGTATTCCAGGTGAGCAAACAAAGCAAGCCAATGCCCTAAACGCTATAGCAAGTGGACAGTTTGACTTCATCCAGTGCCCATTTGATTTAAAGTGGGCTTTGCCATTCAAAGGCTAAATGGTTTGCGTAACAACACCATCTGCTTTGCCCTCCTGGTCATTGGCAGGCGACTGTCCAGAGAGTGCTATGAGAGAATTGTGTGGGTGGAGCACAGCAGATGGTGAGATGGAGAACATAGCTGGCTGATGTGGTAGCAATCTGACTGTTGGTCTCTTTTTCGGTCTTTTTTTTTGTAAGCAATTTGTCTTAAACAACTCCATCTTAGTCAGCGTGCATGACGAATGGTTTGGCCGTTAATGAGCTTCCTTATGCTGTTGAAAGTCAGGTCATATGCCCCCATCATAGAGGAACCGTTGACCCCCCCCCCACTCCATTTCCCTCCATCTGGGGTTTGACCCCGTGACCCCTGTCTGACATCGGTTGACCCCTCTGTCAACACCAGGGCAGATCTACTGTTACATTACAGAGTCAAACAGGAAGCTCTGGGATACTTCCAAGTTGATTTCAACCACTAATATGATTTTCTGCGTGCAGTATGAGTTGAGACATACTTCAGCATATACAACATTGTCACTTACAGCAACAGTCTTCTGGTTTTAACACGGACAATTATGTAACTGAACATGGCATTATGGCTATTGGGACTTGTGTGGATGTTGAAAACTAAACTCTTGGCTGAGTTGCATTTTAAAAAAAGAAAAATGTTATTTAGCTCAGGGTTCTATCCAAAGTGACTTCCACTTACCGTCTACAGTTTGGGGTTAAGTATTTTTCCCCAGGACACTTCGACAATTTGATGACGGGGGCTTGGGATCGAGCTGCTGACCCTCTGATTGGTAGACTCCTATTTAGTTTTTTAGTAAGTTAGATTTAGTTATTTCGGCTGCACAATTTGTACAAAATAAACTGTTAGGATTTATATTTTGACTGATATTGCAACAGCTTTACGGTTCACGGTATTGAAGGTAAATGTCTCTGTAACCCGTCTTATTTTACGTGAATGAACTGATGAACATCAAGAACTGAAGGTTTTTAGATTTGAGAAGACGCAGTGTCACTGTCAAAGGAACCACAACAGATTAGATTTGACTTTAAGTCAGTCAGTTGTCGGGAAATCTTTGTTCTCCAGATATAAATATTTGATGCTGTGACTTTTAGAGGATCTACAAACTATCTGGAGTCCCGTTAAAGCCTGTCTAATGATTATCCACCGCTACCATACTGTGTACCCATTCTCTCTTCACCACCCAACACTCAATCTCTCCTGCACACGCACACTCTCTCTCTCTCAAGGCGGGGGAACTGGAGCCAGTGTGCTCGATGCTGACTCTGCAGAATGTTAATGTTGTGAAATCCCATTAAGAGCAATCCGGTGCAGAGCCATGCTTCACGGGACAGCGGGTCATTTTAAAGGCCAGCGGTGCCCTTGTGTTTGCACGGATTAATGGAATCTAATCACTTTAGGGGCTCGCACTGAATTGAGTTGCTTGTTTAAAGTGCTGCCACTCATGGTTAGTTGCTTTTGAAGGCCATTTTAAATGACTCTGGATGAGCCTCTCCCGTGGAGAATAACTGCTCTTCGTGCCGCAGCAACACTTCGGTACCTGGGGTGAAGACTGCGTCGTTTTTGACCCCTTTTGCTTCTGTCACTGTGTTGAGAGACCGTAATATCCATTGATGTTTTTATTGCCCGGTTCTGATAAGATGGTTGATTTAAAAAGACACGGACTGAAACAATTGCTGTTGAGTTTTGATACGAATAAAAATGATTTAGTTACAGAAGCAGCCGTTTGTTCAGACATTAACATACACATACTTAAAATCTTCGTACGTTGGTCTAACGCTCTAACTGCCCACCCTTACCACCCATTTGGTTCCACCTGTGATCCACTCAAACAGTTTGCTTTCTTATAGCCAGAGAGAAGCCGCGTACTGACATCACCGTTAACGTGTCTCTCAATAATAAGAACAAAGGCAGACTACGTTAGAGCTGAGCTCGTGTTGCTGTTCAACTTCCAAAGCCCGAACGAATGGCAAGAGTGTCTTTATGTCCAACTTAGACTCTTCTTACCAGTAAGGAGGCTGATGGTACGCCACTATGGTTCAGCGGCAGTTTTGTACGTCAGGCATAAAGCCTCCTGAAACCTGATGCTTGATGGTAGTCATTTACTGCCTGGCCGTGACACCACTGATGCTTTCATTGTTTTACATTTCAATTGACAACGTGTGTAACCATGACGCGGTTAATAAGGGTTGTATAATGTGAAGTTTCTCTCGTATAACATGAATTACGGTCGCGTTCTAGAGGGAGCTCGGTGGCTTCCTTCTGCAACAACTTTCTCTGCTCTCCTCATGAACTGTTTCTAAAGTGAACCCAGCCTCTGACGTACATGCAGCTCTGGCTCCTGGTGCCTGTGTCGCAGTTGAACCAATTTTCTTTTCGGCTGCAGCCCTGTCACCGGTATGTAGCACAATGACAAAAGATCGGACTGTGAGTATTAATTGGATAAGACATGAGAGAACTTTTTCTATCTACGGGAGTTTTTCAAAATGAAACGTACCAATTTGTAGGTCTCACTGTTTTGTTTTTAGGGCATGTAATGTGTTGCTCCACATGCAGGCTGCCTGTCGCTGCTGGGTGAGGGATGTGTGCTGGAGTTTGGATTCTCACCCAGCTCTGCAGGCACAGGATGGATGCTCCTGAAGAGAAAGAGAGATATCATGTACCAGACAAGTTACTAACCCTGCTTTTGTTTCCTCTGAGAAGGATGTGGTATTAAGTGCTCCTCCTGGAAGAAGCTTCCACCCACATGTTTCTATACTGGTACACGAGGGTCTGCATTATGTGCTGTGATGAGATACTAACTCCTGTGAATGAATCTTGACAGTGGTTAAGTTCACTTAAATGCACTCAAAATAACAGTCGATAATACAAGAATGTCTTCGAGCGATGGCAGTATGCTGTGTTTCAAAGCATGGGTGCTTTTCAAATCTAACTCAACTTAAAGTGCAGTTTTATATAGAAGTTAGAGCTTTTATATTTCACACCATTTTAGAAATGAGGTAAGGAAATTGGGGAATAAGTGAGACATATGTCAGTTTGTTATTAGCTGTGGCAATCGGTGTGTTTTTTAAATGCCATTTTTCACAGTTTCTTATGTGAGCTGGATTTGGTTTTCCTAGCGATGCTACTTGAGATGTTTTTTCCTGTACGACAACCGTGTTAATCAATCAATAATTGTTATCAGACAAGATCAGTGTCTTGAAAGTGTTTAAAGTGCCTAAATAGCTGGCCAGCTTCTACTAAAACCATAATTTATTACCAGCCAAAGTGTATGTGGAACTACTGCAACAGAGTGCCCAGTTGTTAAATGCAATTTTATGGACAATTTCAGAAGAAATGTCTCCTTTCTCAACAATGAATGGTGTTTTAAACAAAGACATTGTTATGGAGTCCTTACAGAAAAGACTCTTACTGTGCGTGGCCATCCTGATCAGTAAAGCCTCCCTTCATGGGGGAGCTATATATTATACGAAGGACTTGTTTTCTAGCATTGTTCAGCCTTTACAGTTGATTTGGATGGTGGGCAGATTGAGAGAGAATCGAATGGCATATAGGAGACACTAAGTCTGAGGAGGAGGGATCGATAGAAAGAGGATGGCTGCTGTTGATAAAGTCTTTCTGTTGAGGGCAGTACATTAATGTTTACAAAGCTTCTTGTAACTGAAACCATTATCCCGAGTGCCTACAAGCTGAAATGACAGATTTGGATGTAGTACGACTTAAAGAGCCTGTGACACGAGTTTCCCCCATCATCCAAACCCATCAATTTGAGTAAATATTGTCCCCTTGAAAACCGTTACTGAATTGATTTTGGGTATTTGTACTTTGATTAATTAATCTGCCCTTCAATGTCGACCATTTTCTGGATCTTCTCTGGGATTCTTCAAGTCCCGCCAAATTACGTGTGATGTCATTGCGGGCACAGCGCTCCAGCTGCACCTTCAGGATCCCAGCATCTGCATGTAAGCACGATGGCGCACACAGCAGCAAGCTCAGACAGCGATGACAGTTTAATTTTGAACGTGTCTGAGAGCTCACATGAGGCTGAAGGATCGGTTTATGTTCTGTTAGAAGTTTAGGAATTAGGTGCGTCAATATGGGCGATCATACGGTCATGTAGCCAGTGGTGGAATGGGACTAAAAATCTTCCCGGGACTCTCGACCGGCCCACTTCGGTGCCGCTAGTAAATTGTCAACGGGGGGAGTGGGAGAGGTCAAGCCTTCCCAAATATTTGTGTCACTGCATCCTGGTAAAATACAAATATGATGTCTGTGTCTTTGACATTAGCGCTGCTAGCCACCTGTGCCCTGCACTACGAAGCCAGTTCAACATACCCTGGATATGTTTGAGTAACAAACAAACTAACAACAACAAACTAACAAACGAGATCTCGCTACGCGGTCCTACGACGCTGGTTATCAACTCGGTAAATCAAGCCAGGGTTTCTCTCTCCAATAATAATAATAATAATAATAATAATAATAATAATCCGTGCATTTTATCCATTAATTTCCCAACATTGTGGTAAAAAAACCACACGTTTAATCCACGCTGGTGTACTACAACTACACAAAGCATTGGTTTGTTTTCTCATCAAGAAATGCAGACCGGTCAAACAAACGATTTTTAATCATCATCCTCACGATCATTTAATGTATCATATGTTCGCCGAATTGACATGAAAGCACTAATACATGTAGTTTCATCCACTTGAGTTTACAACTACAAAAATAATCGATTTGTTTTTATATCACATCCGACGGGTGGAAATTCAGCAGCTCTCACTGCCGATTTGTAATCCTAATTTAATCATCATCTGCACCACGATCATTTATGTTTATGTTCGCCGAATTGACATGAAAGCACTGACAAATATGAATATACTGTAGTCAACTTCATTACAACATTATTAACGTGCCTGAACTCAGTAATTCACCATTTCTACGCATGACAACACACTTTGTCCGTGTTCGGCTCTCTCGCCGCACAGTGAAGCGTTCCCGCATTGACGTCACTTCCGGCTTCCCCCAAAACCTCAAAATGAGTCGAAGGAATTTCCCCGCGATGTTCGAAATTATTGATATTTATCGGAACGGTATCGCAACTTCTTTTTTAAACTGACGGTTCGAGATGACTAGTAGCCGAATATTTCATTGCACAACAGTTGTTGGGATGCTTTCACAGGCTCTTTAAGGTCCGGACACACCAAACTGATTTTGGCCGTCGATAGTTGTCAGGCCGTCGATGAGCGTCCTGTCGCCCTACTCAGATCGTTGTGTCCCGCCCCGTCGTGTCTTTTCGGCCGTTCCGACACTTTCCACCGCCGATTCGAGGCTAAAGAAATCACTCTGATTGGCTGTTCAGCTAGCGAATCAGTGCATGAGAAGCGAAACGGAAGTGAGGGACCCAAACAAACTATTAAGAAGGCAAATCTGAGCTTTCATTGAACTCCAGCTCTCGACACAGGTTCGGGAAAGCCCCGTGAGCTTCTGGCTGTAGAGTGAAAATGGAAGGCACACGCTATTTGTTGTTTGTTTATATCACGCAGTCTGTTCTTCTTCTCTCGGTTATCACGCAGTCTGTCTTCCGGTTGTTGCCTCTTTTGAATGACGAATACACACTACCGCCGCCTGCTGGTAAGGAGAGTTATTGCCACTCACGCATGCGCAGTTCGTGCGTGCTTCTTGGCCGTCGGCTGACGTCTTTGCGGTGTGTTCCAGTGCGACACATGGCCGAGACGCAGAGACGCGACAGTCGTGTTCCGTCGGGACTTGTTCTTTGGTGTCAGTTTGGTGTGCACGCCCCTTAACATTGAAAACAGTGCAATGTCAGTGATTTTTGTGATTTTGACAAATTGAGGAAGCCTCAGAAAAGCCTTCTTAATTGGATCAGATGATAACTTCCTGTTTTCAATATGTTTAACAGAGCCACACAGTAGCTCATTATTCTTTACAAGGTGAGGGCCAAGACTTGAAGCAGATATTAGACCCTCCAGAAAAACGCGGGCAAAAATCCTTGATTATGCGATTAAACATGCAACATGTGATTTTATGCGGTGAAATTGCGGAAAGTTGCGAAATATTTTTTAAAAATATTGGGCTGTCTTATTTATTCTCTCTCACACACAACCTGCCACTAACGTTAAACCCCTTTACTATTCAATTAAACACATTCAATGTTTATTTATTGTAAAAGCAATTGGGATTTTAATCTCACACTCTCTCACTCTCACACACACACACACACACTTCTCCGCCTCATTCTGTTTTCATTTACTCGTTCGTTATCTGACCAGCTTCAATCTTGTAGCTTCTCACCTCGTTTCTTGTAGCCCTCGAAAGGGTTTTGGAGGTCGATGCCTCGGTGAACGTGAGTTGTTTGGCTTTCTTGTCCGCAGCAGCAGAAAGCATTTTCAAATCTTTGAATGAATCAAAGTGAGTCGTCACCGTCGATGTTCTCTTATGCTCCAACACACAGTTGCACGGGGTGCAGAATAGTTTCCCCCCACTTTGGTGCAAGACATCGGGGAACTGCTTTGCCCGGTCTTTAGCAGAAATGTTCGTCGGTAAATGAGATGATTAGATTTTTTCATCTTGGTGTTTTCTCTCTCGTCATCATCACTTCACGTCAAGACGAGTTAAGTTTTTTCCTCAACTTTGTGTGGAACAATGCGGGGATTATGCAGCCTTTTGATAAATATGTGGCCTTTCTGCGATCTTGTTTTTCTGGAGGGTCTAAGATATTTTAAACGGGGTGATTAATGAGAGCACTGTTGTGTATAGTGGAGCTGAACTCTATTTCCATTTCTAAGCCCTGGATGGTATTTCCATTTTTGTTCGGATTCATTATTCACAGAATCTGACTTTGTGCAAAGAACACCTTAAAACCTGACAGCCCGTCTTTGGTTTCAACCTCGTGTGAAAGAGTAGCTTAGTTTTAGAAGCAGGAAGTTTCCTCTTCAATGTTTTAAACCAGACATCCTGCCGTATCCTCATCTCTTTTCCTGTAACAGGCCGCCATGCAAACCAGTACCCAAACCCCCGGGTCATTGTTAGGGCAAAGTCCAAACATAAACACAACTACTGTTGTCATCTCACCTCAGGAGACCTCTCGGTCAGATGTTGGTGCACTAATGCAGTCGTACAGCTGCTTACTGGAGGATAACAGGAGCACAGCATGCACATGTCAATATGCTGCAGCAGAGGCTTCGAGGAGTGTTCCCGTTAGACATGAGTGCACTGCTTTAAGGAATTGAAGCCAATTCATCTGCAACATTATTTCTGTTTTTAAATTGGTATCCTTATGGATGATAACAGTGTCAGCTAAATGTAATGTTAGGGTTTATTAAATTGTGATAAAGCTTGACACTAAATGTTAAAAGTGGTTGCCAGGTTTGCAAACTGTCATCAGCTTAACAAAAAACTTTAAATAGTCTCGCCGGTTTCTCACCTAATCATTTGAGTAAGATGTAAAATATGACTAGTAAAGATGTCATTATACGTCATCTTAATAATGCATTTAACACCATTTGAAATGCAGTTTAATGGCCAAGATATATACTTACATTATAACAGTTTTGGAAAAGAATGAGAAATCTTACTCTGCCGTACGTTTAGTTCCTCCCATAGTTAACATTATTAATGCAAACGATATTAAAAATGTATTTATTTTACACATTAAGTAGCGTGACAGTGGGTTCTTCAGCCCCTCCTGTGTTTATAGCCTCAATCATCACGGGTAAAGACAAAATATTTGTTTTTATTTCATCACCGCACTTCCACAGCTTGTGACCAGCCTTTTAATCAAAGCTCCACATCATTTTTGACTCAATTTCTTTTCATCACATTTTGTGAATAACATTCGATTAGGGTTTTACTTGACTCCATTTTCAGATACATTTTCAACATGCACAAATATAACTTAAATCATCAGGCATGAGTTTAACAGCACACTTTGTCAAGATAAACACATGTAATACATTTAATCAAATCACCATAACACTTGGTGTGTGTGTGTGTGTGTACAGTTACTCCTGTAAGAGAGGAAATTGACCTTTTTATTGATTTTAAATTTAGAATAGGTAACATGCCAGTGTTTACGTCACTTCTTAAGGCGTTCATGCATGCTCCTTTTTTAAAATGAATGGGAGACTTGGGCGATATTCTTCTACATTTCTTCCGATATGACTTGGACATACTAATGCACTGACACACACCTTTTAGCCTCAGCCAGCCATGAACCCAGCCATTGTTTTGCCACATTACACCGACATGAATAATTGAGTCGTCTACCATGGATCTGCTTCACTGACGCTCAATGGCTTTGTTGTCTGCTGATGTCAGGATCTTTGTTCACATTTTCCTCAGTAACTCTTTACAGTTTCTCTCTATATGTAAATTAATATGTTGGATATATATCATTTTAAAGGTGTGAATGCAAAGTGCAATACAGTGTTTCCCACATAATCTGATTCTATTTGTGGGGGCACCGCACCGCCCCCCCCGGCAAGAAAAGCCAAAGGCCCCTTAAAGGTCGGGTAGGTAAGTTTAAGAAACCGGCTCGAGATCGCTAGAATTTGAAAATACACAACCGGAGAAAATCTGCCACTTCCTCCCAGAGCCCCTCCTCCAACACACACGAACGCGCACATGACCAATGAGGGCACGAGATAAGTTTGTGCCCCGATGGAAGGCTGACAGGCAGGTAGGCCATCCAGTTACTTTAGCCGGGCCGGCTCGGATGATTGGTCGTGCTTTTTACAGCGCCACGGCTTCCACAGATGAGTTTTTTATGGATTTTTTTTTGTCAAAGCACTTCAGATATTGCTATCGGGATGTTAAGAGCATTCCATGGAATATAACAAGTGTATCTCGAGCCGGTTTCTCAAACTTACCAACCCCACCTTTAACCTATTCCGGTAGCCCACGCATCCACCCCTCCCCTCAAATAAGAAAATACATGCGAGTTCATGGCTACTGTAGACAACGTTCTAGTTGCTCTGTGTTGCGTTGCTAATGAGTGAGACACCGGAGTTGCGGATCTGTGGGGTTTATTCTCCCAAAGATATAATTTACAATTCAGGCATTTAGCAGATGCCTTATTCCAAAGCGATTTACAATGACCAATTACAGGGACATTCTCCCTGGAGTAACTGAGGGCTAAGTGTCTTACTCAAAGGCACACTAGTAGTGGTGTTCCAGGCGGGATTTGAACTTGCAACCTTCCGATCATCAGCCCACCTCACTATGACTACCAATACTACAATGGTAGCAAATGTTGTGTATCTGTATAAAAAGTGTGCAGATTTATGAAGTTGCTGTTTGAAGCCTACACCAAAACGTTGCTTTGTTGCAGAGTTCTCCTGAGGTCAACCAAACCGGTGTGTGTGTGTGTGTGAGTGTTTCTGGGGCGAAGGGAAAGTAGGAGGTTAGATCAAAGCAACACAAAAGCAGAACAGACGCATCTCACACTTTTTTCTCCAAAATATGTTAAGCATTTTTTAATTACAGATCCGTCATATTCCTGAGCACAGGAACCCATTAATCCGTCCAATGAGGAGCTAATGAGTTATTTTATTAGGGGTTAGATGAGGCGAGGAGCTGATGGATGGCACATTGAGCTAATTTAGCCGCCGAAAGTGACATGGTACTTTTTAATCTGCTGGTATGCCTTTCAGCTCAGCTCCATGTCATCAGAACCATCCTGTGGCCTACATGCAGAGTGCGTCAAGTCCTCTTAATGCATGGCCACTTTTTTTAATAATATGCTGCTATCTGGCTGTGCAGGGAATATGTGAAGGAGCGAAGCTTATTGCTCTGCAGAGAAGGCAAAGGCTGTGACTTGCATTTCTTGGGCTATTTTTGGAGACAGGTGACAGACATTTGGAACTAGGTGTACCTGGGCTCCTTGCAAATGTATACTGTTAAAAAAAAAAGCAATGGTATATCACTTGGCAGGAAGGAGAGGGACACTTTGGTTTGAACATTTGAGAATGGGGAGCAAGGATGGGGCTCATCACCGTAATAAAGAGAGCTTGTGCAGGTGTAGTGATAATATTAATACAAATAACAATATATTTTATTTGAGATGCATTTCATGACACCAAAGTAACACTTGTAGAGTCTCTACCGTGCCAAGCTTTAATGTTCAAAAAGTTCTTTATCTTTTCACCCTCGGTCTGAAACCATAGCCCAGTCTGCTCTGATTGGTTTAGCTGGCCGGCTCTGTTGTGATTGGTCAATCGCTTAGAGATGTCGCGCCCCTTAGCCTATCACGTACAATGTGTTTAGGAGCGCTAGCCAATAGAAGAGCGAGTATTACATAGTGATGTCATGTTACAGAGGTAAACAAAGGAGTCCAATGGAGGCGTTTCAGGGAGGAAAGGGGGGAAATCGGGGATTAGTAGTAATCCGCAGCGAACCGCTTCAACACGTGTATTTCGGTGTATTCACGGCATTCATTTTGTTATTCTACAGTATTGTTGTTTTATAGTTATTTGTTAATGTAACCCAATTTGTCCATCCATCCATCCATCCATCTTCTCCCGCTTATCCGTGGTCGGGTCTCGGGGGTAGCAGTTCCAGCAGAGAGCCCCAAACGTTCCTTTCCCCTCATCAACCAGCTCTGACTGGGGGATCCCAAGGCGCTCCCAGGCCAGCGAAGAGATATAATCCCTCCACCTGGTCCTAGGTCTACCCCTTGGTCTCTTCCCAGCTGGACGTGCCTGGAACACCTCCCTAGGGAGGCGCCCAGGTGGCATCCTAACTAGGTGCCCGAACCACCTCAACTGGCTCCTTTCGACGCGAACCCAATTTGTGTTCTTTGAAATTGAAAAGGATATTGCATTGTGTTTGTTACTTTCGTTGCAGTTGTATCTTAAGTGTAATTTGGCTTGGCTTCCTATTTATGGACATGCTTTTATTTTGAAGGAGAGTTAGCGCAGTTGACAGGAAGTTGTTGTTGCTTTGGAAACAACGTGACTGAGATTAACGGAGAAAAGTAATATCTACATATAAAGACGGAGAAAGTAAACGATAATGTTTATGGTTAAGTGTGAGCACCCCCCGAAGAGGCACAAGCTCTTACGTTGATATTGGAGATTTCAATTTGAGAGGGAAAAACGAATATCCGAATAACAAAATTGAAATCCGAATAGTACTCCAACGAAAGAATATTCAGATATTCGGGTACAGCCCTATAACACACTACAGGAAAAGGGAAACTACAACAAGTGGGGCCTCTTTAAGTGAATACTCTAGGTTTCTGCATACCTGTAGATCGTCTCGCCATTTCTATTCCATGTTCACAGAAAACAGAGTAAGCTCTTGTCCTTGTTTGACCCAGCTGAGCTAAAGACAGTAAATCAGTTTTCCTGTGGCGATATAAACGAACCACGTTTCTCTTTCTTATTGCAGCCATATTTACGAGCCGCCTGCTGAACACCGCGCTGTGCGTCGTACTCTGGGAGGTTATGCGTTCACACGTTTAGCAATCTTCAGTCTGAGCTGTGAACCATTTGGAGATGTCTTTACTTCAGCAGTCGGTTGCATTCAGCATCACAAGGAGGAGGGGATAAGGAAGCACCCGGGAGCTTTTTAACAGAGTTATCAATCACATTTTCACTTTGTATGCATCTTTCTCGTACAATTTAATAGTCCACTTTTTCATTATATCGCCTATACAACTCAGACAATATACGTGATTGGGAGAATGAGAATGTTCTGTTGAAGAGAAGGTAGATGAGGCAGAAAGGATTGAGGGCTGTAGTCTCCCAGGGGCCTCCTACTGATAAATGCTTCACCCTTCTTCCCTGTAACCATCATTAAAACTGTCAAGTCATTAAAATCTCCAGCTCTCCACAACCCCCCAGTTTCCCTCCTTTCCTCTCGTGGAGCATGATTAACTGCTCCCGAGTGCTTTAGGGCTAAACTTGAGTTATACCTCAGTTACTGATTGTCCTCTTTAATCATCAGCGGATGATAAAATGGAAGTGTGAGGATAAATAAAGAGCGTAGAGACACTAAATACTGATATGAACCTAATGTCTCTTTATCAGATAAACATTAGTTTTCTATTAGTTTTTTACCAGGTTAAACCACAGGGAATAAAATGCACCAAGGATGTTACTCTTGCTTTCACATTGGATTGAATCCCTGTGTAAAATACTGTACCTGTCGCCTCAGCGGTAGTTTCATTTTGAGTTCATTTCTTAATTATTTTTACGTTTGTTGCTTAGCCACTACACCCGGGGTGAAGCAAAGGCTGTAACCTCAAGTTGAGAAACCTTCACAGATTATAGTAAAGACTGCTTCCTCGCATCACCTTGACCTTTGTTTCCACACCCTGGCTGTTACTGGAGCTGAACGACGGAGCAAACAGGTGGTGAGGGTTATTGGAGAGAAGGCTTCTGTGTAAGCTATCCCGCTGTCTCACACACACACACACACACACACACACACACACACACACACACACAGACTCTTGGTTGGATGTGTGCCTGCGTGTGGTTGCTCTATAATATCATTTGCACCCTGTTGCCTCCATATTGAATCAGTGGATCATTTCTAAAGCCATTAGACCAGTCATTTAGCTCAGAGTCCCGGTTTGACCTGTCGTTGGCTGTCTTGTATTTTAACGACTGACTCAGGAACTGGCTGTGATTTAAATGCCAAGTGATTTGGGGATTGTAGGACTCTGCACTACGCTATTGATACCCTGTGAGTCTCTACTTTTCTAGGTCTTTAAGAGGGTCACTTTGTACATTCACAACTATGGGGCTATTCACACCCGCTGTGCACCAAACATTCTGTGCTCATTTGAATTCGCAATTATCAAGATAACATCCCTCACAAATTTTTACATATTTCTTCAAATGCATCGAGTGGCTCCTGATAACTGAGCAGACAGAATAACTCCTCCACTGACGCTACACTTGTGAAGGAAAAGCAGCCGACACGGAGTACTTCATCGGGTTCTAGAGGAGTAAAGTAGTGCTTGACCACAGTCTAGTAGTGTTGGCACTGTCCCCTGTCTGTCCTCCTTACCTTAGACACTCGTTCATAACTCTTGAAAGTACCTCATTCATATAGCAAAGCTGTACCGACACCTTTTTTTATTCTGATATGTGTGTTTTTGCACCCCTCTGCATCGCTGCCGCAGTATTTATTGGCCTGATCACGGACTTAAGATGCCAATGGCAGCCAGGGGAGAGTACACTGTCTGTAATGTTTAAAGAGGACTAGTCTTAACATTTGGTGAACATTGACATGGCTCATGAATATTGAAAAGGGCTGAAGTTATTCCATCTCTTTCCCTTCTTATCTTTTGTTTATCACTGTCCCCTGCTTTATCTCAGCCTGAATTTGAACTGGACCCAAACCATCAAAGATATTCCCAGAAGAACAACCCCCCCCCCCCCCCCCCCCCCCCCCCCCTGCACTCAAATGGCACTTAGTATGTATAATGCAAAACATTATATAAGACCATTGCCTCTAATCGTGCCGTGGAGTGTTCAGTGTTTGAGCTCATTAATGGCGCGTTTCCACGGCAGCGGGGACCTCGCTTTAAGCGTGCCGAGCCGTGCGGGGCCCGTTTTTGGTTGCGTTTCCACTTGGCCTAGTACTGGCTAGTGGGTTCTAATTCACAGTTTTTCTGGACCCATAAAATCGTGGTTCTAGGGCCAGGAACAACCAGGCTGAGTCGGGCTGAGTATGCTAAACTAGAGAGAGAATCGCTGGCAAGGGGGCTACAACTACAACAAGATGAACATATCTGACAGTGATTTAATTGTAACACGTTTCAAAATGATGCCGAAGTAACAACATACTGATACCGGTTAGTAAGAACCATGAATTAATGCTTTGACAAGTCTGCAGACAGACGGCAGGCGAAAAACCCTTTTTTAAAATGGGTGCTTTCTAAATGGAGCTTGGCTAAGCTAACGCAGTATATGCTCCGACCGTCCACACTCACAACAACGGCCTATACAGACATAAATAAAGCAGCGACTGTATTCGCCATGACACAGGCAGTCTGTGGTTTGTACTTGTTTAACTTCTGTCTAGTTTCTGAACAGATATGAAGAGCTGTGAGCTCTGAGTGCTAACAGCTAACGACTGTGTTGTTTTTCTGGGGCTCTCATTGAAGATGACGTCACGGCTCCGCCTACACTGCGTTACTATAGTAACTACCCCAGTTCCTAAACTGTAATGGAAGCGCAGCATTAAAGTGAGCCGGACCTAATAAGGCTTAACCAAACCGAGCGAGGCGCGAGGCCTGCAGTGGAAACGCGCCATAAGATGCTCTGCAGACCATTGTTACCATTTTGCGTTCACACCAAAAAATCTGGAACTAGAACTTTCCGCCCAGCCAATCAGAAATAGGAACCTTTTCACCCCAATCTCAGTCCCTGCTAGAGAGCAGGTACTTTCATGGGAGAAAAACGTTCCTATTTCTGATTGGCTGGGCGGATTGCAAACCACGCCCCGTAAAACTTGGAAACGTTTTGTGAAGACGCCATTTTATTTGCTGGCATTAGCATTATTAGCATTAGCCCAGCGCACCAACGCAGAGAGACTAACTTATGGCAACACAAAAGAAAACATGGGAGCGGTGGAGATGAGGAAGTGTCGGCGTTCTGGCGATTTACTCCGGGGACTTCCGGCCGGGGACTCCGGGTGGCAGTATACGCCGTGAAGTTGTTTGTAGCCTGCCAGTAAACCCAAAGCAGAAGCAGAAGAAGAAGTGACGTCAGCGGCTTAATTTGCCTAACCCTCCCTCAGGGCCTTATTCCGGTGTGAACGCGATCTGCTCTTTAGTTCATCTGATGAACTAAGTACTGTGAACTAAATACGGCAAAGTATTTGGTGTGAAAGCGCCTATTGATGCTATTTGGTTTGTCAAAACAACGGCGTTTTAAAATGAGATGGAGCCTTCCAGCATCGGACAAACACCTCATCATTTAGATTTTTGTCTTTTCTCAACAGGAAATAACCAGCGTGTGAAACTGTGACCTGTGCCTTGTTGTCTTGGAAGAGATGCACTTTTCTCAGGACGCCTGCAATCGGATGGATTAAAAGGTTAGTTTCCAATCCCATCACCAAGTATGCTCATCCACCTTCTTTCCATACTCCAGCACTGCCTTGATTTGCTGCTTTTCTGTCTATAATTACACCTAAAGCCAAGCATTGTATTCGATGATAACGCTGCTGAGGTAGGAATGGCTTGTGGAGGAAAGGAGGGCTGCACAATCGGTCCAAAAGATGCGATATTCAAATAGCAGGAAGCATAGTATTTGTTAAAGGGTAAATATGTGTTAAAATATAATTTTCAATGAAGTAAAGCTGTAGAGATATCTCTGCTTCTTTCAAATCATATTACACCGACTCAACAAAACACATTTATTTGGTTCAGATCCTCTTGATATATTATATTAGGATTGGAATAAAATATCAATATTGGAAATCATATCGCAATATCAGTAAGAATAATCACAACAACTCGTGCAGCCCTAATGGAAAGTAACTCGGTACCTTTACTGAAGTACTCTACTTTAATTTCCCCGTTGGTAATTAATAAAGTGTCTTCTACTTTGGTACAACTCTGACATACTTCTCGTGTATTCCCATTTTATGTTACTTCGTTTCTTTCACAACATTTAACTGCGCTTGTGACCTCGCTATTAGGCCTGCTCAATTAATCGTATTTTTAATCGCATATAAATAAAATGTATTGGTTTTTCAGTTGAATTAAACTTAAAGTTCAGGGTAATCAACTGTTAACATACTGTTCACATTTTTTCTTTCAATAAATAGATGTTTTCAAAGTAAATGGATAATCGTTTTTTAATAATCGTGATATCAACTATTGACCCAAATAATGACCCCATAATCGAGCAGCCCTACTCGCTATGGAATTTTCAGGGATAACGGGACAAAGCCTAGGTCTTATTTCCATCATGAAACCTGTACTCCAGGGGTGCCCAATACGTCGATCGCAAAGGCAGTGTGGGTCGATCGCATGGCATTGAAGAAAAAGTTAGCCTATCATCCATCCTTACTATGGCATTTGCCACTTGATTGATGTCTGAGATCTCATCTTTTCTAACACGCAGTTAACCACGCATGGGCTGCAAATCGAGCTGATTACCTAGTTAGCCTTCCTATTTATACAATTCTACTAAAGAAAGGGTACAAAAATGAACTGAGTTGTATTGTGCCATACGGGTTCATGCAGTTATGAGGGGGCCTCACCTCCTCATCTGAAGCGCAAATGCGGCGCATTAGTGTAAGCACGCCACAGTTTATCCGCCGTTTTAGTCCACTAGCACCCCCCCCCCCCCGCTCGCGACCCTGTAGGTCAGGGGTATTTAACAAAAATTCAACGAGGTCCAGTTAGAGAAAATCTCCCCATGCAAAGGTCCGGAACATCAAAATGTCTGAGTTGCTTTATGAATTAGTGTGATATGTATTGAAGTAGCTTTATCAACGTCTGCATGTAATCAACAGCTGACTGCCAATCAAATAAAGAAAGTACAATTCATAAACAACTATTTATTGTCAATTAACATTGAACTCTACAGATATACAGTAAATAGTAAATACTGTGGATATGTGTAATGTTCCTCTCGGGATGCATTTAAAAATAAAATAGAGAAAATAAAGTGTAGCAGCAGCTTGAGTTTCCCTTTTCCTTTGTTAACCGTTTCACATCATGACTTAACAGTTTCAGACGATTATAGAACAATATCAGTCTTTACATCATAACAATTGAACAGTTTTAAAGTTTCTCTTTCTTTCCCTCTTATATTGCAGTCCCTCTCTCACTTTGTTTAAATTCAGTGTGAGAATTGAGCTGGAGCTTATCCTGCCAGGAGTTTAAATCTGGGCTGAAATGGTGTCAGGGCCTGTGCTATAATGCTTAAATTAACTGTTCTTTATAATATACTCGGATCAATAGGAGACAGAGATGTTGAGTTATAAATCAAGGGTTTTTATTATTTACAGAAGGGGTGGGGAACCTTTTTCCTTTCAATTTTTACAACGTCCTCCGAGGGCCGTACAAATTATTGAACTCAACCTCTGCTTAAACAAACTAAACTCACAGCCCATTCATTTGGCCTTTCTCTCATGCTGTGCAAAGAAAAAGCAACCAATCCAGATATCTCACCATGACTCACGTATGCATGCACGAGCACGGTGTGGCGTGACCACCAAAACAGAAAGATATGGACACAAGATGTGTGCAAATGTATTTAGTTTCCTATCCATGTGAACATGATTTAAGTGTTACAAATCACTCTCCTTTTAAACTCTATTCTTCTTATTTTCAACAACTTTTTTGTTCCTGTCATATAGTATTTTATACCTGTTTTTCCATTTACTCTCATTAATAACTATAATGATCATATCAAGGTGTGCCTTAACCTCACTGAGCTGAGGTTATTTGAGCCTCTCAGGAGAGCTCTCTTCCACCTGGTTGTAGAAAAGCTCTTTAAATTCGTTAGCATAGCTAGCTAACCAGATGCTAATAACAACAGATCGCCACTGTGCTTACAACTAAAGACACAGCCAAGCAAACACTGCAATAATAGGGCTGGAGCGGCGTTCCGGTGCTCTCTGTCAGCACTCCTTTCAGACGAGACATATATCACGTGAAGACACGTTACGCTCGTGTTGCGGTCTAGATTTCTTCTTCTTTTTTAAAGTGAGAAGTTCTCCGTCATTCGAAGTTAAAAACTCTTCGGTTCTCCATGAATTACACAAGTCACATCAGCGGTAACAAAGCGGGAGGTGCCGAAAAATCCCCTATTAATGTATTGATTATAGCTCTGGGTCCGGATCCGGTCCGCCTGTTGCCGACCCCTGCCTAGTGGATCATTTGGACGTGGTCATTTGGAAAGTAGCTCCCATCAAAGATATTCCCAGAAGAACAAACCCCCCTGCACTCAAATGGCACTTAGTATGTATAATGCAAAACATTATATCAGACCATTGCCTCTAATCGTGCCGTGGGGTGTTGGAGGATCATTTGGACGTGGTCTTTTTAAAAGTAGCTCCCAAGCTGAAAAAGTGAGGGCACCTCTGCTGTACTCTATTACAACAATGATAAGCTAACATGTTATAAAAGTTCAAGATGAACCAAGTATCCCAGCATGTGACTTTCACTTTTTACTACTTGTATTTGGGTAGGATTTTGAATGCATGATTTTACTCGTTACGGACTACATACATGTACATTATTGCATTGGTGCTTTTACTTAAGTGATCTGAATACTTCTTTCACCGCTGAGTGATATGCCTTTGTTGGGAAATGGCTAAGTATCCCCTTGGTGATGAGAAGTGGTTTCTGTGAAGACGGATCCTCTTCACGGTCTGTGACCCAGCTGCAGAAACCTGATCAGACCGGTTTGGGCTCACCTGCAGGGAAACTGATCCAAGCTGCTGCTAAATATTGCAACAGGTGCCAACCCAAAAGCAGCCGATATATACGACGGGCTCAGAGAGTTGGGGCTAAGGTTTCCTCTTATAAAGGCCTTTTGTCACTAACCGGATTGCTACGGTTCACTTCAGAAGTGTGACATGGCTGCAGCTGACACACATTTCTCTGTATGTGTGTGAATTACACCTATAGTATCAGGACTTAACTAAAACTAAATGAAGGAAAAGCAACTGAAATTACAGGAAAAATAGCCGATTACCAAAAAAATATTTCTTATTTTGCTGAGAAAAGTCAAAAAGAATGATGACAATGTTTTGTGTTGTAGCCAAAAATAATAAGTATCCCAAACAAACTACTGTACTGCAGAAAAACAAAGCATTAATGTTAAGGTTGCCATTTCAATGTGTGATTTTTGACCTTTTTAGTACAGCTGTAAAACATCGTATAGCGATAAACTGTACACTTAAGCCAGATGCAACCTTCACTGGAAATGCAGCATCACAAATCAAATCAAGTTTTATTTATATAGCACATTTATAAACGATTTTTGGTCGAGCCAAAGTGCTGTACATATAATAAAAGATATAAAAGTAGAGACACTTTACAGCAAATACAACAGCACAGATTGTTCAGAATATCAGTATGAGAAAAACGACACCCTCTGTCCTTAGACCCTCTGTCCTTAGACCCTCTGTCCTTAGACCCTCTGTCCTCAGACCCTCTGTCCTTAGACCCTCACATCGTACAAGGAAACACTTCCAGAGAAAACCCACAGTTTAAAGGGGACATGGGAGAAACCTCAGAGAGAGCAACAGAGGAGGGATCCCTCTCCCAGGACGGACAGACGTGCAATAGATGCCGTGTGTAAATCCAAGAGATAATACATTTCACAGCATATAGACCGAATGTTAGGAAATGCATGTGTCTGTAATAAGAAGATGAATCCACGAGGATGTCAGCTACAATCCTGAGGAAGCCATCAGAGAAGCAGCATGGCGAGACCCAAGGCAGGACCGCAGAGACAGGTTCAGCCACGACCCGAACGTCCACGACTTAATCCAGAACTCAGGATAGAGGATCCAAGACACAGGACCACAGCAAGAGGATCAGCCTCGACTCCGGATCCCGGCGTAGATATAGAAACGAAACAAGAAAAAAGATTTGACTGGGTTAATCGGAACAAGAGAATACACAGACACAGACATTAACATTAAACCTAACATAGAAAGTGGTTTTTGATCAGTGCTGTTCGAATAACAAATATGTTTTGACACTGGTGTATGTGTCTCATATCAACACCTGAATAACAAAAGTAGATCAACCAAGAGACCAAAAATAGAAACACTCCAATGAGCCTCCCTTGCAGCAATTGTTTAAACATTTCAGGGTTGATTTATATTCAAGGACGTGTCGGTGTTTGAAGACGAGTTGCTTAGAAAAGCCTGTTTGACGCCTAACGATCGGAACCTGCATTCAAACATTATAGAAAGCCAACTCGGAGCTAATGAGTCAGCGAGTCGTGTCTTGTTTATTAAATGACTGAAGCATTGATCATGTAAATGCAAACTGTGTGAAACAGACGTGTAAAGACATAAGGATATACATATTTTTGTATTCGGGATGGTGGGAAACGGTATTACGATCTCTCTGTCTGTACACACAAACTGAAAGATTGACAATAAAGTTGACTTGACTTTGATATTAGCATATTTAAGATGTAGGATTTAACATTTCCTTACAAATAACTGCAATGTAGACGAAACATTGAACTTCCTAGTCACATTTTTGTAGAGATAACGACTGTCTGACGCTGGCTACGCTTGAGCTGAAGCTAAACGTTAAAACTGGCTTGATCAGATTAGTTTAGTCCCCTTTTATGAAACCGATATTTCCTGAAAACCATCCTGCCCTACTGAAATAAGCCCAGTGTTAGTCACTATATCCCTCAATGAAACACCCCCCAGTGTGTGTGTGTGTAGTTATTGTGAGCTCCTGCCAACACTACCGGCAGAAAAACAGGTTTTGTCTCTGCATGCTTACTCTATGTGAATATGGCAGCCGTACAATGTAACTTCCCTTTCAAGATAAAGGTCAACTCGGCGATCCCAAATACCTTGTTAGTCTCCTTATTATCCACACAATGGACACTGAACATACACTGGATCAATGCTGTGAGTCAGTCTTGAAGCACTCACTATATCATGCTGTCATTTTTCCAGTCCAACTCCACAGTTATGTTCAAACAGAAGACTTGTATTGCCACAGTAGACTAATGAAGACAAACATGGTGTGTCCAAATGGCTTCCCAAAATATTAAATATCCCCACAGCTACCTTTTTATTGCTTCAACTAGTTGTAAACTTATTCATGTCATTAAAGACAATACGGTAACTATATCCCTGATTCATTTGACTTAAACACAGGGAAAACGTTCATTACAGTTGGGGCTGCACAATTTTGGGAACAAATCTAATTGCGATTTTTCTGACAGATATTTCGATTCGAACGGAAGTTTATTGTAAAATGCGGCCATATCTCCGGCTAGGAAGGTCGTATCAACGTGCTCCCGTCTCTAGCACCCCCGCAGAGCTACGAGTGAAAGAACTAAACTTACATGAAACTTCCGTTGGGTTGCTTTAAAGTCAAGCTTCAGTTTCAGATTCACCCTGTAATAGAAACATGTGATGGAGCATTACTAACCTGACTCAGCTGGTTTCACCAAACCATCTGAAGCTCCATTGGAAGCCATTTGGAAAGGGCAGGCACTTTCAGAAGCACTTGGCAGGTGATTGGATCAATCTGTCTATCACCTTCTATCATGGGCCACTTCTGATTGGTTAACAATGGCTGGTACATGTGGAGCACAGCACTTCTGATTGGTGTGGATGACTGACACACGGCTTTGCGATTTCATAATCTCACCATTTCAAATCGTGATTTTGATTTAAAATCGATTAATCGTTCAGCCCTAATTACAGTATATTCGAACCCAAGGCGTTATCAAACAACGTTACAAAAGATATTTTGTCCTAACACCAACTCTAAATTTAAACAAACGTCTTCAATCTAAGACAAATAAATGCTGAAAACTCTCAAATTAAGAACCACATTGTATCTTGACATGTTGTTGGTTAAGTAATCTTATCAACCAATGAATCGCATCAACTCTAATTTTGTTCAACTCTAGGCACGACTTCCTTTCATCCACCCACCAAATCCTGTTTATTGATGTGAATACTGTCATCAAATCTTCAAGCTGTGAAGTGAGCAATGCATCTCCTCAAAGACTTGGCCATCCTATCCGATTCTCAGACTCAAGCGCCTACACTCAGTTGAGATAACAACATGGATATTTCATGTGCGTCTCTTGCTGGGTCCTGTTAATGGTCAACAGAGACTGCTTTACATCACGATCACCAAGGCAACGTAAGGCAAGCAAACACCGATCAGCACTTTTAGAGCAAACTGCACCTAGAAGGACCCTAATGTGAGTTACGTGTGAAAGAGCTTAGCAACGAAAGCACCGCAGTGTCGAGGTAGTGCATATGAAGGTAAACATCAACTAACTCCAGCTTGTGTATTTTGGCTGGGTAAAAAGTACCGTAGAGTTTATTTGCTGATCACATCTTTGCCATGAAAAGATTTCTGTCTTTTCCTCCAACACTCGACATTACTGTGGAGTCAGCTTCTACCTTTTTATGTCTCCGCTGTTTGGATTGCGCTCCCGTGTTTGTGGACACAAGAAACAACTGGACGCTCAGAGAGGTTTAGCTTTGGCTCCTTCCTCCAACACGTGGTTGCTAACGGATTCTTGTGCCGGGCAAACGGAGACAGAAAACCTGCTACTCATCCTCAGCTGCTGGGTGTGTCTTTGTCTGAGCAGCAGGAAGTCATTTGGACAAATGGCTCTTTTATTGACTTGCCCACTACCGTAGCTGACTAGACTCTTCGATCTGCACATAGGGAAGTCGTCTTCTACTTTATCGGGTGATGGAAGGAGAATGGCTTTACGGTTTTTAATCTAAATGTAGTGTATATGGTTTATGCTCCTAATTTCAATCGAGGCACAGTAGCAGTGGTCCTCATTAGTTTTGAGTATCCACCCTTCACTTGTTTATCTCCCTGTATGCATTATTTATCTGGACGTGTCTTTATCGCCCTGCCTATAGAGTGGGGCGCAGAATGATTCTTTAACACGGGAATGAGTCAGCAGTTTACTACTTGTGGTTCCCTCGTCTTGAAGTCAACGGTTTTTTAGAATGCGTTTTTGGTTCAAAGCCCAGAAATAAGGTCTGGTTAAAATAAGCTGAAGACATAGTTACTTTTTTGTTTAAACCCCACTTGCGTATTTCCGAAGCAAGTGACTTAATGAGACTACCAAATGCCACCACGCCGCACATTAGCAACCCATAGCTTTGTTGATATGCAGACGTGCTTTAGTTTGTTTATAGCCTTGCGTTGGCTTTTTACTTCTGGTGATTCTATCTATTCTTCAAAAATCATAATGTTGTGTTGAGATTAACCTGCTGAACAAAACTTATTTTCTGCAATGATCCACAATGTAAAAATCCCATTGCTTTGTGTAGGAAGCCCTTGCGATGCTTACTTCTTGGTAGGCCCACACACACCCGTCATCACCGAATGTATGCTGCTTTTCTGCAAGCTTCCAAAATCTTTAGTCCCTGCAATCAACTGCCTTTCAAGCGCTTTGCTTTGCAGTTAATCAGGAAATACATGTTTTTGTCCCTGCCTCTTTGTGAAGGCTTGTGCACCAAAGAGTGTACAGACGCATGAATGCCTATGGAGTGTACACCTGGCCCTACTTGAGGTCACTGTGCATCCTGCTGCTCTTGTATCAATACACCGGACCACGTAGAAACAAGGCCGTTCTGCAGCAGCCTTCAGCGTGGGTGTGTGTATCTGAATCTGTTATGAATGTGGTGTGTGCATTTGGTTTAACAGTGAAAAAGCTCCAGTGTGGATTTCTTGTTACTTTAAACCAAGTCACGTTGTGTTCATGTACACAGAACTCTGCATAAAACGCTCTCTTAGAGGGAAGAGAGGAATGCTGTTGTGCATTTGCTGAGAGAGGGTTACAAGTGAGAGGAAGTCTTTCTCGTCTCCCAGGGGAGAAAGATGAGAGGGAGGGAGGCATGGAGACGTAGGTAGTGAGCGGGGGATGGTATCACAACCAAGGAGATGGGACAAGAAGGAAGGTTAGGGTGGGGTAACTCGATGCTCGAAAAGCAGAACAGAAGATAGGTTTCATTTTTGTTGACATGACCTTTTTCCTTTTGTTCCACCCTCAAGAGACTATACATGTTTTACCCTACTAGTGGCCTTTTAAGACAGACGTTGGCACTGTTTCATTTCAATGCTTTGGTAAAAAATATCCAAAGGAGATTTGCGGAAATGTCAATATTTGTCTTAATTTTTTTATCCGCCCAAAGAGTGTTTTGGTAAGCCTCAGAGTCACCAGTTAGTCTTTAAAAACACAAACATTGAAAGCCTGAATCAAGGGCTGTAAAGTTTCGCTTTTTGCTGGACCACATCCGAAAACCCAAAGTGAATGTTCTCCAGATAGATATAGCATTCAGCGTTTAGTACCATATAATTTGGTAGTCATGGGTTGAATTGGCGCATACAAATGGAAATGCCCACATGCCAATCCATATAATAATAATACATTTTATCGACCGAGTACTTTTCAAGAAACTCAAACATAGTAAAATAAAAAATAGTGAATATAGATAACGAAACGAGGCAAATGTTTATCAAAGGTTTAATTGTATCTGCAGTTATATGGCTCTCTGACGGCTGCACAATTAATGCAATATCTGAATTTCAGAAAGTGCAATACTTAGTGAAGGTAAAATATGTGACCCGCTCTATCGAAATCAGTCGGAAGTCGCAACGGCTCATTTCAAAATAAACGTGGATTTGCATAAAAAATATTTTCCGGGGTTAGAGTGTTTTGTTTGATTTTAAATAAACAAAGTCTTGGCTTTCAGAATATGAAACTTTTATTTCCAAAATCACACGATAAATCCATGTTTGAAGCTCGTAAAGGGACGAAGACAGCTCTCACTCGCCACTCTGCTGTTCCGCAGCGCCGCCCCCCTCCCTCCGGCTGACATTATGAATGTCAGCGTAGAGTAATCATAGATAACACGGCAGGGTCCGTTACAGTTTGTTTTCATCTGGTTTCAAATAAACAAAGTCTTGGCTTTCAGAATATTAAACTTGTTTCGGCAAATTCAGAAGATAAATACAACTTTGAAGCTTCAGCATAATTACAAGCGGAGAACGGAGTAACTTGACGTCACAGCAGGCAGAACAACAGCCGGTGTTTCTCGTGAGGGGAAACAAACGCAATACACACTAGGGCTGTCCCGAATACCATTTCTCGGGCTCCGGATATTCGGTAGTAATCAGCAGCGAATATTCGAATATTCGGTGCGGAGATTTTTTTTCATAACACGCTCCGAGACACCTGACAACACACTGTTAAGCAGAAGCGCAGAAAGAGCATACTATTACGATTTATATTTATTTATTGTCTCAGTACTCGCATACATTAAAACTAAATGTGTCCTCTGCATTTAACCCAGCCGTAGTGCAGCGCCGGGGATATAGGCGTAAACGGTATTTAAATAAATGAACGAACTGTATGCCAATAATTGCCTTAGCCCCAGATGTTCCCACATCGCTCCTATTATTTTCACTATTCGGATAAAATTGAAAAACTAATATAAAAAAACAATTCGGTTGCTTGCTTGCAACTATTTTCCAAGGATAGTAAGAGCACGATTTTATCATGTGTAACGTTACTGTTTAAACGGCGGATAACGCAGCTTCATCATGGCAACTTGACAACAGCTAAGCTAAGCTAGGCTACTACTTACAGCATCCGGTGACTTTTCAGAGTTGTTGTGCCACCGGCCAGTTTCTTGTCGCATATTTGGCACACTGCCTTCTTCTTACCGTCGTCCAATTTAAAATGGTCCCACACAGCTGGAGTCTTCGGCATTTTGTGTTCAGGTGTGTGAAGCGAGGTGAAGCAAGGAGAAGCGTGCCGTTTGCGTTCGTGACTGTGAGTGAACGCGATGTCAGGAGCACAGGCTGAGATTGTATATATTTCCGCATTTTAACAGTGCAATTCAAAAGTATAAATATAGTATAAGAATATGGAAATTCGCCTTTATTGATAGCATACATTTAGGGGAAAAAAAAATTTTTGGGAAAAAAAACGAATATCCGAATAATGAAATTGAAACCCGAATAGTTGGCCAACGAACGAATATTCGAATAGTCGAATATTCGGGTACAGCCCTAATACACACACACACACACACACACTCGTGAGCTTCCCCCAGACCAGTAATCCAAACGAAAATATTTTCGCTTCGTACTACTTTGATCATTTGCTAATAACCAATCAGATCGATGGATTCCAGGGAAGAGGAAACTTTGAAGGCCTTTTTCTCAAAATGATGACTCTGAAACAGTCATTACATAATGTGACATATTTAGCTTAATATTTGGAGTACAACAACAATCCTGATATCATTAGAAAGCTCGGAATCACCTCTTTCCAACAGTGTATACAACTCTAAATGTGTCTTCGGGCCAATGCGACTGGTTTCGATAGAGCAGGTCACATGTGTATAAATATCTTAATGAATGAAGTATATTAGTATTGTTGAACTGCAGGATAGTCCTGTCCTACAAACGGTACAGACTTGATCCTCTTAAAAAAAATGACACCATAACAATTTTAGTATATTTTTCAATCACCGTGCTAATGTTTAAAAAAGTACCATTCCTTGTAATATCATAAATCACATTGCAATTCCAAGGATTATTTTGTAATAAGATAATTCAGTTCTAACTGTAGACAGGGTCTGTGTCGAAAGGAGAATAAGTGGGACATGAGTTACTGGTGTTACAAAAAATGTTTGTTGGCAACAAAGAGAAACATCTAAAGGTCTGCTTTCTGCAACATCCTTCCTTTTGGTTCAAAGTGGAAATGAGCTGTTCATCTGCGAATGTGGGAGTACCGTGTGTGTGTGTCCAAATTTCTTTCCACCGTCTACTGGAGGCGTCCAGTCGGTGCATCTGTGAGAGAGCGAGAGAGAGGGGGGGTGGTTTTGTCCTGCTCGGGGAAACACTTTGAGCCCTCCACCTTCTCCCCTTCTCCCCTTCTCCCTCCTTCTTTCCTCTCTTCCCTCCTCCTTTCTTTCCTTCTCTTCCCTCCTCCCTTCAGCAGCTGTTTTCCTGCCTGAGCTGGGAACTGGAGCCAGGCTGTTTTCCGTCACGTCACAAGCAGGAACTCACCGAACTTACCGACACACACACACACACACACACACTCTTTTTGTCTGTCTCGGCCCCGTCCCACACTCGTCTGGCTGACTGTGTACTGACCTCATTCAGGACTTGAGACAGAGGAGCGAGTATTCCCCCTCTTCTACTCTGTTGCCGTCTTTGCTCGTTCATGTTTCTGTGCGAGAGAGACTGTTCGGGGAAATGCTTTCATGGTGAGACGCCTCTTCTCTTCTCTTCTCAGGCCACTTTAGTCGCTGTGTTATCTTGGGTTTCCTTTCCCTCAAAGACTTGAGCATTCTTCGGAGGTCTCAAATCAATATTGAAATACATCATAGCGTAATCAAACCTCTATGTCTCAAATGAAACTCAGTAGGGATGCAGCCTCTGGAAAAAATAACTTGTTTGACTTGTATTGGAAGGATTGATCATTCTTTAATCTTGCATCTCAACATTTTGGGAGGTCTCTACCAAAACAGTATTTGTTAAGTCTGTTGAAGACTATTTGCTGGCTGTATGTATGAAACTCCACGTCTTTCATTTCAAATGTGTTTTAACACAAATTAAGATGTAAAAATAGTGTGCCATCTGCAATTTTAATATTCTTCACTTGTCAATATTGCGATTTTGTTAATTGTTTGATTGCAGCCCTAAAATCCATGTGACTATCATTTGTGTTAAAGTTACGTTTTCGGATGGAGCTCTTGTCCAGATGATATTTAGGGTTTGATACGACCCAAGACGTCACCCTTAATAACAGTTAACGCAGTCAAAAAAGGTTTGCTATTTTAAAGGCCGCCTGTTAAAACTTTTCCATGATTGGATGTAAAAGGGAAGAACTGTGTTTAATGGATGTACCAGCCTCCCTGTGTTCCCCAATATGACTCTAACTGCAGTGCTAACACGAGTACATTATTTTACACCTGTGAGTGACGGAGAGGTGGTAGAGTGACACATGAGTGAGGACTTTCTGGATTGTTAAATGCTGCTATACTGTATGACATAACATATAATTACATGAACTATATCTGTAAAGCGTCTTTGAGCACCTGTAAAAGCGCTAACAAATTAAATCTATTATTATTATTATTATTATTATTATTATTATTATAATTACACTAGACATAACCTGTGAGTCTGAGTCGGTCTGGTGTTTTCATTCCTCGGTTTCCCACCCATTGTTTACCCTAATAGTGGCCTTTTAAGAAAGACATTGGCACTCTCATTTCAATAAGACCACTTCTTTGGCAACAATCTCGTAAATGTCTAATTTTGTCTTAATGTTTAAATCCATCCAACAACTCTTTTAGGTCACATTCACACCTAATGGTCCGCTTCTCTGCTGCGCACCAGACCACAGTTTGTTACATTGTTTAATTTTTCAGAAGGTTCGGTTTGCGTTCACATGGCAAAACTCAAACGGACTACAAACTTTAAACACAAGTCATGTGCTCGGAAATGCTGTTCAACCACTGGTCAGACATTAAGGGGGGTAAAAACGCAAATCCCGGCAATTTCTACCGGAGCCTCCACCATGGAGCATCGGCAGGTTATTCTCATGCTGCTGTGAATCTGGAGATCAACAGCAATGGCGCATATGATTTATATAATCAGACAACGTGCGATACAAAACATTATAACACATATAATGAGACGTTCTTCAGTAAGGAGGGGGTTTCACCGACGGCAGGTGGCTCTGACTTTTATGTATAGTTTGATAGTTGTTTTTACTTTACACGACACTGTTCAACACTTCAATCTGCTTCACTCTTTCACTAACGATTTTGAAGACACTCGTGTTCTTGTGACACGTAAATACTACGCTTCCTATGTTTTGCTGCGGACTGCGTTCACACCAGCGATGAACTGCTCCAGAGTTCACTAGCAAGCGCTCCGAGACCACCTATTTTAGCGGACCAGAGTCCGGTTGTTTAGTTCACTTCAGAGGACTCGGACTGTGTTCACACCGACCCAAACGAACCGCACCAAGCGGCTAAACGCACCAGGGTTCGATCAAACAGGACTATACAAGGCTGGTGTGAACGCACCCTTAGTAAGCTTCAGGGTCTAGGACTAAAGGACTAATCGCTGACTGAAAACAAATAACATGGCTTTCTTTTGTCAAACTTCCTTAAAACTAAATGAAATGTCCTCGTATAAGATGAATGGAGCAAATGTGAATAGCAGTGTTCAGTATCATTCAAAGTAATAGTCATAGGTTGAATGAGTGATTTAAAGCACGATGTAGTTTGGGCTCTGGATGGATATTTAGTTTTGTACTGATGCCCTAAAGACACTCAAATGCGACGCTACTTTAATCAGTTTTTTCCACAACAGATTGGGTTTACTTTACAGACAAATATCAAATGTCAGAGAAAGCAAATGGGATCAGATCAGGCTTCATGATGAAAACATATATTGTGACCAAGAATAGGAATGAAGTCTGCCATATCTCATCCTCTACGGGTCCAGTTCCCTCCGATTGCTTTGGACCTCACAACTACCCCCGTACACTAAGAACAATCTTCCTTTTTCACGACATGTCCCGATGTGTGAGATGAGTCTGACAACATCTTAGTGGCCGTATGAGTCAGACAATAGACAGCATTTAAGGCTCGTCAGATGGTGTGAGGATGAATCATCCCGCTGTGAGGATACAAGCCGAGACGTGTTATTAGCTCTTCTTAGTCAGAGGACCTGTGTCACAGCTTTGGATTGACGGCCAATTATTTCATCACGATCAGCAGGTACAACCTAAAATCACACGGCTTTGAGAATAGATTCAAACAACAGCTGACTAATACAATCTGTGTGTATCCTTAACTTCAAGACCTCCTGTTAAAAGTTGCTTTCATAACAACTATAAAACCGCGCAGACACCTCCTGGGAAATAAGTGAGTAATTGGCTGTCTGTATTTGTGGTAAAAGAACTTGCAAGTCTCAACATTGCAAAAGAAAAACCTTTTCACACAACTGTGAAACTAACATCCCTCAGAGTCTCGTTATATGCTCAGAATACGAATCAGCAGTTACTCTTGTTTTAGTGCTAAGGAAAGGCAACAGCTGCACTTGAAATGTATAGCATCGCTTCATTTAAGATTGAGTCACTATTAATATTTTATATTCTACTCCAGCTGCCCTCCTCTCACTGCTGTTATCTTCACAACAATCCCTAAATACTAGGGATGTAACGATCTATCGCGATAAATAAATGTCGTGTTGTAACCTTTATTTAACCAGGTTAATCATCGATCTCTTTTTCAAGGGAGACCTGTCCAACACGGCAGCAAGTAGGTTACAACATGAACATAAAACACTAACACAAAAGGACATGGTATGTACAGGGCTACATGTACACACCTAGAGACATTGACAAGTACCAACAGTATAATTATATCTCTGTCAGTAAGCCTCACCTTCTTAGCAACAACTGTATTGTGTTTGAAGTGGTGGAGAGACAATGCACAGTTTGAGGAGATTTTGCAAACGCCCAAACATCCCAGCTTCTACCTGGAAATGTGGACATGCTCATATTCCTAAAAATTAACCTGTCTGATGCTGAGTGAGTGAGTTAGAGGTGAGTTACTTGAAAAACTAAATTGAAACTTGATTTATTCTATTGCAGGGTCTGATTTATTATATTTTTGACACTTTAAATACTACTATCTACTAAAATGCTGAACAAATCAGATTTATTATTTAATAAATAACTTTTTTTCAAGTATAAACAAGCGATAACAAGTCTACAGTACATTATTTATTGCGATATTGAAAGATAGAAGTATTACCGTACCCTGAGTTTTTGGTATCGTTGCATCCCTACTAAATACTTATTTCTTTCAACATATTATTCCATCACTTGCACTCTGCAGAACGGTTGAATATTTGAGTGCTATTTTCAGACTAGGCAGCATTACGTTAGGAGGTATTGTCAAAGTCTCACTGGTTGGTCACTTGGTGCAGGAATGAGTCTGCATTTTATCACCTCTGGATACGTCCTATTTAAGTCAACAGTTTCTTAAATGTGTGTTGGTTAGATGCCTGAAATAAGGTCAGTGGCTTACAAACGTTTAAGAGATGTTCAACATAAATCACTTAATACCCCATCGGTGAATGTCTGAAGCTTCTGTGTGTTTTAAAAACGACAGCTGCTAACAACTAAATGAGAATACTAAACGGCATCATGCTAACATTAGCCACATTTTAGCTTAGCGGTAGTAATAATAATAGATTTAATTTGTTAGCGCTTTTACAGGTGCTCAAAGACGCTTTACAGATATAGTGAAAACAACAAATAAATATATAGTTAAAGTCAAATAATACAAAATAATCACATATTAAAAGCCAGATTGAAGAGATGAGTGTTTTGAAGGGTCAGTGCAGTCTGATGGGTTGGGGGAGTGAGTTCCAGAGGGAGGGGGAAGCAACGGAGAAGGCTCTGTCCCCCCAGGTCTGGTGATGTATGCGGGTAGGGATGGATAGGAGGTTTGCTTCTGATGAGCGGATAGTAATGCAAAGTCATGCCACGTGATGTAGTTCGTTAATAGGCTAACATTTTATTTCTGAAGATTATTCAGCATTATTGCTTAGAAAATCCCAAAGTTGTGTTAATATGTGGAGATTATCCTGCTGAACAAAATGTTTAAAGGTCCCATGTCATGCTTATCTGGTTATTACCCGTCCCCTTGTGTTATGAAGGTTTGTCTGCATGTAAACGGTCTGCAGAGTCACAAACCCTCAAAGTACACCCTGTAGCGAGTAAACTCTAACACAGAGAAGACCTGTCTGTGCTGCCCCAGAACGCCTCGTTGGAGATTTTCTTTTTCAATTTTTTTATTCCGGGAACCAAGTGACGCAACAATGACCCCTCCGTGGATTGGTCAAAATGAACCAATCCGCGGACTTCCTCACACACACTCAATCTTTTCTCAGCTGCAGCTCCACCGATTACTCCTCCCAGGACGTTGGGACGCGGCGAGGCTGTGAGTCGGTGTTTGAGCACACACACAAACTCCCAGCCAGGCTGCGTGTGTGTGTGTGTGTGTGTTCGGGATGGTGTTGCCGTGTCTCGCAGACGGCCACTGGGCTCATAGGCAGGGGGGGGGGGGGGCAGGAGCTCCAACAAGCCGTTTAGGACAGAGAGTAAATACACACACTATCCAGAGATGCTGTTTGAGAAACCAATGTGAGTTTGGAACATTAAATAATGTAAATCTATTCTAGTAGACCTCAACAATGGAATTATGATCAGTAGAAATGGCCATGGGACCTTTTAAGCATCATGTGTTTCTGCATTATTCCAAAGTCTAGCAGGAATAACCCATTGGCTTTTTGGAAAAATACATCATCCCTGCCACATTATATACAGAAGAGTTGCCATCTGCAAACTCTGTCCATGTATAATAATATAGCTTTATTTATACAGCACTTTTCATACAACACATGCAGCTCAAAGTGTTTTACAAAATAACACATCACAAGTTAAAAACAAACTCCACTCAGATTATTTAAGAACTTTAAAAAGGTACATGCAGCAAAATATAACATTTAGGGTAATAGACACAAGGAGGTCAAATGGATGATACAATAAATAATGGTTTCTCTCTGATGACAAGACAACTGAGTCGATGCAACAATATAAAACCCCATAATACAAAACGAAGACCTTTTTTAAAACAATATAAATGTAGGTAAATAATAAAGACTATAAGAACATTAAAAGTGGGGAATTGCTAATCTAAAAAGACGTGTCTTCAGCTGTCGTTTAAAAATCCACTCCTGTAATGGTTTGAAAACGACTTGCCAAGGGAGAGTTTGTGTACATGCTCATGTCGTCATTGCCCCCAGCTGAATGTACAACTCCGATGTGCTGGTGTGTGTGTGTGTGACTTCAAAGTCCCCGTGTCGTAGTGTTGGGGGGAGTTTGCTCGTGTTGAGACTAGCTGTGCATGTTTGATATGCTAACAATGGCTGTCACGCTACCAGCGGCCTTCTTCATCTCACTGCCTCTCTGCTCAAAGATAACGAGTGTGTCCCGTGGATTCTGGTCGAGTCGCTACTTAAAACCATCCCACTCCTCCGTGCACCCTGTCTCCGTTACGCCCACAGCGGAAGAACATCTCTAGACCTTTTTAAAGGAAGTGTAAGAGATAAGGCAGAGATGGTGAATGCAGCGGCTCGTCTGGTCTTCAACCTTCCTAAATGTTCCCACACCACTCCGCTCCTCCGCTCCCTCCACTGGCTCCTGGTAACTGCTAGAATCCACTTCAAGACACTAGTACTTGCATACCATGCTGCGAATGGATCTGGCCCTTCCTACATCCAGGACATGGTTAAACCGTACACCCCAGCGCGTGCACTCCGCTCTGCATCAGCCAAACGACTCGCTGCACCCTCGCTGCGAGGGGGACCCAAGTTCCCATCAGCAGAAACACGTGGGTTTGCTATCCTGGCTCCAAGATGGTGGAATGAGCTCCCCATTGACATCAGGACAGCAGAAAGCTTACACACCTTCCAGACTGAAAACTCATCTCTTTCGACTCCACTTCGAGCGATAGAATTACTAACAAAGCACTTATATACTAATAAAGGACTGGCTTCTCTATAGCCAGCTGAGTAGCACTTGAAATGTTTGGCTCTATGATACCTGATGTACTTATGATTCTGTTTTCTTCAAGGTTGTGTCTTCCTGGTCGAATGTACTTATTGTAAGTCGCTTTGGATAAAAGCGTCAGCTAAATGCAATGTAATAGTTCTTGGTTTGTACTCGCTGTATTCGGAACAGGATAATCCCTTCGACTACATTTGGTGTCCTTATTCTGAAAAGGGGTCTGACTTTGAATCCCCAAGGAGAACACCTGCTCCTTTTTTAGTTTTTTGGAGCCTTGTGAAAAAGGGAAGGTCGTAAAATGTACTCGCACAATTTTTTCAGGTTTGCATATTTCTATGTTTAGGGGCAAACGTAAACTTAACACACAAAGTAAGAACATCTGAGATTGGTAGATGATTTCTTTGTTGTAACAATGCTTCTTGGCAACACATCTTATACCGTTGGAAAGCCTGTTTATTTACCTTTTCCACATTTGTGAGGAAGATGCATTTGTGGGATGAGCTGCTGATTGGAGTATGTGGGGTGATGGCCCCCATGAACATCCTCTTAATGTGCCAAGAAGCATTGTTACAAGAAAATAATCTACCAAACACAGATTTCCTTACTTTTTGTGTTAAAGGTGGGTTAGGTAAGAATGGAGGAACCAGCTCGAGTGCGCTAGAATTTGAAAATACTTCCTCACAGAGCCCCTCCTCAAACACACGAACGCGCACATGACCAATGAGGGCACGAGATAAGTTTGTGCCCTGATGGAAGGCTGACAGGCAGGTAGGCCATCCAGTTACTTTAGCCGGCTCAGATGATTGGTCGTGCTGTTTACGTGGGGGCGTGTGGCACAGTGTATAGAGCGTAGGTGTTCCGATCAGGTGGTCACAGGTTCAAACCCCACTGCAGCCAGCATGTCGTTGTGTCCCTGAGACACTTCACCCCAAATTGCTCCTGTGGGGATTGTCCACAGTATTGAGTATGTAAGTCGCTTTGGATAAAAGCGTCTAACAAGTGACATGTAGTGCAGCGCCACGGCTTCCACAGATATTTTTTTATGTATTTATCGTCAAAGCATTTAATGTATTCATTGCTATCGGGATGTTGAGAGCATTCCATGGAATATAATAAAGTGTATCTGAAGTGAAGTACCTACCCCACTTGGGCGTAACGGAGACAGGTTGCACTGTAACTTTGTATTCATGTGTTTTTTCTTTTACCGTTTTTAAATGCCTTTGTCTGAATGTCTTTCATTTTTGTAAAGCACCTTGAATTGCCTTGTGCTATATAAATAACCTTGCTTTACCTTTTTAAGTTTATATTTGGAAATACTTGCCGCTATTGAATTTGTCCTTTTTTAATCTTACACTTTTTGCCAAATCAGTCACACACTGCTCCTCTCCAAGTCTGGACCTTCTTCAGTCGGCTTTCTATTCTCTCACCTTGTTCATATTAGCCCAGCTTCTTCCTCATCCTCACCCCCTGTTGCAAACACATGCTCATATCGATGGGTAGCTGTTCCTGTTGGTGTGAAACCAGCAGTATGTCACCTTTTTTTCTTGTTGTCACTACGTCTCCTGCCATTTTCCTCAAGATGTCACACGCACAGTTCTGGTGGTCAAGCACTGTGGCGAAGTTGATTTGAAGTTTTATATTCACCAGCTGGAAGTGGCTGTTTGATGTCAGCATTTCCATGTGGATGACATTGAATATCCCCAATGGAGAGGCTGACAGCAGCACTTCTGTGACTTTCTGTCTGTCTCCAAAACACCCTCTGGCTTGAATCCCAAATCACTGCCTGGACTTAGCACAAAAAAAGAACATTTGAACTGGGTACTGTTTTATAGACTGCTGGACGGACAAGAAGGTGATAATTACATTTTCTCCCCTTGGTTAAACTCAATTATTGCTATTGAAGTACTGCTGTGATACTTGAGCCCCTGGTTCTCAGACAGACAAGTGTGAGGCATCTGATTTCCTCAGGGAAACTATTGTATATGACCAGTGCTACCAATAACGAGCCTAATAAGCCTACTTTAAAATGCGCAAGTGATAATAGACTCGGACACTGGGGATTAGAAGTTATTGCCTTTTACATAATTTCAGCATAAGAGGCAAGCACACGTTAAATAGGCAATTTACATACTCAACATGTAACAGCAATTTGGGGGTGAAGTGTCTTGCCCAGGGACACAACGACATGCTGGCTGCAGTGGGGTTTGAACCTGTGACCCTCTGATCCCAACACAAGGCTCTATCCACTGCGCCACACGCCTCCTACACACCTGCCAATCTTAAATTCATCACTATGTAACACTTGTGCTTCTATTGGCTAGCGCTCCAACACATTGTACGTGATAGGCTAAGGGGCGGAACATCTCTAAGCTGGTTGACCAATCACAACAGAGCCGGGGATATATATATTTTTTTAAATCCTCTGGAGCAGCGAGAGGAGCTGTTGATTATTGATTAGTGCATCAGTGTTTCTTAGGGTCAAAAACACTAAACTCACAACTTAAAATGAAAGCGTTTAGTTTATTTAATAAAAGAGCACATGTTCAATGTGAGAAGTGACAGTATATATAGATTAGTTGCAATTTGGTTCCAAAAAAATCACATTTTCACAATCTGTTCCTTCTGATTCCCATAAATCCTCTCCTTCAGGTCTTTGGCCCGTTGTTCCCCACTGACGGTTAGTACTTGAGGAATTCCCAGCAAAAGGCATGAGTAGTGAGGGCCTGTTTTTTGTTAGGCATATTGAATGGATGTCGCAATACTCAGGGGGGGATCTACGGGGGGGCCAGTTTCCTTTCATTTAAAATTATTGAAGTAAGCTTGGGGGACTCAAAGGGCATCCGATTGTTTGAACACCTTGTTTCTCGTGTGCATTAAGAACACTTGTGTTAGGGCATGAATTAACAATAAATAGGTTATATACAGTGTAAAATACCACGTACTGTCCGCCCTCCCATGCCACCCTGGCATGACCTCTTGCCTCCCCTTTGCCACCCCATGTAAAATGTTCTAGAACCGCCACTGGCAATACTAGAAAAAGTCATGTGTAGAAGTTAAATCTATTAACCATAGGCATACTAGCTTCTGTTGCGAAGTTAAACGAGTCTTAATTACCTCTTGAATATCCATTTTATTATGTGTTTGAAAACGTCTGTATTTATTTAAGTTTCACACCAAAGCCAATCTTTTAAAAGCCCATATTTGAACACTTTCTTTTACAGTTTCCTGCGTAATCAAGACAATATGCCCCTTTCTCTAAATGTTGGCATTGACTCGGTTCCAAAAGTATTGTTTCTCGTGACATCCCTATTATATTGCACACATTAGCAAATGTCAACTGGATGGTTGATGGCCGCCGCGATTACAATGGCTTCGTGCCTGGTGTGAATTAATTAATATGGAAATGAAGAGCGTGTCACTTTTTATGGGTTATGGTTACGAGGAAGCGTTCTGTAAATGAGTTTGTTTTGAGTCGTCGTCAGTCTTGCCCATTTATCAAGCTGTTGGCTTTCTTTCCTTATCTGGCACGTCCTTGCATCTCCACAACTCATAACTTTCTCATAAACAGACTGTAGAAACACAAAAGAAATAATTAATTCATGCCTTGTCATTTAAAATATGGCAGATGAGATTTAAATAATGCAACGCTTGGCTGTTTATTGAAATGCATGAACCATTGTCTTATGTTGTGCAGACTTTGTACGCTTTGAGTATGAGTACTAAGATAATGTCTTGGTTTGTCCATACATGCACTTTGCTCAAATGTAGGGTTGATAACATATACAATTAATCTTAGAAAACGTTTAAAATCTACTAATGTAATCACATTAATAAGTTTGACCCGAACTTCCTGCCGTTATCCATCGTTTGTTTACCGTGAATTAAATGGCTGTGAAAAGGCAGAGGAATCAAATGTTTATCACAGATATTAATTGTGAATAAAGCGATTCATTTATTTAGTCGACTGACAGAACTACTCGGAATAAAAACATATCTTTACATGGGTTGAAATTAAAACAAGACATACCTTTTATAGTATCACTTACATCTGAAAGTGGTTTGAATGAAGGAGGGAAAGTTCATAATAAATACAGATGAATAACAAGTTAAAGTTTTTCTGCCTTTAACTTCAAAGTTGAAATTAGTAGTTTGTTTTTTGTCCTTTCATCCATTCCAGTGTATTAACAGTACACACCTGCATCTGTGTGTGTGTGTATGTGATTAAACCCTCCCCCCTTGGGTCACTACCAGTTAATGTTCTGTACTTTCCCTGGAAGAGTCATGTGGAGAACGTTCCTGAGAAACTATAGGGGAGTGAGGAAAACATTGGAGTGCATATAGGGAGAGTAAAGTCTGTCCAGCACAGCTTCTCTCCACTCGGTTGTAATCGGAAACTTGGTTTAAAGTAGATTAGAGCTTTATATTGACTTGCTGTGAAAGCTTTAGCGAGTACATATCACATTTTCTCCTAGAAAAACAAGAATTGCAAAACTTTGCTTTGTGAAGAAGGGATTGGCTAAGAGGGAGTACTGCATGTTTTCTGTCAGCAGCAAGTTTGCGCAAATCCTCCCTGTGTCTGTGTTCACATTTAATTATTGGAGGGTTGCTCGAGGAATTTGTGTTACTTTAAAGGCACTAAACCCTTAGATGCTATGCTTTTAGGGGGTTTTCCCCTCTCCTGTAGTGTGTTTATATAGGTGTGTGTACCTGTAAATGGTCTGCAGGGGAACAAGATAACAACACAGCCTAGTCCTAGTTGGTATGTCTCATTTCATATTGTGTAAAAGGGGACCTATCATGCAAAATGCACTTTGTGATGTCTTCTCTACATCAACACGTGTCCCGGTGTGTCGGGGAACTCACGCAGCGTCAGAAAATAAAACCCTCTCTCTTTTCCTCCGTACCCAAATCTCTAAAAACGGGGAACAACGGAGCTGATCCAGATTTGCGTCCGATATGAAGTAACATCTGAAATGTGGACCCACGGCCCAATCAGAAACGTTGCTATCGGAAACAATGCCCGACTGTTCTGGACGTAATATGGTCGGTGTTTACATTAGCATCGCTAACACTCAGAGCTAACCTGTACTGGAGAGCATGTGTGTGAAGAAGCAGGAAGTAAAAAAAGGAACTAATAAATAATCTTCAGAAATAATCCTTGATGTGGTTTGGAATATGATATGGCAACTGAGTATCTCGTAGAATTCTGAGCAGGCATTAGCTCTCCCTCTTTTTCTTTTTTTTCAAGCTAAGGACCCCGAATCTGCAGGCCTGAAATATAGGGATATGAGGGATGTCTAAATTCAGTTTTTATACATTTTTATATATCTGAGACTCATAATATATGCGTAAAAATAGCATAGGTGACCTTTGTGCTGTAAAATGCAAAACCATTAGTCTAGCCTCCAGCTCAAAGTGTTGAAATGACTGTGAAAGTATTAGAAAAAGTTCACATTCCCACACACGGAACAACTGAACTATGTGCTTGTCAGACTGGTAACTGAAGATAGGAAATAATGCTAGAGGTTCATCCTTCATTTCTCCTCCCCTGTCCCCCCCCCCCCCCCCTCCCCCCTCCTCTCTGCAGCTGTCGGCCAGCACTTGTAATGCTGTCTCTGTGTTGGATGTGCATACATAAGTCTTTTGTTGATCAAGTTTTATGAGCACTGTAGGGCTGCAGCTAACGAATATTTTCATTGCCAAGTGTTTGTTCTATGCGCTGGAATAATCAGTCCATAAAACCACTTTCCCGGAGTCCAAGGTGACTTTTTCAAACGTGTTGTTTTGACCATCTTAAATGTCATCATCAAATGTTTATTTGTTTAGCTAAATTGCTTCAGTACTGTATACAACAGACCTTCGTGGTATGGGTATAGCCTTATGTAATATACATAATCATTTGACTGAGTCATATTTTAAAGCATTCTAACAATCATATTTAAATGGTACTGTTTTCCCGTTGTTGTTGTTGTTCTCCTTCTTATAATAATCACTAAACAAGAGATACTTAATGTTTTCAATGTGTGTGTTTCAGGAGTGTGGTTCCCCCTCGCTAAAGACGGCGTGTTTTCCTAAAGCGCCTTTCCACCCCGGACCCTCTGTGTTACCACTGCACCTATGAGGTAACGTTAGGAACCAAAACCCCCTCCCCATTACCACCCTCAATCCACCCCCCGTCCCCCTCTCCCCCGTCCCTCAAACCCCCTCCTCCCAGCCATGGGACAGAAGATCTCTGGCAGTATAAAGTCAGTGGATGTTCGCGGGGAGCCCTCATATCGCCCGGTACGTCGAGAACTTCGGGGTCCGGACTTCTGTCGTCCCCCGCGACTCGACTTACTTCTCGACATGCCGCCGGCCAGCCTGGAAACGCAACTCCATCACTCCTGGAATCCGGACGACCGGTCGCTCAACGTCTTCGTGAAGGAGGACGACAAGCTGACGTTTCACCGGCACCCCGTGGCTCAGAGCACAGACTGTATCCGGGGGAAAGTGGGTTACACTCGGGGGCTTCACGTTTGGAGGATCCACTGGCCGTGCAGACAGAGAGGGACGCACGCGGTTGTGGGCGTGGCCTCCGCTGAAGCGTCGTTACACTCGGTGGGCTACACGGCGCTGGTGGGAGCGGACTCTGAGTCCTGGGGCTGGGACCTGGGCAGAAACAGACTCTACCACGACGGGAAGAACCGCCCCGCTTCCACGTCAGCGCCGACGTACCCGTGCTTCCTGGAGCCCGACGAGTCCTTCGTGCTTCCCGACTCGCTGATGGTGATACTGGATATGGACGAGGGAACGCTGAGCTTCATGGTGGACGGACAATATCTGGGAGTAGCGTTCAGAGGACTTAAAGGAAAGAGACTGTATCCCATCGTCAGCTCGGTGTGGGGGCACTGTGAAGTTACGACTCGCTATGTCAACGGACTAGATCGTAAGTTGAAACACACACACACACTGACACGTACACACACAAGCTATTGACAGTATATGTCAAGCCTTTACAGTTTTTGTATTTCTGCAGATATTTTTCTTCCATTTTCATTTCATAAAACTTTTTTTGGGTTCTCATGGCAGTTGAAAGGTATGCAGAATAGGTAGAATTAAGGTTGTATGTATAACTTATTTGACACACACACACACACACAGGTTGACAGTGTATGACTCAAGTTTTAGGGATTGTGTATTAGTGCAGATAATTTTCTTCCATTATTTCTTTCTTAACATGTTTGGATTCACATTGCAGTGTAAAGGTAGGCAGAATTAAGCTTTCAGTTTCAGGTATAATAACTGAGATAACTTATTTGACATCAACACACACACACACACACACACACACACACACACACACACACACACACAATTAACAGTATATGAGTCAAGCTTTAGGGATGTTGTCTCAGTGCAGATGTTTCTTCCATTTTCACTTTCTTAAACCTTTTGGTTTCACATTGCAGTTTAAAGGTAGGCAGAATAAACATCATTCAGTTTTATGTATAACTGTAATAACTTCTTACATCAAACCCTATATATGCATCCTATAAACCCAGTATGAAGTGTATATGTGTGTCACTGCAGAGATGTGTAGAGGTGGATGTGGAAGGTAGTGTTCACAATGCAAAGAGGTTTTTTAAATCTACAATCCCCCACATATGCTTATATTTAGATTGTCTCATCAAATATGTAAAGGCCCAAGGCGATATTTGTTCTACATCAAAGTCCAGTCACAAATCCCAGTGTAGGACCAGAGGGGAGATTCAGGAAACATGATTCTAGGAAAGTCTACGGTTATGAGCAGTTACTGGTCATGTGTCTGGATTTATGACATGTGTTTATGATGGAGAGAGGATGCTGCTGGGTCACTCTGGCAGCCTACACTAGACTCTTTACCCTCTCGAGGAATCATACAATATGAACCAAAGCTTATCTCGTTAATGTGTGAAATACGGGGAGAACCGGTGTGGCTAATTTCTAAATACTAATTCCTGATTATGGCTCTCTAGACATGTTCAGGATTTAGAGTGTAATGCAAGACTGAACAGGCTTCACTTGCTTCATGTGTCACATCAGAGAGGATGGAAGAGCAGTGCACATTTCTGTATGCACTGATCTAAAAACAGCCAGCAATGAAAGGGACTGAGGCTTTGTTTACCAACAGGAAGCAGCTTAGATATCATCTGTGCGTACTATTTCTACTCTGCAGCTTTCTAGCACTCTCATGTCCTCAGACTTTCACTGAAACCTTGAATTAATGGGAATATCTGTTTCACCACTGCCCAGAAGTCACCATTATGATCTGCGTGTGTGTGTGTGTGTGTTTGTGTGTGTGTGTGTGTGTGTGTGTGTGTTTTCCCTGATACTCTCTTCTGGTAAATGTCACTGCTCACAGTAGACGAGTCATCTCCATTAAGTCTTCCCCTCAGATTGTGTAACGGCTCTCAGTCGTCCCTCCCGCTCCAGCCTTCTTGTTGCACAAAGAGCCAAAGTGTGTGTGTGTGTGTGTGTGTGGCCTAGCATTACTATAGTTGTGGGGACCTAAATCTGTTTACACAGTCACCTCCCTTATGGGGACAAAATGGAGGTCCCCATGAGGGGAATCATTCATTTTAGGGTGAAGATTTGTTTAGGATTAGGGTAAGGGTTAGGCATGTGTTGGTTATGGTTAAGGTTAGGATAAGTCTCCAGGAAATCCATGAAAGTCAATGTAATGTCCCCTGTCTTTAACTCTCCCCTTAATGTGACCACTCTCCCTGGGTCAGTCCTTTTTGATGCGAGTCGTACAGAGGAAGCAATGAGCTGCTGGATTTAATGTGTGTGTGTGTGTGTGTGTGTGTTGTCCTGTCTTTAACTCTCCCCTTAATGTCACCACTCTCCCTGGGTCAGTCCTTTTTGATGTGACTCGTACAAAGGAAGCAATGAGCTGCTGGATTTAATGTGTGTGTGTGTGGGGTGTTTAATATCGGTTAAGCAGCTTAGGTGCACATGCTGTAGAATTGGGGCTGCACGATTTGGAAAAACAACTAATTGTTATTATTTCAACTGGTATTGCCAAATGATTCAGTATTTGAGGGTTATTTTGTCATCATTATTTACATCATTTTTTAACAGGAACTGCAGCAAACAAATAGTGTATTAAGTCCTGGGATATCTCTGCAGCTCCAATATCCTTGAATCAGAATACTATTTTTGCGACTTGGTGATTGCACTGACTATCCTATATAACAATGGCCATTAAATGCCAATTTATTGTGCAGTCCTTACATTACATTACATAGTCTAGGTGTGAGGTGACGAGAGCCTGGACCAGAACCTGCGTGGCTTTCTGGGTCAGCTGGGGACGAATCCTCCTGATGTTGTAAAGCGTGTATCTGCAGCAACGGGTTGTAGCAGCGATGTTTGCAGTGAAGCACAGGTTGTTATCTCTGTAGAAAGACCTGTACTCAGGCCAAATGAAAATATGCTTCAGTACAAAATCTGCTATCCACTTGGAAGATAATAATTCTCACCTGAGGTCATTCTTGTCTTGGTATTGTAAGAAATACTGTAGCTATTGTAAAAACAAATGCCCTTAAAGTACCAATATTTAGGAGGAACCGGCATTTAAATGTCCTACTTAAAAGCATAAAGTAATATTTGTTGTATTTATACTGAATGAAACATTTTACCTTTTTTAATTGGATTAATTGTTAGAGCTGATCATTTTGAGAATCAACATCCCCACTGTTGTTGGAGTTTGAATCCGGGGTCGACCACGAGTTGGTAACCTAAAGTTTAAATGTAGGTTTACTGTTCTTACTTTACCTGGCATGTGGTTATAAAGAATACTCTCCGTGTCAGAAGTGGTTTGCTTAAAGGGTAACTCAATTATTTTATATCAAAGTCTGTTTCCTGGTCTTGAGGTGTACGACTGCATATATGAAAAAAATAATATATATATATAAAGAAGACTTAAAAGACGATGCACTTCTTATATATCACTCATTAGTTTCACATTCTCTGCGACTGCACATCCGTAGCTGCCTATTACAATGTATGCAAGGTGAGTTTGAAAGCCACTAGTGATCAAAGCGCGTGTGTTCTTCTTACAGATCAGATATGAGACACATGGCACATCCCTACCTTGTGATATAGAGGAATGGGAGCGTTGCTATGTATGCCAGGAGATTGCTCTTCCTCCTGTTCCCACTTCTTGCCTTCATTCATCCAATAGCGACTTCGAGATGATTCACTTTTTGCTCACTTTCAAGCGTCTCACCTGTCTTGTAGTGCATTCACATTCCTTTGTTCCCTCCTGCTGTTAGTCCCTGGGAAGAGATAAGTGTCCTTATTCTTTCCTCTCCAGTCTGAATTGTCCTTTTAAAACCCTGCATCAATGCCGTTTTCTCTTCCTTCCTGCATTTCAGCGAACAATGTAGTCCTTTCGCACCTCTGTCCCAGAGACACTTAGAAAGCCCGACTGAGACAGGATCTTTATCGGTCTGTCGTACTTTCTAACGTCTCTTAAAGGTCACCTATCATGCAAATTCCACTTCTTCATGTCTCTTCTACATCAACATGTGTCCCCTCTTCTTCATGTCTCTTCTACATCAACATGTGTCCCCTCTTCTTCATGTCTCTTCTACATTAACATGTGTTCCCTCTTCATGTCTCTTCTACATCAACATGTGTCCCCTCTTCTTGTCTCTTCTACATCAACATGTGTCCCCTCTTCTTCATGTCTCTTCTACATCAACATGTGTCCCCTCTTCTTCATGTCTCTTCTACATCAACATGTGTCCCCTCTTCTTCATGTCTCTTCTACATCAACATGTGTCCCCTCTTCTCCATGTCTCTTCTACATCAACATGTGTCCCCTCTTCTTCATGTCTCTTCTACATCAACATGTGTCCCCTCTGTGGAAAGAGACTCTGGAAGCTTCAGGAACAAAGATTCTCTCTCTTTTTGATCCATTTCTATAAAAACCTGTCTGAAAATGAGGGGCTCCTTATTTTCATCTAAAGTAACAGACAGAGAATCAGCACTTTGGAAACAGGGCTGAAACAGAGGGGATTATGGGTAATGCTGCAATGATCTGTTTGGTGTTTCAGCCAATCAGAGACAGGCTCTGTATATATCTGAGACCTGTGATATATTGATGAAAACAGTATAATAGGAGACCTTTAAAGTAAAAACGTTGGGTTGCTGTTCTATTCTCTCTATTCCTGGAAAGCCATGCTTTGCTCTCCCCCACAACAAGCCTCATGACATCACAGTGGCCTTCCCAAAGCTGATCAAACTCATTAACACCTGAATAAGAGCAGAGAACAGGAAGTTCTTCACACATGTTACTCACATGCTTGCCCTCCCTTTTTAGAAATGACCCCTATTTGACTGTGACTCTCATTGTGTTTCCTCGCCACTGTCTTCCTTCTTCTCCCGCCGCATCCTTTTCAACACTAATCCTTCCTTTCAGTGTTTACACTCACAATTGTGTTGGCTGGTTGCTGTGGAAATGCTCTGTGTTGGATAGTAGAGTGGTTGATTGTTGACCGGGAAGCTGGGTCACTAGTTCGTTGTCTGAAAAAACAAAGAGATGTCGGTCTTCTGCCCGTCTGCAACTCACATCTGTTAGCAGTCAGTGTTTCACTTAGCTGGTTTGTTTAGCTGTGGAAATCTTTTGATTTTATACATTTACATTTCTCTAGTTGTCCATTCAAAAGTATATTTTCCCTTTGCACAATTTGTGTATTAAAAATAAGTTGAATAGACGATTCGGCATCATAACTGAGCCTGATTTGGGTCAGTCTTAAGTAGGGATGCTCCGATCGATCGGTCACCGATAGAGATCGGCCGATACTCACTCTCTACCGATCGATCGGTGCTCTCTAAACATGCCGATCGCGAGAGCCGATCGCATGACGTAAAATACATGACACTTTTCTCTGTGTGCGGCAAAACAAGCTCGCCAAGATGGCTTCACCGGTCTGGCATTATTTTAAGGTGTCCGAAAAAGACAGTAAAATAGCGGTGTGCAACGTGAAGCAGAAATCCTGCAGCTCCGCCCGCCGGACCGGTAAGCGCAGCGAAACACACAAGAGTTAGACCTAACACACTTAGATATTTTATCTGCCTCTGGAACAAGCTAAACTAGTCATTATAAATATATGTATTCTTCACTGTCGGGTCACTCATTACTGGATCAGTGAGCTGCATGAGATACTGACAGGCTGTCAGGAGAGGGGAGAGAGAGAGGAGGGAGAGAGGAAAAGAGGAAAAGAGAGCGCTTCCGCTCATTTCTCCTGTGTTATTCTCCAAAGTGAATGTGAACTTGAATAATGTACATCATTTGAATATAATAATTAAGTTGCTTGTTGTTTGTGGAAGCTCCAGAGAATGAGCATTAACTGAGTTTAAACACCTTAAATGGAAGATTGATATTTTTTGTAAAGCACTTTGAATTGCCTTGTGTTGAAAGATGCCATATAAATAAACTTGCCTTGCCTTGATTCAGTTTTATTTGATATGAGGAGTCCTACTAAGGAACATGTTTTGTGTTAGGCGGCTTTAGATGAAGTTTGAGTAACTATGTGCTCTAAGGAAAAGGAAAGCAGCAGAGACCTGAAACCTCAATCAGCGCATATGATTGGCTGAAAGCGGATCACATGATTGCATTTAAAACATCCTGCAGGTTTGTAGAGAGGAACAGACTCATATCCCACAGAATTTGATTCTATTTGTGGGGGCACCGCAAAGGCCCCTTAAAAAGGCCCCTTAACCTATTCGGGTGGTCCACGCATCCACCCCCCCCCCCCCCCCCCCTCAAATAAGATAATACATGCGAGTTCATGGCTAGACAACGTTCTTGTTGTTGCGTTGTTAATGAGTGAGACACACCGGAGTTGAGGATCTGTGGGGTTTATTCTCCCACATATATATAACATATATAACATATAATTTAGATTTATTCCAAAGCGATTTACAATTACCGATTACAGGGACATTCTCCCTGGAGTAACTAAGGACTAAGTGCCTTACTCAAGGGCACACTAGTAGTGGTGTTCCTGGCGAGATTTCAACTCGCAACCTTCCGATCATCAGCCCACCTCACTATCCATTAGACCACAACATTTTTGTATGAGATCCACTTGTGGTGGACGATATTTATTTGAAACACTGGATGTTTTCCCCCCTACTTTTCTATACTCTCTTTCCAAATACAAACTGAACTGTGGCTTAAAGATCCAGTTCTGAACCAAACCTTGTATTTGGAGAATCATTACATGCCTTATAATCAATGCATGCAGGTGTTGCATAGCTCCTCTGTTACAATCCTGTCTGCTTGGCTCCTATTTCCTGAGCTGAGTGGGAGAGCAGCAGCAGCAGCAGCAGCAGGAGGAGCGTCGGCCAAATTGACCGCAGTCCAGGTTTCTGTCTGGAACTCACTAGCTTAGCGGTGCGAAGTAATAGGAAGTCAGATATCGTCAGTGGAAGGAATCAACGCTTCAGTGAGCAATTTCTTTCCACCCCGAGTAGACGACAACTCAATACGGACACCCGTGTTCCCAACCTCCTATAGAGGGCTCTATTGCAAGAAAGAATACCCTGACGTCTCTGTGAAGTTGATGAATAAGCCGCTTGTACGGTGATACATTTCTCACTTACAAAGATTAGGGCTGCACAATTTGCAAAAAACAACAAATTGGGATTATTTGTGACTGATGGTGCACTTAAAATCAAGAAGGTGATTTATCCTTTTTGCATCATTATTGAAACACAATTTTTTTTGTAAATGTAATCTTCAGTCTGTACGATACACTTTGTTCGAAGCTTTTACACATATGTTTTATGCTGAATAGTTTGTCATGAATTTAAAATAATATTCACAACTGGTCGATGTTGAGCCCAATTGTTTCCTTAAAAGTCTTGTAGCTACAATCTACCTCGAGTGTTGCACGGTGTACCGATACTTGAAAGGTACCGCGATACCCTGCCGTTAAAAACATTACGATTCCTCCGTTTCATTAGTATCGGTACTTTAGGAATGACGGGGGAAAGTACTCCGGTGAGAAAGCGCCGTTTTAATAAGAGCCGTGTGTTCAGCGCTCTGCTTCCACTCCCTGCTCTGCAGCCGTGCCTGCAGTCCCGCCCCTCTCAAGCACGCTCCAAGTGCCTCCCCTCTCAAGCACGCTCCAAGTGCCTCCCCTCTCAAGCACGCTTCAAGTCCCTCCCCTCTGAAGCACGCTCTAAGTCCCTCCCCTCTAAAGCACGCTCTAAGTCCCTCCCCTCTGAAGCACGCTCCAAATGCCTCCCCTCTGAAGCACGCTCAAAGTCCCTCCCCTCTGAAGCACGCTCCAAGTCCCTCCTCTCTGAAGCACGCTCTAAGTCCCTCCTCTCTGAAACACGCTCCAAATGCCTCCCCTCTGAAGCACGCTCAAAGTCCCTCCCCTCTGAAACACGCTCTAAGTCCCTCCTCTCTGAAACACGCTCTAAGTCCCTCCCCTCTGAAGCACGCTCTAAGTCCCTCCCCTCTGAAACACGCTCTAAGTCCCTCCCCTCTGAAACACGCTCTAAGTCCCTCCCCTCTGAAGCACGCTCTAAGTCCCTCCCCTCTGAAACACGCTCTAAGGCCCTCCTCTCTGAAACACGCTCTAAGTCCCTCCCCTCTGAAACACGCTCTAAGTCCCTCCCCTCTGAAACACGCTCCAAGTCCCTCCCCTCTGAAGCACGCTCTAAGTCCCTCCCCTCTGAAGCACGCTCTAAGTCCCTCCTCTCTGAAGCACGCTCTAAGTCCCTCCTCTCTGAAACGCACGCTCTAAGTCCCTCCTCTCTGAAACACGCTCTAAGTGCCTCCCCTCTGAAGCACGCTCTAAGTGCCTCCCCTCTGAAGCACGCTCTAAGTCCCTCCCCTCTGAAGCAAGCTCTAAGTCCCTCCCCTCTGAAGCAAGCTCTAAGTCCCTCCTCTCTGAAACACGCTCTAAGTCCCTCCCCTCTGAAACACGCTCTAAGTCCCTCCTCTCTGAAACACGCTCTAAGTCCCTCCCCTCTGAAACACGCTCTAAGTCCCTCCCCTCTGAAACACGCTCTAAGTCCCTCCCCTCTGAAACACGCTCTAAGTCCCTCCTCTCTGAAACACGCTCTAAGTCCCTCCCCTCTGAAGCACGCTCCAAGTCCCTCCCCTCTGAAGCACGCTCCAAGTGCCTCCCCTCTGAAGCACGCTCCAAGTCCCTCCCCTCTGAAGCACGCTCTAAGTCCCTCCTCTCTGAAGCACGCTCTAAGTCCCTCCTCTCTGAAACGCACGCTCTAAGTCCCTCCTCTCTGAAACACGCTCTAAGTGCCTCCCCTCTGAAGCACGCTCTAAGTGCCTCCCCTCTGAAGCACGCTCTAAGTCCCTCCCCTCTGAAGCAAGCTCTAAGTCCCTCCCCTCTGAAGCAAGCTCTAAGTCCCTCCTCTCTGAAACACGCTCTAAGTCCCTCCCCTCTGAAACACGCTCTAAGTCCCTCCCCTCTGAAACACGCTCTAAGTCCCTCCTCTCTGAAACACGCTCTAAGTCCCTCCCCTCTGAAGCACGCTCCAAGTCCCTCCCCTCTGAAGCACGCTCCAAGTGCCTCCCCTCTGAAGCACGCTCCAAGTCCCTCCCCTCTCAAGCACGCTCTAAGTGCCTCCCCTCTGAAGCACGCTCTAAGTCCCTCCCCTCTCTCGTGCACGCGCTAGCTGCCAGAGCATGTGAGAAGACAAGAAGCATGGCTGCAAGTGGAAGTGCAACTGCCGCTGCGCCTCGGCTTGTTGACAAAAAAGACGCCAGAAGCAAAAAACAAAAAGTTAACAATAATTAAATTTAAGACGGTTTCCCTTTTTTTAAGAAAAGTATCGAATCGCAATTCTTGACTTGGTATCGAAACCAAAATGTTGGTATCGTGACAACACTATCTACCACGTGATCTCATTTAGTAATAGGAAGTCAGACATCGTCAGTGGAAGGAATCAACGTTTCAGTGAGCGATTGCTTTTCCACCCCGAGTAGACGATTCAATACGGACACCTGTGTTTCTCCTATAGAGCGACAGTTGGCTCTATTGCATCCGCGCCTTGCTGTTCTGCTCCAATTTTATTTTACAATAAATCTAATTCTGTCCGTCCCTTTGTAAAATATTCCTCCCCTGTCTTTTCTCACCTATGACCAGTCTGTGAAGAGATGTGTCTGCACCCTAATGGCTGTATATGTAAGACACATACACCTGTCATCTTGAAACTAGGACATACGGAGCAGCAGTTTTATGCTAATATATTAGATAAGCGTGCCTGTGAGTCGGCACCATTACCTTGGTACATCGTTTGTAAGGAATAAACCGAAATTGGAACATGTGCCAAAAAGATGGACCTGTCTCACCTTTGTGTTTAAGCAGGAGATAACTGGGTCTCTCTTGGTGAGAGATTCAAAGGTTGTATTGTCATGTGCACAAAGCTACAGTGGAGAAATGGCAATGAAATTCTTGTGACCTGAGCTCCTCCAATGATGCAACGTGTATAATAAAATAAAAAGTAGTACAAAAAGTCTATACACATGCAGGGGGTCCGCGGGGTCTTAAAAAGTATTAAAAGTTGATAAATCAATTTAGCGAAAATTAAGGCAATTAAACGGCATTGTCCAAGGTATTACATTGTGTAGCTTGTTTTCAATAAGTATATAAATGGTCCAGAGAGGTTGTGTTCTACAGTCTGCCTGAATGTAATCATGGCGTAGGTGTGTAGTGTGATTCTGTAGTTTATTGATGGCATCCCGTTGGGGTTGACGTCATCTGAACAGGACATCGCACGCTCACTGCTTGATAGCGCGCGAAGGCCCGTTTGCGCCGGTTGCTAAGCAACATCGTTATGGGGAAATGCAAGTCTGTGTCCAAATGGTTGGAAGATAAGGAGGAAGGACAATCAATACTGTCTATAGTCAATGTGAGGTGAAGTGTGTCGCCAAGGTAACCGGTTAGAACTCCAAGTGGCGATGGGGCCTTAAAATGTATGGAAAGGGTCTTAAAAAAGGTTTTACATTTGACTTCAGGATTCCTGCATACACCCTGACATGTCAATAGAATATGATATGTACAAGAACAGAATATAAAATTATGTAAATTAAGACTAAATTAAATAGGGTTTATTGTGTGGATAACTATTTATATCGGTGGTGTCCAAACTGCGGCCATTTTGAATCGTCCCTCAGCAAATTCAAAAAGTATAATGGCATGCGGCCCACAAATGAAACTTGAGCTTGTATTGTACTTCTTAAGTATATCTGTAAACATATATTACACCGTAGTATTCATGTCTTAATAAACCCACATTCAGTCAATTCAAGTTGAAAATATGTTCTAACCAGAGTTTCCGTTAGCCGGTAAATATAAATCTCTCCGGGCAAAATAATTTTCCCTTAGCAAAATACCGCATCAGTTGCGCCACTTATGTGACAGACAAGAATAGTATGTCACAGACAGGTCAGTCAGGAGAGGGAGAGAGCGCTCCGTTTATTATTCCCGTGTTATTATAAATCACTGTTCACTTTTGAATAATGTAGTTAATCTACTATAATTAGTTTGTTTAATATCAATTTGTTTTAAAGCTCAATAAATAACAAAGAAGACCTTTGACCGACACTTTTCTAATTTTGTCCGGAAGATTTAACGGACATTTTGACCATAAAAAAAATATTGTAACGGGAACTCTGGTTCTAACAAATCTAAGTTGATAAGAAAAAAGTCCAATAACTTATTGACATAACAAGCTTGAAATATACCCTTCTTATTTCCTCTAAGCAATCTGAGGCTTCTGTTTTAAGGAATGAGCTGCCAACAACATAAATGAAACCCTAATGAAAGCTGTCATGTAGGCTGCAGCAGCATCTACTTACATTTGATTGATTTAGCTAACTCATAACTTCACTTAACCCTCTAGTGAGTGGCCCAGCCCTTTGAATATCGGTCTGTATGTGGCTCTCTGTGAAAAGGGTTTGGACACCCCTGATTTCTATGTGTATATTGCTGAGCTGATGTATCTGCCGTGCACACAGACGTTTGTTTGGCCGTGGGCGAGACAGGGAGAGAGAGGAGGAAACTGTGAGCGTCCGTCTCACCTCCACGAGGGCAGACTGAGCGGCTCCTCTTCTTCCTCTCGTCTCGGTGTTAGCTGGATGTGCTGCCAGCCTGCGGGCCTCTGAAGTCCAACGCTACATCGGGCGCTCATCCGTCCTTAACCACACTCCGTCTCCTCTTTAGTGAGCTATGGATCTGTCAGGAAGGAGACTCCGGCTATAACAAAAAAAGACTCGAGAATTTGAGTGCAATGAAGCGAGTGCAGCAGAGACAGAGACACGACGGATGTGAGGGAGGAGGAGACGAAAAGCACCTCTGCAGTGCTTCCAGCTTAATAGCATTAATTATTAAACATTTGAAATGTACTGTACATCTTTGCTGCTTCAATGTACTTTATTTACTCCATAGAGAGGGAGAGAGAAAGCAGATGGCCATTTTAGCCTGCCCCAACAAAACTTTTGCTTCTGGCTGTACCTACAACCCAAAATGATCATTGACTTAGAAAAAACCACATTAAACAAAATCAACATCTGAGTGAGTAACTGAAAAAGACAAAGGAGTCGACCACATTCCGTAAAGCAATGAAAAATGGTTTCCCTCTGTTCACAGAAAGGCCAGGCGTCAGACACTGTAGGGTTGATCACTGAAACAAACGCATTTACAGCTACCGCAGCGTGGAGAGCCCACCACTGGAGGTCCCCACCCCTCTTAGTCAGCCTGTAGAGCGTCAGGCCCAGGTGGGCTCTCCACCGGGTGTCCACTCGCTCCTGGAGTCTGCTCTGATTCAGCACCTTTGTCACCAAATAATAAAATGTTTTGTTGGACATGGTGCTAAAATTAAAATCAGTAACATTGTCCAACTTGAACAAAAAACCCTCACAACTGAGATCAGGAAAACATCGCATCTCTGGAAAAGAGTCATTGTCATTTGGAGACTTCAGTCCGTTACAGTGAGCAGCGATCAGCGCCAGCTCTGACTGGCTGAGCTGCTGCTTCCAGCTCTGCAGCAGGAGGCTGACCACCCGGACTGACCTGAGGCTCAGACGTGAGGCCAGGCCTGCAGCGTTGTCCAGACGGGGGCCACACACCTCCACCACCTGGCCCAGCATGAGGATCCTCTCCTCACAGAGTCTCTGTTGTAGAGAAGGCCCTACTCCACACACAAACCGAGATCCACGGACCACCGGCTCTCTGAGGAGCCAGAACAGTGAGCAACAGCACTCTGGTCTCTCTTTTTTGAGTAGTCCCCACACCTTGAAGAGACCTCCATAGAAACCCGAGAGATTGTTCAAGCGTAATCCTTTCAGGTCCATTAGGAACAGCGACTCAGCCAGACCCAGCCCACCACAGCGCTCCAATAAGGCCCGAGCTACGGGTCTCCAGAGCAGGTCCAGTCAGGAACCTCTGGACGAACCGGAGCCTGAAGGCCGCCCCTCTGCTTGCCAGGTGAACCAGGCCATGTCCCCCCTCCTCCTTTGGCAGGAACAGGACGCTCTGAGGGACCCAGTGCATGCGGTCCCAGAAGAAGTCCACCATGAGAGCCTGGACAGCAGGTTTATGGGCGGGTCGGTGCATGCCAGTCGGTGAGCCAGCATGGAGGAAACAAGGTTGTTTAAAATAAGGATACGCCCTTTAAAAGAAAGTTTGGGAAGGATCCACTTCTTTAACCGGCCTTCCACTTTCTCTATAAGCCCGTCCCAGTTCTTCAAACAAAACGTGTCATCACCAAGATAAATACCCAGGTACTTTAACCCTGCCCTTTTCCAACCAAGGCCCCAGGTAACAACAAGCTGTAAATACTGCCCTCTCCTCCTGCTAAGGCCTCACTTTTCCCCAGTTGACTCGAGCAGATGAGATTTTGCAAAAATTGCTCACGGTTTCAGTTAAAACATTGATGTCATCTTGTTTTTTAACAAAGACCATTATGTCATCCGCATACGCAGAACATTTAAAAACATCCCTACAGCCAGGAAAAGAGAAACCCTGTAACTTTGACCTTAACCGGTGTAAAAAGGGCTATATGGCCAGGCAGTAGAGCGTCCCGGACAAAGAGCAGCCCTGTCGGACTCCTCTCTGAGCTTCAAAAGGAGCACACAAACTACCGTTTATCTTCAGTACACTCTCAATGTCCCTGTACATGACCTGGATCTTGGCTATGAGACCAGAGCTGAACCCAAAAGCTTCCAGCGTCTGCCACAAGTACTGGTGTTCAACTCGATCAAAAGCCTTTTCTTGGTCTAGAGAAATCAGACCAAGCTCACAGCCCAATGAACCGGAGAGGTCCAGAACATCTCGAATTAGAGTCACGTTGTCAGTTATCAACCTGCTGGGTACACAGTATGTCTGGTCTACGTGAACGACATGCTCCATCACTTTCCTCAGCCTCGTCGCTAACACTTTGGAAAGCAGCTTCTACACATGTGTAATTCGTGGCACAATTCAAACGGGATCGAAAGATAATCTTTCTCTCTCCATTGACTTCAATACATACTTTTTCCGAAATAAGGTCCCATGGAGCTCCCCGGAAAGGGAGGGACTTCGCCTCTCTATTCAACTGGAAGAATATGCCAGTGTTTTTTGCCTGTAAATGAAAATGCAGATTGTTTCACATTTTCTGAATTAGGATTTCCATGCAGACTGTGAGGCCTAGGAACTTTGTGGATTATATAAACAGTCGGTACAACCCGGTGCACGAGTCTTTCTTTCCTAATCTGGTAAGCTTCTGTGCTGAAGCATGGACTTGTAGACGCAGGGTAATCAGGGCTGTGTTCCCTAGACGCTGTGAGGAATTGTCAGCTGTGAAGTCTCATTGCACACATCGCTGCACATTGTCTATTCACTTAATTCAGCACGCCCTCTTTGGGCCCTCGCCACACTGATGTGACAACAAATCAGTCCACACTCAGCCACTTGTCCCCGAGCTGCTCTTACAAAGGCTTTCCATTATCCACATGGCAGTCAGATAAATTAAGATAGCTGTACTCCGTTCCTTTGCTGCTGCTCACTGGTGGGTTTCATTATTTCCTTCTCACCGCTGCTTCAAAGGTCACTCTCTCCAGACTGCAGCGGAGGAATTCAGCGCTACTAAAGTTCACCGTCTACAGCGAATAATAGCACAAAGGAAAAACATGGGGGGTTTTCCCAGAGCAGATCTACCATATCAACGGGTGTCAACTTTGATTCTGACACCGAATCGTGTCTCTTGTTGAACACTTTAAAGTCACTTTTAAATATTTATCAGATGCTTTTCCAACAATGTATAGGTTGCATTTTGAATTTCAATTTACAATACATTTGATCTTCTTCCAAAACAGTGAGGAAGACCAGGAGCCACATGGCAAGAGATTTTTTTTAAATGGCAGGTTTATAAGGTGACTCTAAAACACCTCCATTTGTATAGTTGATGTTGCTCAAGAGGCGCTTTCACACCAAGTACTGTTCCCAGGAATAGTTCCCGGAAGTCTTCATTCCTGAACTATCTAGTAGATCGCGTTCACACCGGAATAAGTCCCTGAGGGAGGATTACGCATAATGAAGCCACTGACGTCACTTCTTCTTCTGCTTTATTACAGACACATGCATTTCCTAACATTCGGTCTATGTATTATCTCTTGGATTACACACGGCATCTATTGCACGTCTGTCCGTCCTGGGAGAGGGATCCCTCCTCTGTTGCTCTCCCTGAGGTTTCTCCCATGTTCCCTTTAAACTGTGGGTTTTCTCTGGAAATGTTTCCTTGTACGATGTGAGGGTCTAAGGACAGAGGGTCTAAGGACAGAGGGTCTAAGGACAGAGGGTCTAAGGACAGAGGGTCTAAGGATAGAGGGTGTCGTTTTCCTCATACTGATATTCTGAACAATCTGTGCTGTGTATTTGCTGTAAAGTGTCTCTACTGTAGGCTATTTGTATTATATTTAGCACTTTGGCTCGACCAAAAATTGTTTATAAATGTGCTATATAAATAAAAACTTGATTTGCTTTGGGTTTACAACTTCACACCGGCGTATACTGCCACCCGAAGTCCGCTTCGGGTGGCAGTAAATCAACCACCCGAAGTCCGGGTAAAAACCTCATCACTCCACCGCTCCCACGTTTCATTTTGTGTTGCCATAAGTCTCTCTCCGTTGGTGCGCTGGGCTAATGCGAGCAAAATACAATGTCGGCTTCACATTCACCTTTCGGAGTTTTTACGGGGGCGTGGTTTGCAATTCGCCCAGCCAATCAGAAATTGAAAACCTTTTCTCCCCAGGAAAGTACCACCCTCTCTAGCAGGCACTGAAAAGGGGTGAAAAGGTTCCCCAAAAAAAAGTTCTAGTTCCAGATCTTTTTGGTGTAAACGCAAAAATCCCAGGAACTATCGGAACTCTTCCTGGGAAAAGTACTCGGTGTGGAAAGCGCCTAAGGGCCACGATCAGGTGTGAAAAGCAAAACGCCCTTAATAACAAGACGATGGCATTACTAAAGTACAACAAATGTTCTGATCTATTAAAAACATTAATGGACAATTAAGAACACCGTAGCAACAGATGCTTAAAAACAGAGTGAAAAGGCTATTGTTTATTCTCGCACAGACATTAAGTGAATATTTCTTTGCAGATTTGATTTGAGCCTAAACCTCGCTTCAGACAAGCTTCGGGTTCCTCTTTAGCTGTGTGTGTGTGTGTGTGTGTGTGTGTGTCCAGTGCTTTGCTCCAGTGAATAGTTGTCAGACTTGTCACATACAGTATTTGCTTCTTATTTGTTTGGTGGCGGGGGCTTCAGTCGGTGGTGACGCGTGGCACTTTTAATAGACTGCGGAGAGCGAACGGCTCAGTCAGAGGAGGCTTGTTGGGATTGATGTGTTTTTCTGTGAATATTAACACCTTCCAAAATGTATTTTTATCACGCCAAATATGGACGGCATCAATATGGAAAGATCATGCTGTATTCAACTCCAGACTGTTGACAGCGGCTTCTTGAGGGCTGCACAAGTGATCAACATCGAAATATGGACTAGTGACTAAGGCAATGTCAGTCAAATTATAATAAAGCTTTATTTATATAGCACTTTTCATACAACACATGCAGCTCTCAAAGTGCTCTACAAAATGACACATCACAAGTTAAAAATACACAACAAGAAATTCCCCTCAGATTATTTGTTAAGAACTTTACAGACCTGCACATGCAGCAACATGCTATCAGGTTAATAGACACAAAGAGGTCAAAGGTATGATAATACAAATTTAAATAATGATTTATCTCCCAAATAAACCCAATTTAGTGATTTGCTCTCAAATCGTGCTGCCCTTATTTTTCAGGGCTCCATCAATACATCGTAACTCAAGGCTACGGCCGACATGTGATGGATGTCTTTTGAATATGTATGCAAACGTGTCGTGTTAATGGGAACTGCCACAAACTTTTCTTGCTGTGTGTGTGTGTGTGTGTGTGTGTGTGTGGTTGCCCCTGCTCGTGTCCTTCACACAGTGGACTCTGAGCAGCAGGACCTCAGCCCTAACAGATGGTGCTTTCAGGTGCAGCAGCTGGACGTCCGTAAAGAGGCAGCCGTTAAAAGTCTGTCTCCGTCTGGGCGTCACATGCCTCCAACGTCGCTGGTGTTTCAGTGTGTGGGATGGCGACGCACCATTATGCCTATATTATGAAACAATTTACATAATGCAGTCAAGCAAGTCTGTAATTGCTCGACTTAAGTTCAATCGGTTTACGAATCCATTTATATGGCCCAATATCATATAGGGTGCACAAACAAATTGATTGACATTCTATCTCTACCGATTCACATTTTTCAGTCTTGCCGTAGCGCCATTTTCCTTTCTTTCTATGGCGTGAGCTCCGTAATGTCCCGCTAACATGGCACATAGACTTTATGCAGCATCCTCTTCACTCTGTCCGACCTTCATGCCTCACAGGGCGGACTCCTGAGCTATTTTGAATCGAGAATCTTTTTAGATTCAATTTGATTTGCGATCCAAAAAGATTCTCGATTCAAAATAGCTCAGGAGTCCGCCCTGTGAGGCATGAAGGTCGGACAGAGTGAAGAGGATGCTGCATAAAGTCTATGTGCCGTGTTAGCGGGACATTACGGAGCTCACGCCATAGCAAGAAAGGAAAACTACGGCAAGACTGAAAAATGTGAATCGGTAGAGATAGAATGTTGAATCAACTTCGCAAATCAATTTCGTGAATCAAATCGTGACCCCCGAGAAATCGAATCGTGAGATTTCCTGAATCCCCCTAATATCATAAACTACACTTGGTCTTCAAGGGGCTTTACGGTGACAGCAAACGAAATCTCCTAAATATTAAAGTAAAAACTCCCAAAGATACCCACAAACTTCTGTGTGCCTAGATTAGAAACAAGGGGAGGGGCAGAGAAAAACTCCCTCTGGAGGCTTTGCAGACCATTGACAGCACAGAAAACCTATAGAACACACTACAGTGCCTCCTTAATGAAAACAGCATATGTCCCATTCTGTTGCAACCACTCTTGTTTTCATGTAGTTTTTCTTTAATGTTTATTTTATTATCTTTTTTGAAAGGTTGCTATATCCAATCCAATGTTAAGTATACAGCTCATTTAAGAACAAACAGTTTTCCAAAGTGCCTGTACATCAATACATTTAGACAAAACCGATAGGACGAAAAGAAACTAATCTAAAGCATGAGACAATAAACCCAGACTATATCCACAGACTGAAACCCTCGTA
>CADEHL010000057.1:0-79010 GCA_902827135.1 Harpagifer antarcticus
GTACGATGTGAGGGTCTAAGGACAGAGGGTCTAAGGACAGAGGGTCTGAGGACAGAGGGTCTAAGGACAGAGGGTGTCGTATTGTCATACTGATATTTAAGGTTTTTATGCATGTAAATGGTCTGCAGAGTCAAACCCCTCAAAGTGCACCATGTAGCGAGTACAACTCTAACACAGAAAATACCTCCCCAAAACGCCTCGTTGGAGATACGTCACTGTCCATTTGATTCTTCCGGGTACATCATGATGTCATGTCGTCCCCGGAACGAAATGGACCAATCCGTGGAGCCGTTACGTTACGTCCGCGGAGCCGTTACGTTAAGCCCCCGCTGATTGGTCCAAATTGACCAATCCACGGACTTCCTCACACACTCAGTGCAGGCAGCTCTGCTGATTTCTCCTCCCTGGCTGCAGGCTGATAACAGACAGTTGGGATCGCGGCGAAATTCTCTCTGCAGACCCATTCTCTCTGCAGACCCATTCTCTCTGCAGACCCATTCTCTCTGCAGACCCATTCTCTGTGCAGACCCATTCTCCTGCAGACCCATTCTCTCTGCAGACCCATTCTCTCTGCAGACCCATTCTCTCTGCAGACCCATTCTCTCTGCAGACCCATTCTCTTGCAGACCCATTCTCTCTGCAGACCCATTCTCCTGCAGACCCATTCTCTCTGCAGACCCATTCTCTCTGCAGACCCATTCTCTCTGCAGACCCATTCTCTCTGCAGACCCATTCTCTCTGCAGACCCATTCTCCTGCAGACCCATTCTCTCTGCAGACCCATTCTCCCTGCAGACCCATTCTCCTGCAGACCCATTCTCTCTGCAGACCCATTCTCTCTGCAGACCCATTCTCTCTGCAGACCCATTCTCTCTGCAGACCCATTCTCTCTGCAGACCCATTCTCCTGCAGACCCATTCTCTCTGCAGACCCATTCTCTCTGCAGACCCATTCTCTCTGCAGACCCATTCTCCCCGCAGACCCATTCTCCCCGCAGACCCATTCTCACTGCAGACCCGTTCTCTCTACAGACCCATTCTCTCTGCAGACCCATTCTCCCTGCAGACCCATTCTCTCTGCAGACCCATTCTCCCTGCAGACCCATTCTCCCTGCAGACCCATTCTCTCTGCAGACCCATTCTCTCTGCAGACCCATTCTCACAGCGTTTATCAACCTTACTCAATATCAAGCCACACTTATTGTTTTTACTTCGGCTGTGACTTCGTGTGCTCAGGGTGAGTTTGGCTGTGTTTCGCTAAACAAGGAAATCACACCTCCACGGAGCTCAGCGCGATTCACAACGTCCCGACTGGTCCCGACCAATCGGAGCACACTGGGCTCACAGGGAGGGGGGGGGGGCAAGAGCTGCAACGAGCCGTTTAGTGGAGAGAGTGAATACACAGACTTTACAGAGATGCTGTGAGGAACCAACGTGAGTTTGGAAAATTGCACAGTATAAATCTATTCTAGCAGAACTCAACCATGGAACTATGATCAGTGGAAATGGCCATGACACGGGACCTTTAACATTTCAGTCTGAGTAGCTTTACATACATTGCAAAATCTCAGGACACATTTCAATGGTAGAAGATCCATTTAGCTTTTCTGGTTGTTGACAGAAAAGCTAAAGTGAGGTTGATCCATGGAAGTATAAAGAGAACTTGAAACCCGAACCTCAAGGAAGAGCACTGCACATTTAACCAGTACTACTACTTCCGTGTCAGTTCTTGACATCATTGGGCCCTAAATACTTTTTACCATTGACTTACATTGACAAAAAGACAGATAATCAGCGAATAATTTTTTTTACTAAATAAACTACCAAGTATGAACACTTTTATAGCACTTCTATGAAGCAGGGGGCTTAAAGCTGTAAAATGCACTCGAAGCCGAATCCACCATTATTGTTCTTCTCCATTTATCTGACTGAGCTGAGAGCAGGAGCGCGGCTTCAGGGAAACTGAAGTGCTTTGTTGCGTTCGGATAGTTTAAAAATCAGCTCCTAAGTTCTAACCCTATCTCCTATTCCTTGACCTCTGAGTGAAAGGTCACGGGGTTAAGGGATAGTGGATAGGAGAATTCAAAAGGACTTAGGAGAAGAGACTGCGGTGCTTCAGAGAATCGACTGCACTTCACTATCCCACGTGTTTCTGATGGACGTCCTGAATGTGCGTCTGCTGCTGTGGGGAAACTATGGAAACTACAGTTCTCTATACAGCGGACTACAACATGGATGTTCAATAAGAACGAGGGACTCATCTAGAGACTCTGTGCTCTGATGCTGCTGCTTTATGAACGTGGACAACAGAAAAACAGATTCTTCAGGACCAAAGTGAAAGTTCTGCTCGTCCCCCTCTCCCTCCGGTCCACATTAATACAAATGATCCCAATACGTATGATTGATGAAAAGATCAATCAATACAGATGTATTGATTATAAACATTAGTCCTTAACATCTATCACTGTGTACATCACCATTCAAACATCTATCACTGTGTACATCACCATTCAAACATCTATCACTATGTACATCACCATTCAAACATCTATCACTATGTACATCACCATTCAAACATCTATCCCTGTGTACATCACCATTCAAACATCTATCACTGTGTACATCACCATTCAAACATCTATCACTATGTACATCACCATTCAAACATCTATCTCTGTGTACATCACCATTCAAACATCTATCCCTGTGTACATCACCATTCAAACATCTATCACTGTGTCCATCACCATTCAAACATCTATCACTGTGTACATCACCATTCAAACATCTATCACTGAGTACATCACCATTAAAACATCTATCACTGTGTACATCACCATTCAAACATCTATCTCTGTGTACATCACCATTCAAACATCTATCTCTGTGTACATCACCATTCAAACATCTATCACTGAGTCCATCACCATTCAACATCTATCTCTGTGTACATCACCATTCAAACATCTATCACTGTGTACATCACCATTCAAACATCTATCACTGTGTACATCACCATTCAAACATCTATCTCTGTGTACATCACCATTCAAACATCTATCACTGTGTACATCACCATTCAAACATCTATCTCTGTGTACATCACCATTCAAACATCTATCACTGTGTACATCACCATTCAAACATCTATCTCTGTGTACATCACCATTCAAACATCTATCACTGTGTCCATCACCATTCAAACATCTATCTCTGTGTACATCACCATTCAAACATCTATCACTGTGTACATCACCATTCAAACCATCTATCCACTGTGTACATCACCATTCAAACATCTATCCACTGTGTACATCACCATTCAAACATCTATCACTGTGTACATCACCATTCAAACATCTATCCCTGTGGTACATCACCATTCAAACATCTATCTCTGTGTTCATCACCATTCAAACATCTATCACTGTGTTCATCACCATTCAAACATCTATCTCTGTGTACATCACCATTCAAACATCTATCTCTGTGTACATCACCATTCAAACATCTATCTCTGTGTTCATCACCATTCAAACATCTATCTCTGTGTTCATCACCATTCAAACATCTTTCTCTGGTACATCACCATTCAAACATCTATCACTGTGTTCATCACCATTCAAACATCTATCTCTGTGTACATCACCATTCAACAATCTATCTCTGTGTACATCACCATTCAAACATCTATCTCTGTGTACATCACCATTCAAACATCTATCTCTGTGTTCATCACCATTCAAACATCTACTCTGTGTTCATCACCATTCAAACATTCTTTCTCTGTGTACATCACATTCAAACATTCTATCACTGTGTTCATCACCATTCAAACATCCTATCTCTGTGTACATCACCATTCAAACATCTATCTCTGTGTTCATCACCATTCAAACATCTTTCTCTGTGTACATCACCATGTCAAAACATCTATCTCTGTGTACATCACCATTCCAACATCTATCTCTGTGTTCATCACCATTCCAAACATCTATCTCTGTGTTCATCACCATTCAAACATCTTTCTCTGTGTACATCACCATTCAAACATCTATCACTGTGTTCATCACCATTCAAACATCTATCTCTGTGTACATCACCATTCAAACATCTATCTCTGTGTTCATCACCATTCAAACATCTTTCTCTGTGTACATCACCATTCAAACATCTATCACTGTGTTCATCACCATTCAAACATCTATCTCTGTGTACATCACCATTCAAACATCTATCACTGTGTACATCACCATTCAAACATCTTTCACTGTGTACATCACCATTCAAACATCTATCACTGTGTACATCACCATTCAAACATCTATCTCTGTGTACATCACCATTCAAACATCTTTCACTGTGTACATCACCATTCAAACATCTATCACTGTGTACATCACCATTCAAACATCTATCACTGTGTACATCACCATTCAAACATCTATCACTATGTACATCACCATTCAAACATCTATCACTATGTACATCACCATTCAAACATCTATCCCTGTGTACATCACCATTCAAACATCTATCACTGTGTACATCACCATTCAAACATCTATCACTATGTACATCACCATTCAAACATCTATCTCTGTGTACAATCACCATTCAAACATCTATCACTGTGTACCATTCAAACTCTATCACTGTTTCCACACCATCTCAAACATCTATCACTGTGTCCATCACCATTCAAACATCTATCTGTGATGTACATCACCATTCAAACATCTATCACTGTGTACATCACCATTCAAACATCTATCTCTGTGTACATCACCATTCAAACATCTATCTCTGTGTACATCACCATTCAAACATCTATCACTGTGTACATCACCATTCAAACATCTATCTCTGTGTACATCACCATTCAAACATCTATCACTGTGTACATCACCATTCAAACATCTATCTCTGTGTACATCACCATTCAAACATCTATCACTGTGTACATCACCATTCAAACATCTATCTCTGTGTACATCACCATTCAAACATCTATCACTGTGTCCATCACCATTCAAACATCTATCTCTGTGTACATCACCATTCAAACATCTATCACTGTGTACATCACCATTCAAACATCTATCACTGTGTACATCACCATTCAAACATCTATCACTGTGTACATCACCATTCAAACATCTATCACTGTGTACATCACCATTCAAACATCTATCCCTGTGTACATCACCATTCAAACATCTATCTCTGTGTTCATCACCATTCAAACATCTATCACTGTGTTCATCACCATTCAAACATCTATCTCTGTGTACATCACCATTCAAACATCTATCTCTGTGTACATCACCATTCAAACATCTATCTCTGTGTTCATCACCATTCAAACATCTATCTCTGTGTTCATCACCATTCAAACATCTTTCTCTGTGTACATCACCATTCAAACATCTATCACTGTGTTCATCACCATTCAAACATCTATCTCTGTGTACATCACCATTCAAACATCTATCTCTGTGTACATCACCATTCAAACATCTATCTCTGTGTACATCACCATTCAAACATCTATCTCTGTGTTCATCACCATTCAAACATCTATCTCTGTGTTCATCACCATTCAAACATCTTTCTCTGTGTACATCACCATTCAAACATCTATCACTGTGTTCATCACCATTCAAACATCTATCTCTGTGTACATCACCATTCAAACATCTATCTCTGTGTTCATCACCATTCAAACATCTTTCTCTGTGTACATCACCATTCAAACATCTATCTCTGTGTACATCACCATTCAAACATCTATCTCTGTGTTCATCACCATTCAAACATCTATCTCTGTGTTCATCACCATTCAAACATCTTTCTCTGTGTACATCACCATTCAAACATCTATCACTGTGTTCATCACCATTCAAACATCTATCTCTGTGTACATCACCATTCAAACATCTATCTCTGTGTTCATCACCATTCAAACATCTTTCTCTGTGTACATCACCATTCAAACATCTATCACTGTGTTCATCACCATTCAAACATCTATCTCTGTGTACATCACCATTCAAACATCTATCACTGTGTACATCACCATTCAAACATCTATCCCTGTGTACATCACCATTCAAACATCTATCACTGTGTACATCACCATTCAAACATCTTTCACTGTGTACATCACCATTCAAACATCTTTCACTGTGTACATCACCATTCAAACATCTTTCACTGTGTACATCACCATTCAAACATCTATCACTGTGTACATCACCATTCAAACATCTATCACTGTGTACATCACCATTCAAACATCTATCCCTGTGTACATCACCATTCAAACATCTATCACTGTGTACATCACCATTCAAACATCTATCTCTGTGTACATCACCATTCAAACATCTATCTCTGTGTACATCACCTTTCAAACATCTATCCCTGTGTACATCACCATTCAAACATCTATCACTGTGTACATCACCATTCAAACATCTATCTCTGTGTACATCACCATTCAAACATCTATCTCTGTTGTACATCACCTTTCAAACATCTATCCCTGTGTACATCACCATTCAAACATCTATCCCTGTGTACATCACCATTCAAACATCTATCCCTGTGTACATCACCATTCAAACATCTATCTCTGTGTACATCACCATTCAAACATCTATCTCTGTGTACATCACCATTCAAACATCTTTTAGAAGCTGAACAAACCCCACACAGCTCAGTGAGATGTTGACTCCTCTCCTCTCCTCTCCTCAAACCCCACACAGCTCAGTGAGATGTTGACTCCTCTCCTCTCCTCTCCTCAAACCCCACACAGCTCAGTGAGATGTTGACTCCTCTCCTCTCCTCTCCTCAAACCCCACAGCTCAGTGAGATGTTGACTCCTCTCCTCTCCTCTCCTCAAACCCCACAGCTCAGTGAGATGTTGACTCCTCTCCTCTCCTCTCCTCAAACCCCACAGCTCAGTGAGATGTTGACTCCTCTCCTCTCCTCTCCTCAAACCCCACACAGCTCAGTGAGATGTTGACTCCTCTCCTCTCCTCAAACCCCACAGCTCAGTGAGATGTTGACTCCTCTCCTCTCCTCAAACCCCACACAGCTCAGTGAGATGTTGACTCCTCTCCTCTCCTCTCCTCAAACCCCACAGCTCAGTGAGATGTTGACTCCTCTCCTCTCCTCTCCTCAAACCCCACACAGCTCAGTGAGATGTTGACTCCTCTCCTCTCCTCTCCTCTCCTCAAACCACACAGCTCAGTGAGATGTTGACTCCTCTCCTCTCCTCAAACCCCACACAGCTCAGTGAGATGTTGACTCCTCTCCTCTCCTCAAACCCCACACAGCTCAGTGAGATGTTGACTCCTCTCCTCTCCTCAAACCCCACAGCTCAGTGAGATGTTGACTCCTCTCCTCTCCTCTCCTCAAACCCCACAGCTCAGTGAGATGTTGACTCCTCTCCTCTCCTCTCCTCAAACCCCACACAGCTCAGTGAGATGTTGACTCCTCTCCTCTCCTCTCCTCAAACCCCACACAGCTCAGTGAGATGTTGACTCCTCTCCTCTCCTCTCCTCTCCTCAAACCCCACAGCTCAGTGAGATGTTGACTCCTCTCCTCTCCTCTTCTCTCCTCTCCTCTCTGTGATTATAATACTGATGAACGTTCAGAACAAAGCACTTTGGCAACTTACCACATACGTTTTAAAAAGCTTAATAAGCCCCATAACTTTCATGATATAATTTCTCCGTCATAATCGGTTGTTTCCGTGAACGGCCGACTGTTGAGTGACGGCAAATGCTGCGGCTGCAATGCATTGTGGGGCAGCATTTTCTCCTCTCCTTTCGGTTAGGGAGGTCCAGTGGTTCCTAAAGGAGGCTATAAAGGAAGCTTGAAACCTCCTTTCCTTTCATCTAGAGAATTGGAACGGCACTTATCACGGCTGCCACTGAGGGACCTCCGGGTCATTTCACTCCGTCAGGAAGGGTCCTGAGCTAAACGGACTATTCCACTGCAGCCCAGATGTTCTATGAGCCCACAGACGTGTATCTTTGCTCTCGGCAGAAAGGCATGATGGGTAATTTGTGACGTTTTGCCCTCGAGAATGTCAGGCCATTTTGTCTTTACGCGCCAATGAGCAACGGCCTCAGACGCTGTATCCAGTTCTCGATACATCGGTTAACCATGGCAGCCATCTTTGCTCACCTTTGCCAAGTGACCTACTTTCTTCAATGTTGTTTTTTATGGTCAATAATGAACTGTAAGATGGATTTAAGCAACTGGCAAGAACTGCTTCACGTGTCAGAAGAACCTCCCAGAAGTCTCCAGCACCCGTCAAAACAACTCTCTGAACGTTCAGTCCTTCCTCAATTTAAGGACATGCATTCGTCCAGGTTTAAAATAACCGTATTGTCTGCAGCATGACATGTTGGTTCATGTCACTGGAAACTTAAATAAAAATGTAAGTTTTATCGGCTTATTTTTTACAATGCGATTGTATGATTTGATGAAATGAAATAAATGATGAAATGAAATAATCTTGCTTGGTGATTTCAACAAAAATTGGTTGGATAAATCATCTGATAGAGAGAAAAAACTTTTCAGTAGTCTAAATGTTAAACAGCTAATTAATGAGCCAACTCGTATCACTCTTAGAACCCAATCTCTGCTTGACTGGATACTGGTGTCACACCCTGACAGAATCTTAAAAGCTGGTGTCATGTCGGATTGCTTCAGCGATCATTCAATTGTTTATTGTGTATGGAAAATCAAATTAATTAAACTACCTCCAAAACTAGTCAAAATCAGACAATATAAAAAATTGAATGTTGATTTATTTATTAATGATGTTGTTGCCCTTAATTGGGACAGATTTCAACTAATACCTTTTGTACAAGATGCTTGGGATTTTCTGCATAAAGAGTTCACTGATGTCATGAACAAACATGCACCTGTGAGAACGGTTAAGGTCAAAGGTCATCATCTCCCTTGGATCAATTCTGAACTCATCAGTCTCTTTAGGGAAAGGGATAAAGCATGGTCGATATATCGTCATTCAAGAACTATAGCCGATTGGGAAGTATACAGGCATCTCCGAAATCTGAGTAAAACCAAAACACGAAATGCTAAATCCAACTACTATAAAGAATCTCTCACATCGGACTTTAAGAATCCCAAGCAATTTTGGACTAAAATTAAATCTATTTTAAATAAATCAGGTAAACATTCTATTAATAAAATAAGAACTGCTGATACAATAATTCATGACCCATTATCCATTGCCCAAATATTTAATCAGCATTTCGCTAATGTATGTTCCACACTACTATCTGACTCCTATTTGACGACTGGTATATCTAATAGTAACTCATACTGCAACAGTTCTTTTTCTTTTAAGAAGATTCTACCACACGACGTTCATAATGCTATCACAGAATTAAAAGTGGATGGCAGTGCAGGACTCGATGGTATAGAAAACAGGTTCATAAAACTGGCGTCCCATATTCTCATGTACCCACTTGCTGATTTGTTCAACCTGTCTTTGTCCACCTGTGAGTTGCCGACTATTTGGAAATGTGCACGCATCATTCCACGGCATAAAGGTGGTGATTTACTTGATACAAATAATTATAGACCAATCTCTATAATCTGTTCTATTTCCAAAGTTTTGGAGAAAATAATTTATAATCAACTGTCACATTATCTCAATACTTTTAATATTTTATCTCCGGTTCAATCTGGTTTCAGGCGTAATCACTCCACAACAACTGCCCTACTTAAATTTACGAATGACTTGTACTCTGCTGCAGATGATGGTGAACTCACAGGAGCCATTTTTATTGACTTGACAAAAGCCTTTGATTTTGTTGATCGATATCTGCTCTTGGATAAACTTCACGGCATTGGCCTTTCTAATAATACAGTGTTATGGTTTAACTCGTACCTTCACAGTAGAAAGCAATGTGTGGTTGTTAATGGAAAACAGTCTGACCTGTTGATCCAACAAAAGGGTGTACCCCAAGGATCAACTCTGGGCCCACTTCTGTTCTCTATTTACATAAATGATTTATCTTCTTGTCTCATTAATTGTTGTACTCACCTTTATGCTGATGACACTGTCATATATACATCCAAATCAGATTTTTCACAAATTCAGATCTCTCTACAATTGGATTTTAATATCTTACAGGACTGGCTATCACACAATAAACTACTGCTTAACAGAACAAAATCTTATACCATGGTCTTTGGTACCAGGCAGAAGCTCAAATCCAAACCTAATGTAGTAATAACATGTAAGGATGGCACTTCTCTGCATAAAGTTGATAGCTTTAAATATCTTGGTGTATGGCTAGACTCGGAACTTTCATTTAAATTACATATAAAGCATGTAATACAAAAAGTCAATTACGGAATCGGTGTTTTACACGGCTCTCGCAATTGTTTTACGCTCAGTGTCCGAAAGAGAATTGCTTCTCAACTTATTCTTCCGATTATGGACTATTGTGATGTTGTCTACCAAAATGCACATAAATCAGACCTTGCTCAACATAGCCTCCAACAGACTATGCAGATTTGTTCTTGGTTGTCCTTTTCGTACACATCACTGCACAAAGTATAACCAACTTAAATGGCCTTCTTTAAATGTAAGAAGACACATGCATTGGCTCCAGCTGATATTTAAATCCATTTATCTTAACTATCCCCCTTATTTAAAGCAGTATTTTGTACCCTACTCGTCATATCATCAAGTTAGACATTCTGTTCAGATTTATTTCTCTGTCCCCTCTGCAAAAAAATTGATTGGCAGAAGAGCGTTCAAGTTCAAAGCCCCAAATGACTGGAATACTTTACCTGCTGCTATTAGATCTCTGTCATCATTGGGTATGTTTAAACATGCATTATCATCTCACTTTCAACTGGTCTGTACTTGTTATAACTGATATTGATGAAACTGATTTGTTTGACTGTCTCAAATTATAATGATTTTATGCATTGCTTGAATTTCACTTAACAGACTGTATGTGGTTTGTCTTGTGTGTCATGTTTTGCATTTTGTCTTTTTGTTTATGTCTGTAAGTTGTTGCTATTGTCGGGACCCCCTCGAAAACGAGATGGTGCATCTCAAGGGGTTTATCCCAATCAATAAATTTCTATATATGATTTCTTCTGTCATTATTGCAGTTCTGCTGTAAGCTAGCTAGCTAACGTAGCTAACCTAGTTATTTAAAATATACTGACAAAACACTAATAATTATGAAACAGACTGACAGTTAGCTTTTACTACGCTCAGGTCCCAGCCGTGTGCATCACGTCTTAGTGTCCCTGTCTCCGTTATGTTTTTAGATTCTTGCAGCGTTTTTGTACTTGCAGTACGTCAAGTTTATGAAGGTGTTTATTGGTTGGCGACTGGACCATGGCCATGGCATTGCATTCAACTCAATATTAAAATTGTCATTGGGTTATTATTCTCAACATTACTGTAAAGGCTGCAGCATGCTTCTCCAGGCTGCAGGCATTTGGCTTAGTGATCCACTTAGTGATCCACTTAGTGATCCACTTTGTGTCTTTCATGTCCTGTTTTCCCAGCTGTGCTTGTCCCAACAGATTCAGCCTCTAATGGCTCTTTTTTATGATAGAACCGGTTGTGTAAGAGCAAAGGTTCAAGGGTCAATGACCGGTGGTTTGAACGCAGAAAAGCAGTGAGAAAAGTTAACCAGAGAAAACGCAGAGGCTGGGAGGCACACGTCCAGAAAGACAGACACGGGTCAAAGGTCAGGCAGACAAGGAATTAGATCTGAAGATGCTCGACGTCTGAGGTCCAGTGAACCGGGAATATGCTGAGGACAGAATATTATAGTCTATATTTATGTGATGGCATGAATACGGTTGATTGATTGGTTTTGATTTGTATGTAACAAACTACAAAGGTCACAGTTTGGAAGTATTTATCTCACCTGCTTTTAGCCTGGCTCTTATTTTGAAAAGTTGATGTTTTCTCTGGTTATTAGTTTTAAACATTGACAGTAAAGTCAGAAATATGAAGGTTATATCATAGACTGGTCTTTTGTGAGGAATGCACCAACATCTAGAAGAGGAAATGCTGCTCCACTGCTCCTCCATCAGCAGGAGTCTGCCCTCTCCTGATCCATCGTAGGTCTGAATGTCGGCCACGATCTCCTGCCAGCATGACCAATGGGCAGCTACGAGATATAAGATGTTACAATCTGTAAAGCTGCGATGCAACTGACAGTTTCTTTATTTACTTGCTTCAGTAGAAATGTTACGGTGCCAGGAAAAGCTTGGCAGTATCCAAACTGTGAACATGCAGTGCCACGGGTAAAGTCCCTGTTGTCCCATGACTTTGTGCGGCCCTGTCCTCATGCTACCCCTCTCCAGTCTCCATCACGTCCCTCTCTCTGAGGTCTATAAAGGGTCCTCGCTGCAGCCGTCTGCTTCATGTATCTCAGCATCATGAAGGGACTACCCACCCTGCTGCTGCTGTGCTCCACGGCTCTGCTCTGCAGCGCTGCTCCAGCTGTGGAGCCGGTGACCTGCAGCGAGGACGGAGGTGCTGCGGCGGCACGGATGGCTGCACATCACATCGACGAGAACCACGACCATGGCTACAAGTTCAAGCTGAGTGAGATCAAAGGCAACAAAGTGGAAAAGGTAACAAATCATTTGAGAACACACATAACTCAACCTTAGCATGTTTTAACTGTGTGTTTTTTCTGTTTTGAAGATAAGACCATGTTTAAGATGGACAGCATAGTGACTAAAGGTTGCTTCAGCACACAGAACTCTGTAAACATGTGTGATGTGTTCTGGTCCCGATCCATGTACAGATTCAGTTCGGCTGTGACTGAGAGTGTAGTGACTTAGGGATCAGGGTGATGAGGACTAACCTCTTGGTCCTGGACAGAACTCTAGCAGCTGCACAGCCTTCATAGCAAACTGGAGTAGATGTCACAGCGTTGGCACCTCTAGAAAGTATTTTCCTGTGCATTGTCATATAATGACAACAGATGTGTTACAATTAATATTTTATTACATTTCAGTATTTCAAAATTGTCACTTGTAGTGAGTGGAAAATGTCAAAGTGCAGCAGATTATTATAAAATGTCATGGTTATTACATAATGGAGACATTTTAGTACGTAAACAATAAAGCTGTTATCTTCCCAGGGTGACTTTATGACTTAAAGGTCATGTTTTATACTTTCAACAATATATTATAGTTCTCAGATATATATAGAACATGTCTCAAAATACCAAACAGATCATAAATTATAGCATGCCATATATACCCTTCTGTTTCAGCCCTTTTCCAATAAAAGTGCTGATTCTGGGTCTGTAGCTTTAAATGTTGCAGAGCTGCTGCTGGCCACGCCCCTTTGGAGAAGGCATGGGCTCTCCTCCGTGAAGAGAGAGCTTTCTACCCAGATTCGCAGCTCAATGCTGCCGTGAGTAAACGCCATATTAGGTTCCAAAGCACATCAAGGATTATTTCTGAAACAGTAGCCCAAATGCTTTCTCTCTTGCTGGTTTACCACAAGGTGAGTTTCCTGCTTCTTTACACATATTCTCTCCAGTACAGGTTAGCTCTGAGTGTTAGCGATGCTTGCTAATGTAAACATATTACTTCCAAAACACGTCGCACATTGTTTCGGATACAGCAACGTTTCTGATCGGGCCGTGGGCACAAAACCAGCCCACATGTTAGTAATGTCGTCATGACCGCGGCAAATCTGGATCAGCTCCGTTGTACCCCCATTTTTAGAGATGTAGGTAAGGAGGAAAAGAGAGAGGGTTGTATTTCCTGACACAACGGGGACACATATTTAAGTATAAAAAGGCATCAAAAAGTGAATGTTGCATAAAAGGTGACCTTTAACTGCTAATGAGCTGCTGCTGGCCACGCCCCTTTGCACACATGTTTCTGGTTCTCCGCACCTACCCGAGCAGCTCCATACCCGAGCAGCTCCATAGTAATAGGGAACACTGCTGAAGAGACGTATTTCACAATATCCACTGGCAGAAACTCTGCGGTTAGCGTTTAGTCTAAGACATCCTGCTGAAACCGGTTGCCAAACTACGCAGACACACAAAGGTGCTGCGGGAGGGGATTCAGGTAAGCGGGGTCTTACCGTTGTTGCTTTGTTGCTAAATTACGTCAAATATGAACCGAAAACTCGCCCGGTTTTTTTTGCGGATTTCACACACTTGGATAAGGAGGGAAAGAGACAACCTTTTTTGCTGAAAGTCTCTGAGTCTCTTAACACATAGGGGAGACATGTATGTATTAAAGGGGACCAATCATGCAAAATGCACTTTTTGATTTATTTTATACATACACACGTTTCCCCGGTGTGTCAGGAAACTCACAAAGCGTCAGAACACACAACCCTCTCTTTTCCTCCAAACCCAAATCTCTAAAAAACGGGGCTGCAACGGAGCCGATTCAAATTTGAAAATAGTCTGACGTCAGTGACGAGGAGCTCCGCCTATATGGCCAACTCTCCACCAATCAGGGGAATGAGAGGTTGCTGTGGCATGGTAACAGCATGGCAACAGCATGGCAACAGCATGGCAACAGCATGGCAACAGCATGGCAACAGCATGGTAACAGCATGGTAACAGCATGGTAACAGCATGGTAACAGCATGGTAACAGCATGGTAACAGCATGGTAACATGACGCTCTAACTCCGCCCCCTCCTTTGCAGGGGGGCGTGGTCTTTGCAGGGGGGCGTGGTCAGCTGCAGCGCATGCAAAGACGGGGGTGGAGGAGAGCAAAATAGAGCGAAATGAGGCGTGGCTAAAATGCATGATCTGTTTGGTATTTTGAAAAAGAAAACGTAGAAATATACCTTTTCTAGGTTTGGCCCTACAATATATTACTCTTTGGACAAAAGTATCATCTAAATGAAAATGAAATGTGACTTACGCTCTCTGGTGTTTGCAGGTCGATGACGGCTGTGAAATCGAGCTGCAGTTGGACCTTAAGGAGACGACGTGCCACAACATCAACCCGATGCACTTTGAGGACTGTAGGATCCGCGGAGAGACTCAACGGGTAAGTGTTGGATCAGTTCCTCTCAGTCACGTTCATGTACAGCCAGACTGACGCATGATTATTGGTTATGTGAGGTCTCGACAGAACAAGCTCTGTGTTTCTCTGTAGGCGGTGATGGCTAACTGCTCCGTGAGGATTAATGTGACAAATGGTGACGCCAAAGTCAGAAATTATCATTGTGACACGCGACAAGGTGGGTCTCATTCAACACGCATGATACACAACAGAACATTGATAATGGACAATCTGCCAAAATCCCAGGTTAGGGTTTGAACTTTTAGATTGTTTTGGGCGGGGGTAAGCAAGGAGTATGACATGCACCAAAGGCCCACTGCAACCACTCGGCTAAGAAGGTGCTATTCATGTCTATATATCTCTACCTTACTACTACCATATCATTAGATTTGGGAAACTATTCGTTATGACAAATAAATAATGGTGTGTGTGTGTGTGTGTGTGTGTGTGGTGAAAACAGACAGTGAGATGGTGATGATCTGCCCTGACTGCCGCAGTCTGATCTCACTTCATGACCCTGATGGTATGAAGTCTGTAAAAGAAGCTGTGCAGAGAGTCAACGAGAACACCACCAACCAGAACTACTTCATCCTGAAGGACGTGGGACGGATTCAAATCGGGGTAAAGAACCGAGAGACACACACACACACACACACACACGTGCAGGAGGCCTTACAGTTTCCTCTTTTTTGTGATTATTACAGATCAACTATTTCAGGATGTCCATGGTAAGGAAGTTATGTCTCTAAGTCTGGCAGTGGCTCAGTCAGTAGGGGCTTGGACTGGGAGCCGTAGGGTCACTGGTTCATGTCCCCGACCAGAACTAAAATATGGAATGTGGACTGGTACTTGGAGAGTTCCCAGTTCACCCCCTGCCCTGCCGTGGGCACCCCACTCCCATTGCTACCCGGGCGCTGTACAATAGCTGCCCGCTGCTCCTAGTACTAGACTCCTGGTGCTAGGATGGGTTAAAAGCAGAGAACACATGTCACTGTGTGTGCTGTGTGCTCTGCATGTGTGACCATAAAGAGGCTTTCATCCCTCCCAATATTATATTATTAATGTATGTTTACCTTAAAGTATTTATTGTAGCCTCATGCAGTGCTATGTCCTCCTCTCTCAGTGGATGATGATGTCCGGGATGAACTACTGGGCTGAGATTGCCCTCGTGGAGTCCCATTGCCCAATGGGATCCAGAATCCTTCCTGAGGCATGCAAACCCCTCTGCCCTGATCGAGCTGTAAGTACAACTCGTACGAATAGAAGACGCACTTTGACAGTAATCACTGAATTTGCAAGAAATGTCGTTGGACCAAAGTTGTGTCGTCTGACCAACATTATATCATGTGTCTGAAATGTTACCGGCTTTCTGACGTGATCAACTTTATATCATGTGATTGACTATGTCATGTTACTGACTTTATGTCATGTGACCTATCAACTTCATGTCATGTGACCAACTTTATTTCATGTGATTTACTTACCGTCCACACAGCAGCGTGCGTTGAAAACTTCACCATTCACTTTGAATGGGTTGACGTCACTTTTCGCCAAACTGCATTGTGGGAAGCGAAGCGGAGCTTTGCTGGCGTGGCTCGCTGAAAAGTTGAGCAATGTTCAACTTTTGAAGCCTCGGCAGAAGCGTCAGCCAATCGAATCATATGCCAGTACAAGCTGTAGCCAATCAAACCTCTGCTCGTGTGTCAGGGGCGGGAGATTCATGTGATTGGTTGTTGGTCGAGTTTCAGACACGCCCGCCGGCAAGCTTCAACGCACGCCGCTGTGTGGACGGGCCGTTACTGTCATGTTCATTATGTAATTGTAACAACATTATGTCATGTGATTGCAGCTTTGTCATGTGATGTGTCGCATGACGAACATGTCATATCATCGCAGCTATGTAATGCGATAAATGTTACAGACTTTATAAATGTTACCAACTTTGTTATTTGACCCACTTTGTCACGTGATGGCAGGTATGTAATTTGACCAACTTCAAGTGACGGAACATGTGATACATTTTATGTCATGTGACCGACATTATTTAACGTGATCACATTTATATTGTGACCGACATTATGTAATGTCATTTGAATGCCGTGACAGACATTGAGACCTGTGGATGACTTTGTCATGTGACCGTCACTATGTAATGTTACCAACATTTTGTTGTGTGACCGATATGTCATGTGACCGACATAATGTGACTGACATTATACCGATTGAATTAGCTTATAAACAAACTACCCACAGGGCCTGGTGGCATGGCAGTGTAAGCTTCCTTCACTGTTGCTCAATGAGATTCTCTCTCTCTCTTTTCTCTTTGAAGCGTCATGCTCTCTGCCGTTCATCTTACTCCAAATCCAAGGGACTCATGTCTGTTGAGTGTGATTACTACCCTCCAATGGTGAGTCCGCATTTTGCTCACCTTAATATCCATTTGTTCTATATCTATTATTGATCAATTGTGTAGCCAAATAATATCTGTGGAGAGACCAGTACTCGGATCCTTTACTTAAAAAGAAAATACTACATTCCAGAAATACTCCATCACAAGTACAGAAATATCTTCAGCTAATTATACTTATAGAATAAAACATTTGATAAGTGGAGGGGATAAACATTTGCCTCTGAAATGTTATGGGGTAAAATAAAATCAAAGATAAGTAAAGTACACTTCACACAATCAGTAAGTATACTTAGTTACTGTCATGAAATTCACTTACACTCTCTGTTGGGTCTGCTCTTAACAGAACTCTACTGCCCTCGGCTATGGTGAGCGGGAGCCCATATGTAGACACCATGGTGGTCGTGGCCCTCCTGACCGTGATGGTCCTGGTGGTCACGGCCCTCCTGACCACCATGGTCCTGGTGGTCACGGCCCTCCTGACCACCATGGTCCTCCTGACCATGATGGTCCTCGTGGTCGCGGCCCTCCTGACAGTGATGGTCCTCATGGTCGTGGCCCTCCTGATGGTCGTGGCCCTCCTGACAGTGATGGTCCTCATGGTCGTGGCCCTCCTGACCATGATGGTCCTGGTGGTCGTGGCCCTCCTCCCCCTGCTGGTGATGATGGTGGCCCTCCTCCCCCTGCTGGTGCTGGTGGTGGCCCTCCTGACCAAGAAAGGCAGCGTCATAGGCCCCCATTCCACCGCCTGCACTGCCATGGATCGGACGCAGCTATCCACCCCATTTGCCCCTGGCCCCGTCCTGAGCCCCGCAGGCCCCGTCCTGAGCCCAGCAGGCCCCGCCTAAACCCAAGAGAAGAGGCCTGAGATACAGACAAGGAAAACATGTGTTTGTTACTGAAGACTTGTACAACAGTCTGTAATGTAATATTTGGAAAATGTGTCTTTAAACATATTAAAAAGTAATGTCCAATAAACAATCATGGTTTCAATCATAGGGTGCTGCTTCTTCTTCAATTGACCTGCCTGAGCAGCAGTTTGGATTTTTATCAGATTGCCCTTATATAAACACTTTAAATGCTAGCATTGCATGACAACAAAAAAACACCAATATTTACATTTGACGGTAACTTGAAGTGAGATGAAATACATTTTCTCTAGATTTATAACCACTCTGGAATTATTGTGAACACCAATGAGGATGGAAAAACTGTTTATTACAGAAAATAAAGAACACAAACACTTAAAGACTTGAAAACCTAATAAACTGTAACAGGAACATTTTAATATTTCATTTAATGACTTTGATACATTCTCCATGATCACTGGATCCACCATTCAGGCAGTTTTAACGTGAAGTATTAGAAGCAATAAGCTACTTAAAAACAACAGCAGGTCACCAACAGGAGCTTTTTCTGCGTTTACGTCCACCTCCAGTTGAGAAGAAGCTTTATCTGCTTATGCTTAATGCAGAGAAGTAAGCAGAAGCTATGGAGGGCTTTGTTCGCTGAGGGAAGTCTGGAAAGAAGAAGAAAAAGAAAATAGACCTCAATCCCATTCCTTTTAAATGCTTCGACTATTTTGATAAAGGCAGTACAAATATTTAAGAAAGATGTGTTTTCTTGGAATTCTTCGCGACCAGGTTTTACAGATTATGATGAATATTTTGAAGTTGTACCTTTGTGAAGAAGATTTGACGACAGACCATATATTGGTATGCTATCATCTCTCTTCTCAAAGTACTTTGAGTCCAGACCGTCCGAGTCTCCACTGAGGATGAGAAGAACACAGTGGAAAATAGAAATAAGGTCTGTGGTTAACACAAGCTAAAGAGATTTCCATATTATGATCTACGACTATAAAGGTGTCAGGAAATACCTCATTGGTTAATGTCTGAAGCTTTTATATTTCGTAAAAACAGCAGTTGCTAACAAGTGACTAAATGAGACCACTTAACATCATCACTCTGATCATTAGCCACCCTTAGCTTAGCACTGGTGACGTGAAGTCATGAGACCATGATCAAGGTCCTTCATAGCCTAATGTGAGCTTTTCATTAGATTGAAACGCTTGAAGTGAACTATGGTGTCCCCCAAGGTTCTGTGCTTGGCCCCATCCTTTTTTCAATCATCATGCTTCCTCTCGGTTTACTAATTAATAATGATCAATTAGGTCCAGATGGACACACGATAAAGGAAATGTTCAAATTCGGCTCTCATCGTAACATCTGGCCATTCGTGAGGGCATCTTAAGCCATCATATGACTGCCGGTGGAGTTTCTCAGGCTCCGGCAGCAACTTCGTGAGCGGTGGCAAAATCTTTGGCATGCCAAAATATTGCCGAAGGACCTTTCGAAGGTTCATTTTCGTGTTGAAATCTTATGTCCATTTTGCCACTCGTGAGGGCATCTTGTCAAATCGTGTCATCTTCGTCTTTACTTTGTGTGATCATCGGTGCCATCGGGCATTTTTCGCCTCACGAAGACAATACGAAGGAAACAAGAAGCTGCCCGATTGTCTTAGGAAGGCAACTACGACTACCGTTGTGTAGCCATCGTATTATAGTACGATGACATCGAGATTGCATTTATTGCACAACAAAATCATGTAAACATATTATGTAAATAACCCAATTTGTGTTCTGTGAAACTGAAACGGATATTACATTGTTTGTTACTTTCGTTGCAGTTATATGTCTTGAATGTAATTTAGGTTAACTTCCTGTTTTATTTAGATGAATGAAAACTTTATTACAGACTCAGGGTCCAGATAAAAGACATAGATAAAAGACAAGGCATTACATATAATAAATTACATACAGCATAAAAAAAATTCATAGTTTAAGAATAATTTAAATCAGTGTCCTACAAAGAGACAACTATACCAATGTCTCCACAGCTGTGATTGGTAGTGTGTAGTGCTAAACCTTATGTTCGATAAGAGGATTTCATTATTAGAGTCATTAAGCCGGCAAATACATTTATACATGACATGTCTTAAAACAGCTTGTAGAGTATTGACTCCTGCAGCCACACACATTCCACTTGCACTAGACCATCGAGGTCAGCAATATTCTCATGGCATCATTATGAGCTACTTGAAGTTTCCGTAAACTTGCTTTTCTGTAGTTTGACCACAGACTTATAGAGCGGTGTGCAATATGCTCTGAACAGAGACATCTTCACTCCATCTGTACACGCACTAAACTTACGTAGGAGAATGTTTGTTGTGCATACATCATGCGGCATTGCCTATACATATCTTCATCATCTGTAATTTGTTCTGTAATAAAGTGTCCAAGATATTTTAACTTATTACAGACACTAAGATTAATATCAGACAATTTAAAATCAGGACATTTTAGACATTTATCTTCTTTGGTTCTAAAGATCATGACAGCACTCTTACTGGCGTTGATGCTCCACACCATACACAGAACACACAGCAAGAAGCTGCTGGAGACCAGCGCCAGATGGACTCAGCTCAACAAGATCATCTGCATACATAACATGGCTCACTAGAGTACTACCAAGCATGCATCCAGTATTACAATGGCTCACTAGAGTACTACCAAGCATGCATCCAGTATTACAATGGCTCACTAGAGTACTACCAAGCATGCATCCAGTATTACAGGCTCTCAGTCGCTTGGACGGATCATCAATATAGAGGTTAAAAAGAACTGGGGACATAATTCCACCTTGTCTGACACCATTGCTAACCCACAATGGGGCTGAGGTAGGGGTGGGCGATATTGAAAAATATATTATCACGATATTTTTCAAGCAGTATCACGATAGACGATATATATCACGATATTTTTACATGTCGGTTATTATGATTATTTTTCAAGTTACTTAACAGAACAAGCACCTACAAGGTAACAGAACAAGCACCTTCAAGGTAACAGAACAAGCACCTTCAAGGTAACAGAACAAGCACCTTCAAGGTAACAGAACAAGCACCTTCAAGGTAACAGAACAAGCACCTACAAGGTAACAGAACAAGCACCTACAAGGTAACAGAACAAGCACCTACAAGGTCTCCTTTCCATCCCCAGAATTCACAAATCAGAGTGGTGTAAATATTTGGAGATTATCCTGTTGAACAAAACTAAGTATCATAAATGTGTTTGCCACATCATATTTTCTGCAATATTCCAAAATACTATTAATTTGTGTCGAGGGAGCCCTTGCATTGCTTTCATCCGGGTCGGCAAACAAAGCTACGTCATCACTGCACGACTGTATGCTAGGTCTTCTTTAAGCGAGTGCAGTCTTTGCAGAGGAAGTACTCACGTGTGTCTGATGGCTGCCTGCACTGATCGCTGCTCAGCAGGCGTGACCTCCGCAGCAGCTCTGCCAGTCTGAGGGTAAAGCTGCGCCTGTAAGCACACACCAACAAAGACACACAACACACTGCTGTACTCACACAAGATATGTTATGTATTATTTCTCCTCAAGAGTTCAAATTAAAGTTCTGGATATTTCCTTATAAGATTACACAAACCACAGATTCTAAAATGGACTTGCATTGCTTCAGTTAACCATTAATACGTATTTTTAGAATTCAAAATAAGCCGTTCATGGCTTTCAGTTCATATTTAGTCAACATGTTTTAAAATAATTACATATGGTATTGTATTATTATTCAAGCCCATGTTAACGACTTTGTTGAATTCTTATCTCAAGGCATGAAATATATATATAAAATAATTGTATATTATTATTCCAACAAATGAATGCAAAGGCACCAAGCTGCAATTTCCTTTCAAGTGAAAAATGATTCAAAAGATAAAAAGGTATACAATTTAGAATGATATATATATATATATACACAGTGGGGCAAAAAAGTATTTAGTCAGCCACCAAGTGTGCAAGTTCTCCCACTTCAAGAGATGAGGCCTGTAATGTTCATGCTAGCTACACTTCAACTCTGAGACAGAACGGGGGAAAGAATCCAGGAAATCACATTGTAGGATTTTAATGAATTTATTTGCAAATGATGGAAAATAAGTATTTGGTCAATAACAAAAGTTCATCTCAATACTTTGTTATATACCCTTTGTTGGCAATGACAGAGGTCAAACGTTTTCTGTAAGTCTTCACAAGGTTTTCACTGTTGCTGGTACGTTGGCCCATTCCTCCATGCAGATCTCCTCTAGAGCAGTGATGCTTTGGGGCTGTCGCTGGGCAACACAGACTTTCAACTCCCTCCAAAGATGTTCTATGGGGTTGAGATCTGGAGACTGGCTAGGCCACTCCAGGACCTTGAAATGCTTCTTACGAAGCCACTCCTTCGTTGCCCGGGCGGTGTGTTTGGGATCATTGTCATGCTGAAAGACCCAGCCACGTTTCATCTTCAATGCCCTTGCTGATGGAAGGAGGTTGTCACTCAAAATCTCACGATACATGGCCCCATTCATTCTTTCCTTTACACGGATCAGTGGTCCTGGTCCCTTTGCAGAGCCCCAAAGCATGATGTCCCCCCCCCCCCATGTCTCAGTAGGTATGGTGTTCTTTGGACTCAGCATTCTTTCTCCTCCAAACACGTCTAGTTGAGTTTTTACCAAAAAGTTCTATTTTGGTTTCATCTGACCATATGACATTCTCCCAATCCTCTTCTGGATCATCTAAATGCTCTCTAGCACACTTCAGAGGGGCCTGGACATGTACTGGCTTAAGCAGGGGGACACGTCTGGCACTGCAGGGTTTGAGTCCCTGGCGGCGTAGTGTGTTACTGATGGTAGCCTTTGTTACTTTGGTCCCAGCTCTCTGCAGGTCATGGACTCGGTCCCCCCGTGTGGTTCTGGGATCTGTGCTCACCGTTCTTGTGATCACTTTGACCCCACGGGGTGACATCTTGCGTGGAGCCCCAGATCGAGGGAGATTATCAGTGGTCTTGTATGTCTTCCATTTTCTAATAATGTCTCCCACAGTTGATTTCTTCACACCAAGCTGCTTACCTATTGCAGATGCAGTCTTCCCAGCCTGGTGCAGGTCTACCATTTAGTTTCTGGTGTCCTTTGACAGCTCTTTGGTCTTGGCCATAGTGGAGTTTGGAGTGTGACTGTTTGAGGTTGTGGACAGGTGTCTTTTATACTGATAACGAGTTCAAACAGGTGCCATTAATACAGTTAACGAGTGGAGGACAGAGGAGGCTCTTAAAGAAGAAGTTACAGGTCTGTGAGAGCCAGACATCTTGTTTGTTTGAAGGTGACCAAATACTTACCGAGGAATTTACCAATTCATTCTTTAAAAATCCTACAAAGTGATTTCCTGGATTCTTTCCCCCCGTTCTGTCTCAGAGCTGAAGTGTAGCTAGCATGAACACTACAGGCCTCTCATCTCTTTAAGTGGGAGAACTTGCACACTTGGTGGCTGACTGAATACTTTTTGCCCCACTGTATATGTATATATATATGTATATATATATATATATATATATATATATATATATATATATATATATATATATATATATATATTAAATCCTATTTATCATAACGTTTGTATCCCGATAAGATTTGTGGTCTTTGGGAGGGCTATGCTTTCTGCCCTCCAGCTTCAACTAACTTTGTTTTCTTGTACCTTGTCTGTATATATTATTTGGAATTTGTCTAATTAAAAAAAGATGGAATATCGGTGGCCCGATATTTTTAAATAGATGTAAAGTTGTGGGTAAAATGACAAGCATCTCCTACCCTCGGGGCTGGTGCTGTGGATAGAAGTGAAGGGGTGTCCATGCACTCAGGAGACGGGGGCTTTCTGGAGAGCTGCTTTTCATTGAGCTGCTTGTTGAGCCAGTTTATAACTGAGGGGAACAAAAGGTAACAGAGACAAGGAGTTGTGATTCTCACTGTTAGACGATCAGCTGTTTGGACAAAGCCACTTATCTTTAAACTGCCAGCCAATTAAACTGATCATCCACACATGAGCTGGCAACATAAGTCGGCCACATCATGTGTACAGCAGCCAACATCAATAAAAACACAGATTCTGATGAGGAGACATTTCTATGAGAAGAACGTGGCAAAGTACGAATCCAAACAGAATGTGTATATGAACATGTCTAAACACTGAAGGAGTTTATACATTACTATATGGATGGCAGTGAGTCTGTTCAGGAAAGCTTCCTCACCATTCTCATTGGTTTTCAACACCTCTCTGCTTTCATTGAGCTTCTGTACGGTCGTCTCCAGCTGCTCCTTCACTTTGGAAACCTGAAATATATGAATAACATTTTTATCAAATTATTTATTTTGAATGAATTTGCAAAGTTAGCTATCTCCCTTGCAAACTGAAATCTGCACATTCTCTCGTCTCATTCAACAAGTTGATAAGAATTACACTGAAAGAGCTATTGTGGATCTTTTCATAAACAGACACTGCAATTTCCTTTCAAGTGAAAATGATTCAAAAGATAAAAAGGTTTACAATTTAGAATAGAGATAAAAAAGGGGAGGAAAATCCACCTGATGTGTGATTACCACTATTAGCTACTTTATAGATAGAGGAACGTTTGTTCAGTCTCAATAACATTACTGATGCATTAGTGCTATAGAAGCAACATGTAAACAAAGGCTCCCATTTTAGACCCGCTTGCTTTCTAATACTTGTGTTTGAAATTTCTTCTTTAGCATGAAATATATTGAAAATGGTGTTTTTCTCAAGAGACTTGGCTTACTCTGCAGAAGGTGTGAGAATGTAAACTGTAGTTTGATCACAAAACAATATAACATCCATTCTTTGAACACATTGTGATATTTGCCGATAGAAAATGCAATGCAATTCATCATTATCTTATTGGCCCATCACATACTGTTACACTGTACATACTTATGTGCACATTTCTACTTTATATCATTCTTTGCTTCAGTATTTGTTATGTTTATATAACTAATTGTATTTAATCTTCTTACATTAATCTCTTATGTTATATTAGTACTGTTTTCTTAATCTTATTTTTGTAATCCTAAAATAGAGCAACTGTCGCAAAACCCCATTTGGATCATTCATTCTGACCCAGCTCACAAAGAGAAACTAAAGTCACTAAATCAATCTATTTCACATATAGCTCTGCTGTTGTGAAACCCTTATTCTTTCAATCATCAAGAATACATTTGTTTTTTAATCTTTGTTCATTCTTCGGTTGACATAACTCCTTACAGCCAAGCATTTACACGTGTATATAATTAATATAGGAGGCAGGTTACAGCGTTCTGAAACACTTCTCAAGGACAGACCTGCTCCTCCTTGCTGCTGAGCTGCTGCTGAGTGCTCTGCAGAGCCTTTTCAACACTCTGGAGTTGTTCTGATGTGTCCTGGAGGACCTTCTCCTGTGACACGGTCACACTGTTTTTCACTTTAATTTTTCCAACCAGGCCTCGAACCTCGCCCTGCAGCTTCTTAATGATGCCATTAGCCTGGGGTCAAAGAGGAAGTAAGAAGGTGGACAGAACAAGATGCAGTTTATAAGGTACAGAAGTGATTCATTGAAAGCAATGACGGTAGGCTCAGTGTTGAGAGCGTGTTGCTGTGGAAGGACATGGAAGCTGATGGTGGGGTAACAGTGTTTCCTTCACGTGTTCAGCAGCTTCACTCACTTTGATCAGCTCCTCAGAAAGAGACTTCACTGTGGCCTCGAGTTTCCTGTTGTGAAGTTCTTTACTTTCAGCATTTTCTTCCATTGATTCCTGGAAAACAACAAAGTGTTATTCTCTACTCCTCTTCCTGTCAGTAAATCCTTTTCAAGCAGTTATGCATTTAGTATTCGGTGTTACTCAATAAAAGACCGTCATTTGGGAATTTCAGTGATTTCTTCGGCAAATAGCCTTTTGAGATTAAAATACTACAAGAAACTAAAGGTATTAAACATGTCTGTTTACATATGCATGTTTATTTAGAACTATTGATGTAATTAATAGTTTATTAAAAATAAATAATGATATTTATTTGTGTTTGATTTATTTAAACAGTAACTCAAGATGTCAGAGAAAGTGCAGTGAAAAGTCGAATATAAGGGGAAATAATGTTTTGCCATTTTTTTGTTTTGTTTGGTTTAATGTTCAATTATTCTGAAAGACCATCCTGTTGGGGACGGAGGCCCATGTCGATGTAGCGGTTGGTATCTCCCATGGACTTCGCTTAAAGGTCCCATGTCATGGCCATTTCTACTGATCATAATTCCATCGTTGAGGTCTACGAGAATAGATTTACATTGTTCCAAACTCACATTGGTTTCTCAAACAGCATCTCTGTATATATATGTGTGTGTTCACTCTCTGTCAGCAGGGGGGGGGAACCTTTTGCTTTTCAATTTTTACAACATCCTCAGAGGGCCGTACAAATGATTGAACTCAACCTCTGAACTCACAGCCCATTCATTTGTCCTTTCTTTCATGCCATGCAAAGAACAAGCATCCTCTGAATCCAGATATCTCACCATGACTTGTGTATGCATGTGCACGGTGTGGCATGCATGCACGTGCACGGTGTGGCATGCATGCACGTGCACGGTGTGGCATGACCACCAAAACAGAAAGATATGGACACAAGATGTGTGCAAATGTATTTAGTTTCCTATCCATGTGAACATGATTTAAGAGGGGGGGACCTAACCTCCTCTAGGAGGGTCCGGGGGCATGCCCCCCCGGGAAGATTTTTTTTTTAAATATTGAAGTTAAAAGCATCAATCTGGTGCTTTGAGAGCAACATTAGGAGATCTATGGATCCATCTCTCAGCACCAGATGAAACAGAACTGGAAGCAGATTCTTCTTTTTGGATATTTCACAAATCACTCCCCTTTCAAACTCTATTCTTGTTATTTTTAACAACTTTTTTGTTCCCGTCATTTAGTATTTTATACCTGTTTTTCATTTAGTCTCTAATGTCTCATTAATAACTATAATGATCATATCAAGGTGTGCCTTAACCTCACTGAGCTGAGGCTATGTGAGCCTCTCAGGAGACAGCTCTCTTCCACCTGGTTGTAGAAAAGCGCTTTAAATTCGTTAGCATAGCTAGCTAACAGATGCTAACAGATGCTTACAACTAAAGACACAAACTGCGGCATGTGTACGGCTCCTTATGGGTACTGCAATATTTGAAGAGCTGGAGCGACGTTCCGGTGCTCTCCGTCAGCACGACTCTACACGACTTTCAGACGAGACATAACCACGTGAAGAAACGTTACGCTCGTGTTGTGTTCATGGAACCTGTCCTTGGCCAGGAAAAACAGGCACTCGCTTGTTTAATTATTTTGCGGTCTAGATTTCTTCTTCTTCTTTTTTGAAGTGAGAAGTTGTCAGTCGGGCTTACGGACTCTGCAGACCGGTTACATGCAGCTACATAACACACAAGGGGATGCAAAGCATGACATGGGACCTGTAATGTTTAGCATTGTTGTCTGGCATGGGATAAAGAGCATGGGGATTGGATAAGATAAGATGGACCCCCGTGGGGAAATGCAGTAGCTCAAACAGCAACAGGGTAAGGATGAAAACCAGGACAGCACAGATTCACACAGATTCATCAAATCAAAGATGAAAAACTATGGAATAAGAAATTAAAATGATAAAGTGCAGCGAACCTTGAGACAATCCCAACCCAGGAGGAGCGCTCAGTTAGTGTCTTTAACAGAGATTGTAAAAGGACAGGTTTGAAGAAGCTCTTACCTTCTGCTGCTGCGTGGCTTCCAGCACCTCTTTAGTGCGCCGCATCAGCTGCTCCTTGTCTTTGACCTCCTGCTCCAGAACGGCCACCCTCATCTGCAGCTGGCTCACCACACGCTCCTTGTCGTGGACCTCTGTGTCCAGGGTGCCGTTCTCCCTCCTGAGAGACAGGACCTGCTGCTTGGACCGCTGGCCCTCCTGCACACAGAGCGGCATCACTATCAATGACAATCACTATTCCTTTGACTCGACGCCACCTTCAGGGGAATCACAGCAGACGCTTGGAAGTATGGATGGTCCTTTCCCCTCTCTTGCTCAAGAACAACTTTCAACTCAGCCTTTTCTTCCCAAGTCGCTTGGCTCTCATATCGCTGCCCAAAATGCCTGCTCTATTAAGGAATCTCTGAAGAACTGACTTCCTTGTTTAACACCGCCTGCACTTTCATTCTGTGGCTCTTTTTATGAAGCAGCTTAAGACCCTTTGGTGGAGTCTGAAAACAGAGCTAACCGAGAGAGAATAGGATGAATTCATCAGATGGACCCAAACACTTGCTAATGAGGCCGTTTCAAAACAGTCTCACCAAATGAACTTTGAAAGGTGGGTCAATGTTCACAACTTGATTCCTGGGGTTCCTTAAAACATCAGTTGATATAAAGCTCTGTAATCTGGGTCATTACGTTACCTCTTCTGCACCCACGAGTTTGACCTTCAGGTCTCTGATGACAGACTCGTTCTTGTACTTCCTCTCTGTGAGCTCTCTGCAGGAGGCCTCCAGCTCTGTGAGTCTGCTGTGGAGCTGCAGGCTGCTTGTCTTATGAGAGCTCTCCAGCTCCTGGCGGATCTGCTCCGTCTGCTGCTGGAGCCGGCTCTGCAACTGAAACATTCATCAACATCAATTCCAAATAAATGAATGCTCCCCTAATAAATCAACATACTTCCTTTCAGATTAACAAGATGTCTGATGTAGAGGAACAACATTTCTTTTTTAAAGTGGACCTCTCGTGCTATATTTGAAACCTATATTGTAGGGCCATACCTAAACAAAACATGTCTGATGTCATGACACACATTTTGGTTTAAAACTGAATAACGTCGGTTTTTTTTGGTTTTCCGAAATACCAATAAACGACACCGGTTCTTATTTAAACGTTGTGAATGCATATTGTTCCAGTGTTTGTTCAGGCTGTCACTTAGCCTCTGTTGCTGCTGCTGGAGAGTAAATATTCAAATCAGTTCAAATTGACAACCGGTCCGCGATCTGCCGGTCCTTGGCACAATAAAGGTTGGGAACCCGCGCTCTCCAGTACAGGTTAGCTCCGAGTGTTAGCGATGCTAATGTAAACAAAGACGAGATTAGGTCCAAAACACGTCAGGCATTGTCTCCGATAGCAACTCTCTGTGGGTCCGCTGCCGATTTGACGTCAGATCGGCAGCAATTCTGTATCCGCTCATTGTACACCCGTTTTTAAAAGATGTGGGTACGGAGGAAAAGAGAGAGGGTTGTATTTTCTGACGCTGCATGAGTTCCCCGACGCACCGGGGACACGTTTATAAAAGACTTCACAAAGTGCATTCTGCATGATAGGTCCCCTTTAAACTAAGAGCCCTGTAATGCATTAGAAACAGAGCTAAGGATCCTTACCTCGGCAGCCTTCTCTCTCTCCGACTGTAACTCCAGAGAATGGCGGCTGGACAGACCGCTGCTTTGAATCGTCCACTCGGAGCGCAGTTTGTCCAACTCTTTTGTTTTCTCTGACAGAGTCTGTGAGACAAATGCAGGACATTAACATAGTACTCTTCTTCCTTAAGACAATGAGCCTGTTGTTGTGCCATTCGGCTGAGGGGAGGGGCCCATTAGGAGAAGCTTTGATTTCAGTTTCTACTCAAAGACCCCTCAACATGCGAACAGGAAGCAACCCGCTGTTCCTCCTGAGGCAAAGCCATGTTTATTTTACATTAAATATATATTCAAATATACTATTAATTGAACCTGGTTTGTATAGTTCTTGATAACAAGAGCAATTAGAAATTAGACCTGGTTGAAAATAACAACAGGCTCATTTAGCCACACGATACAAGTGACATCTCCTACACTGTGCCAAGAGCGAGAGCCATAGATGAGTATAGACCCTCAGAGCATTTTTATATATACAAGTCAGCATTCACCCATTCACACAGAGACAGACAGCCAGACACGGTGCCACCTGCTCAGGAGACAGCCAGACACGGTGCCACCTGCTCAGGAGACTGCCATACACAGTGCCACCTGCTCAGGAGACAGCCATACACAGTGCCACCTGCTCAGGAGACAGCCAGACACGGTGCCACCTGCTCAGGAGACAGCCATACACGGTGCCACCTGCTCAGGAGACTGCCATACACGGTGCCACCTGCTCAGGAGACAGCCATACACGGTGCCACCTGCTCAGGAGACAGCCATACACGGTGCCACCTGCTCAGGAGACAGCCAGACACGGTGCCACCTGCTCAGGAGACGGCCATACACGGTGCCACCTGCTCAGGAGACTGCCATACACGGTGCCACCTGATCAGGAGACTGCCATACCACGTGCCCCTGCTCAGGAGACTGCCATACACGGTGCCACCTGCTCAGGAGACAGCCAGACACAGTGCCACCTGCTCAGGAGACAGCCATACACAGTGCCACCTGCTCAGGAGACAGCCAGACACGGTGCCACCTGCTCAGGAGACAGCCATACACGGTGCCACCTGCTCAGGAGACTGCCATACACAGTGCCACCTGCTCAGGAGACAGCCATACACGGTGCCACCTGCTCAGGAGACAGCCATACACGGTGCCACCTGCTCAGGAGACAGCCAGACACGGTGCCACCTGCTCAGGAGACGGCCATACACGGTGCCACCTGCTCAGGAGACTGCCATACACGGTGCCACCTGCTCAGGAGACTGCCATACACGGTGCCACCTGCTCAGGAGACTGCCATACACGGTGCCACCTGCTCAGGAGACTGCCATACACGGTGCCACCTGCTCAGGAGACGGCCATACACGGTGCCACCTGCTCAGGAGACTGCCATACACGGTGCCACCTGCTCAGGAGACTGCCATACACGGTGCCACCTGCTCAGGAGACAAGCATTCACACATCGTTGCTCATTGTGGCTCATTTAGGATGAAGTGTCTTGACCAAAGACACTTTGACATGTTGCCTCCTAAGCCACAGCTGCAATGATTCCCACTAACATTAACCTCAAATAATTGACATTTTAAAAAGTTTAATGTCCAGACTTTTGAAAGGAATTTCTGATTTCCAGTGAGTGAAATATGTGGAACATTGAAATGAAGTTTCAACGTGATGGTATGAATGAGAAAAGGCTCACCTGTTGAGCATAGTTCAGCTGCCTGGTCAGATCGTCTTCAGTCTTCTTCAGCTTCATCTCCACAGACTGCTTCTCTGCCTGAGACACAGATCATATTGTGATGGCAGTTTCACAGTTAGCCCCTAGGCGCTGTTCAAAGTGCTCCAGGCAGGTGGATACGTGGTGCGTTTGGTGACTGCTGTCAATCTCCCGTTTCACATTCCCTCTCCCACACTCTGAAACGCCTCCATTGGACTCCTTTGGTTTACTTGTGTTACATAGTCAAATGACTATGTAACACACAGGCTAAGGGGCTAAGGGGCGGGACATCTAAGCGCTTGACCAATCACAACAGAGCCTTTTGAACATTAAAGCATGTCAACTTGTCACAGTAGACAAAATACTAATATAAACCTGAAAATGTATATCAATTATATAATATTCAACACTTTTTCATGCCAACAACAATTTTAGATCAGATATAAATATGAAATGTGGCTCTTATAGGAACTAGTGTAATATCCAAATCGCAGTAAGCGATGCTGCAGCGAAGTTCTGACCTACAATCCGTTTATTACTACAAAGTAAAATAACAGATCCAAAGAGTGCAGCCCTAATTGAAGTGATGATGAACGATGATGAGCCCACCTTGAGGGAGGAGAGGCACACTGCCAGGTAGTCCTTGATCTCTTTGTCGGAGCCTTGAACGAGCCGCAGGGACAGGTGGTTCAGGTGCTTGAAGGCATTCGTCTCCACAACACTGAAGGAGGCAGGGCCTTCAAGCACTGGGGACTGAGTGGACAAGTGAAGAAGAAACCTGGGGGGGGTTTAAAGTGTAATAAAAACATCTCAATGTTTATGTTTAATATTGGAATGGACAAATCAATGATGTGAAGCTTAAGTTGAACCGTGTGATGTTACCTTGGATTTTCGGACGCTTGCTCAGAATAGCAAAGATTAAGCAGGTCAATAAACTTCTGAGGAAATGACGTGAAGTCAATCAGGAGACCCTGCTGGACCTTCAAACTGCACAAACAATAAGACAGTGAGAGTAGGATCAACGCATTCAAACACTGACCTCTGTATTTTTAGAATTGGATCATTACCTTTGAAAGTCTTCTTCTGATATGGAGAGGTTAAAAAGAAAATATGGATCCAAATCATCTGTCAGTCGAACAAGAAGATCCTAACACGAAACGAACACAGGAAGTTAGGTCAACAGAGTTCTGGGGTGTAAACTATGGAGTCAGATCACCAGAACCAGAGTTCAACTATTACAGCATAAGAGGAAAGCTGGCAAAAATGCTAATTAATAAGTAATCTATTTCATTTCCCCCTTGATGCAATCTGTGCCGCTTCTATTTTTAACTTGATTTATAAGTTATAAAACTAAAACTCTTACTCACCCTTTTGTGCACCGGACTGTTCGTCAACTGAAGCTCCATGGAGACTCGGATATTTGCTTTCCTGTAAAGATTAAGCCGCAAACTGGTAAAAAAATCTATTAAACAATCTGATGTCTTATCTACTACAAGCCAACAAATATATATATTATTGACACTTTCACTTCATAGTGTTCACGATCATCTTAAGCTCTTTAGTAGAGGATTTAAAATGTATTCATAGTAACATAAACATGCTGATCAAATGTCAAAAGTTATATTTTACTTTTTATTTCAGAAGCTTCTGGTTGGTCTAAGAATAAGATGTAGCTAATATGAAGCTAAAACGGTTTAAGGAATATTATATAAATGCAATAGTTTATGGTTTAAAAATGTTTGTCTCTACAATATATATATATGGAGAGAGAAAGATTATCTTTTCGATCCCGTTTGAATTGTGCCACGAATTACACATATGATGTTTGTCAATTTAAAAGAGAAGTATGCCAGGCAGAAACAAAGAAATGTGTTGTAAAACTGTGTGAAACGCTGAATGAATGACATCTCTGGTTAGGGTTAGGGATTATATATAGTCAGATCAATAAACTGAAATATAGGTTTAAGTGAGTTGTGTTAAAACAGCTGGAGTCAGAGTCAGATCAATAAACTGAAATATAGGTTTAAGTGAGTTGTGTTGAAACAGCTGAAGCTAGAGTCAGATCAATAAACTGAAATATAGGTTTAAGTGAGTTGTGTTGAAACAGCTGAAGCCAGAGTCAGATCAATAAACTGAAATATAGGTTTAAGTGAGTTGTGTTGAAACAGCTGAAGCCAGAGTCAGATCAATAAACTGAAATATAGGTTTAAGTGAGTTGTGTTGAAAACAGCTTGAAGCTAGAGTCAGATCAATAAACTGAAATATAGGTTTAAGTGAGTTGTGTTAAAACAGCTGAAGCTAGAGTCAGATCAATAAACTGAAATATAGGTTTAAGTGAGTTGTGTTGAAACAGCTGAAGCTAGAGTCAGATCAATAAACTGAAATATAGGTTTAAGTGTGTTGTGTTGAAACAGCTGAAGCTAGAGTCAGATCAATAAACTGAAATATAGGTTTAAGTGAGTTGTGTTGAAACAGCTGAAGCTAGAGTCAGATCAATAAACTGAAAATATAGGTTTAAGTGAGTTGTGTTAAAACAGCTGAAGCTAGAGTCAGATCAATAAACTGAAATATAGGTTTAAGTGAGTTGTGTTAAAACAGCTGAAGCTAGAGTCAGATCAATAAACTGAAATATAGGTTTAAGTGAGTTGTGTTGAAACAGCTGAAGCCAGAGTCAGATCAATAAACTGAAATATAGGTTTAAGTGAGTTGTGTTGAAACAGCTGAAGCTAGAGTCAGATCAATAAACTGAAATATAGGTTTAAGTGAGTTGTGTTGAAACAGCTGAAGCCAGAGTCAGATCAATAAACTGAAATATAGGTTTAAGTGAGTTGTGTTGAAAACAGCTGAAGCCAGAGTCATATCAATAAACTGAAATATAGGTTTAAGTGAGTTGTGTTGAAACAGCTGAAGCCAGAGTCATATCAATAAACTGAAATATAGGTTTAAGTGAGTTGTGTTGAAACAGCTGAAGCCAGAGTCAGATCAATAAACTGAAATATAGGTTTAAGTGAGTTGTGTTGAAAACAGCTGAAGCCAGAGTCAGATCAATAAACTGAAATATAGGTTTAAGTGTGTTGTGTTGAAACAGCTGAAGCCAGAGTCAGATCAATAAACTGAAATATAGGTTTAAGTGTGTTGTGTTGAAACAGCTGAAGCCAGAGTCAGATCAATAAACTGAAATATAGGTTTAAGTGAGTTGTGTTAAAACAGCTGAAGCTAGAGTCAGATCAATAAACTGAAATATAGGTTTAAGTGAGTTGTGTTGAAACAGCTGAAGCTAGAGTCAGATCAATAAACTGAAATATAGGTTTAAGTGAGTTGTGTTGAAACAGCTGAAGCCAGAGTCAGATCAATAAACTGAAATATAGGTTTAAGTGAGTTGTGTTGAAACAGCTGAAGCTAGAGTCAGATCAATAAACTGAAATATAGGTTTAAGTGAGTTGTGTTGAAACAGCTGAAGCCAGAGTCAGATCAATAAACTGAAATATAGGTTTAAGTGAGTTGTGTTAAAACAGCTGAAGCTAGAGTCAGATCAATAAACTGAAATATAGGTTTAAGTGAGTTGTGTTGAAACAGCTGAAGCTAGAGTCAGATCAATAAACTGAAATATAGGTTTAAGTGAGTTGTGTTAAAACAGCTGAAGCTAGAGTCAGATCAATAAACTGAAATATAGGTTTAAGTGAGTTGTGTTGAAACAGCTGAAGCCAGAGTCAGATCAATAAACTGAAATATAGGTTTAAGTGAGTTGTGTTGAAACAGCTGAAGCCAGAGTCAGATCAATAAACTGAAATATAGGTTTAAGTGAGTTGTGTTGAAACAGCTGAAGCCAGAGTCAGATCAATAAACTGAAATATAGGTTTAAGTGAGTTGTGTTAAAACAGCTGAAGCCTAGAGTCAGATCAATAAACTGAAATATAGGTTTAAGTGTGTTGTGTTAAAACAGCTGAAGCCTAGAGTCAGATCAATAAACTGAAATATAGGTTTAAGTGAGTTGTGTTGAAACAGCTGAAGCCATGAGTCAGATCAATAAACTGAAATATAGGTTTAAGTGTGTTGTGTTGAAACAGCTGAAGCCAGAGTCAGATCAATAAACTGAATATAGGTTTAAGTGAGTTGTGTTGAAACAGCTGAAGCTAGAGTCAGATCAATAAACTGAAATATAGGTTTAAGTGAGTTGTGTTGAAACAGCTGAAGCCAGAGTCAGATCAATAAACTGAAATATAGGTTTTAAGTGAGTTGTGTTGAAACAGCTGAAGCTAGAAGTCAGATCAATAAACTGAAATATAGGTTTAAGTGTGTTGTGTTGAAACAGCTGAAGCCAGAGTCAGATCAATAAACTGAATATAGGTTTAAGTGATGTTGTGTTGAAACAGCTGAAGCCCAGAGTCATATCAATAAACTGAAATAAGGTTTAAGTGTGTTGTGTTGAAACAGCTGAAGCCAGAGTCAGATCAATAAACTGAAATATAGGTTTAAGTGAGTTGTGTTAAAACAGCTGAAGCCAGAGTCAGATCAATAAACTGAAATATAGGTTTAAGTGAGTTGTGTTAAAACAGCTGAAGCCAGAGTCAGATCAATAAACTGAAATATAGGTTTAAGTGAGTTGTGTTGAAACAGCTGAAGCTAGAGTCAGATCAATAAACTGAAATATAGGTTTAAGTGAGTTGTGTTGAAACAGCTGAAGCCAGAGTCAGATCAATAAACTGAAATATAGGTTTAAGTGAGTTGTGTTGAAACAGCTGAAGCTAGAGTCAGATCAATAAACTGAAATATAGGTTTAAGTGAGTTGTGTTGAAACAGCTGAAGCCAGAGTCAGATCAATAAACTGAAATATAGGTTTAAGTGTGTTGTGTTGAAACAGCTGAAGCCAGAGTCAGATCAATAAACTGAAATATAGGTTTAAGTGTGTTGTGTTGAAACAGCTGAAGCTAGAGTCAGATCAATAAACTGAAATATAGGTTTAAGTGAGTTGTGTTGAAAACAGCTGAAGCTAGAGTCAGATCAATAACTGAAATATAGGTTTAAGTGTGTTGTGTTGAAACAGCTGAAGCCAGAGTCAGATCAATAAACTGAAATATAGGTTTAAGTGAGTTGTGTTGAAACAGCTGAAGCTAGAGTCAGATCAATAAACTGAATATAGGTTTAAGTGAGTTGTGTTAAAACAGCTGAAGCCAGAGTCAGATCAATAAACTGAAATATAGGTTTAAGTGAGTTGTGTTGAAACAGCTGAAGCCAGAGTCAGATCAATAAACTGAAATATAGGTTTAAGTGTGTTGTGTTAAAACAGCTGAAGCCAGAGTCAGATCAATAAACTGAAATATAGGTTTAAGTGAGTTGTGTTGAAACAGCTGAAGCTAGAGTCAGATCAATAAACTGAAATATAGGTTTAAGTGAGTTGTGTTAAAACAGCTGAAGCCAGAGTCAGATCAATAAACTGAAATATAGGTTTAAGTGAGTTGTGTTGAAACAGCTGAAGCTAGAGTCAGATCAATAAACTGAAATATAGGTTTAAGTGAGTTGTGTTGAAACAGCTGAAGCCAGAGTCAGATCAATAAACTGAAATATAGGTTTAAGTGAGTTGTGTTGAAAACAGCTGAAGCCAGAGTCAGATCAATAAACTGAAATATAGGTTTAAGTGTGTTGTGTTGAAACAGCTGAAGCTAGAGTCAGATCAATAAACTGAAATATAGGTTTAAGTGAGTTGTGTTGAAACAGCTGAAGCTAGAGTCAGATCAATAAACTGAAATATAGGTTTAAGTGAGTTGTGTTGAAACAGCTGAAGCTAGAGTCAGATCAATAAACTGAAATATAGGTTTAAGTGAGTTGTGTTGAAACAGCTGAAGCTAGAGTCAGATCAATAAACTGAAATATAGGTTTAAGTGAGTTGTGTTGAAACAGCTGAAGCTAGAGTCAGATCAATAAACTGAAATATAGGTTTAAGTGAGTTGTGTTGAAACAGCTGAAGCTAGAGTCAGATCAATAAACTGAAATATAGGTTTAAGTGAGTTGTGTTAAAACAGCTGAAGCTAGAGTCAGATCAATAAACTGAAATATAGGTTTAAGTGTGTTGTGTTAAAACAGCTGAAGCTAGAGTCAGATCAATAAACTGAAATATAGGTTTAAGTGAGTTGTGTTGAAACAGCTGAAGCCAGAGTCAGATCAATAAAGTGAAATATAGGTTTAAGTGAGTTGTGTTGAAACAGCTGAAGCCAGAGTCAGATCAATAAACTGAAATATAGGTTTAAGTGTGTTGTGTTGAAACAGCTGAAGCTAGAGTCAGATCAATAAACTGAAATATAGGTTTAAGTGAGTTGTGTTGAAACAGCTGAAGCTAGAGTCAGATCAATAAACTGAAATATAGGTTTTAAGTGAGTTGTGTTGAAACAGCTGAAGCCAGAGTCATATCAATAAACTGAAATATAGGTTTAAGTGAGTTGTGTTAAACAGCTGAAGCTAGAGTCAGATCAATAAACTGAAATATAGGTTTAAGTGAGTTGTGTTGAAACAGCTGAAGCTAGAGTCAGATCAATAAACTGAAATATAGGTTTAAGTGAGTTGTGTTGAAACAGCTGAAGCCAGAGTCATATCAATAAACTGAAATATAGGTTTAAGTGAGTTGTGTTGAAACAGCTGAAGCTAGAGTCAGATCAATAAACTGAAATATAGGTTTAAGTGAGTTGTGTTGAAACAGCTGAAGCCAGAGTCATATCAATAAACTGAAATATAGGTTTAAGTGAGTTGTGTTAAAACAGCTGAAGCTAGAGTCAGATCAATAAACTGAAATATAGGTTTAAGTGAGTTGTGTTGAAACAGCTGAAGCTAGAGTCAGATCAATAAAACTGAAATATAGGTTTAAGTGAGTTGTGTTGAAACAGCTGAAGCCAGAGTCATATCAATAAACTGAAATATAGGTTTAAGTGAGTTGTGTTGAAACAGCTGAAGCCTAGAGTCAGATCAATAAACTGAAATATAGGTTTAAGTGAGTTGTGTTGAAACAGCTGAAGCCAGAGTCAGATCAATAAACTGAAATATAGGTTTAAGTGAGTTGTGTTGAAACAGCTGAAGCCAGAGTCAGATCAATAAACTGAAATATAGGTTTAAGTGAGTTGTGTTGAAACAGCTGAAGCTAGAGTCAGATCAATAAACTGAAATATAGGTTTAAGTGAGTTGTGTTGAAACAGCTGAAGCTAGAGTCAGATCAATAAACTGAAATATAGGTTTAAGTGAGTTGTGTTGAAACAGCTGAAGCTAGAGTCAGATCAATAAACTGAAATATAGGTTTAAGTGAGTTGTGTTGAAACAGCTGAAGCCAGAGTCAGATCAATAAACTGAAATATAGGTTTAAGTGAGTTGTGTTGAAACAGCTGAAGCTAGAGTCAGATCAATAAACTGAAATATAGGTTTTAAGTGAGTTGTGTTGAAACAGCTGAAGCCAGAGTCAGATCAATAACTGAAATATAGGTTTAAGTGAGTTGTGTTAAAACAGCTGAAGCTAGAGTCAGATCAATAAACTGAAATATAGGTTTAAGTGAGTTGTGTTGAAACAGCTGTAGCTAGCTAAGCTTAGAGTAATGCTACATCGTCTAGGTTAGGATACAGAAGTGTAAACGTCTTTATCTTTGTAAGAGTTAGGTTAAAGCGTCTGTCGCTATATCGCCAGGTTGAACCGTCTCACCTGTCCTCGCAGTCTCTGCACCTCACGTTCACCTGCAGCTCTTTGCAGAACAGCTCCTCCATGTTGGGGAACAAACTGTTCATAAAGCGGTTAGCTATTCTTCCTGGGAGGCTAGCATCCCCTTCACTGGGGCAAGGCACATTGTTGTTGTTACTGACGTGTATTTGGATTTGGCGCTTTTCACCCGCCAACTGAACGACCCTGGAAACGGAACCTGAACGGTTCTTGATGTTTAACGGCGGACATAAAGCCTTTACCGCCGCCTGCCGGCTGGAGTGGAGCCTCCATCCGGCAGCTTAGGAAGCTTAGGAGCCTCCATCCTTTCACACAAAGGAGACAGCAACAGGATCTTTAGCTTAGGTGCTTGTTTGACTGTTTCTTCATTATTCTACTCCATATCTGTCACCATGGTCAGCAGTGGTATAAATAACTAAGTAGATTTACTCAAGTACTGTACTCAGGTGAAATGTTGAGGTACTTGTACTTGAGTATTTCAATGTTATGCTACTTTGCACTTCTACTACACTACAGTTCAGAGGTACATGGTGTACTTCTACTCACTACAGTTCAGAGGTACATGGTGTACTTCTACTCACTACAGTTCACAGGTACATGGTGTACTTCTACTCACTACAGTTCAGAGGTACATGGTGTACTTCTACTCACTACAGTTCAGAGGTACATGGTGTACTTCTACTACACTACAGTTCAGAGGTACATGGTGTACTTCTACTCACTACAGTTCAGAGGTACATGGTGTACTTCTACTACTCTACAGTTCAGAGGTACATGGTGTACTTCTACTACACTACAGTTCAGAGGTACATGGTGTACAGTTCAGAAGGTACATGGGTACTTCTACTCACTACAGTCAGAGGTACATGGTTGTACTTCTACTCACTACAGTTCAGAGGTACATGGTGTACTTCTACTCCTCTACAGTTCAGAGGTACATGGTGTACTTCTACTCACTACAGTTCAGAGGTACATGGTGTACTTCTACTCACTACAGTTCAGAGGTACATGGTGTACTTCTACTCACTACAGTTCAGAGGTACATGGTGTACTTCTACTACTCTACAGTTCAGAGGTACATGGTGTACTTCTACTCACTACAGTTCAGAGGTACATGGTGTACCTTCTACTCCTCTACAGTTCAGAGGTACCTGGTGTACTTCTACTCACTACAGTTCAGAGGTACATGGTGTTTACTTCTACTCACTACAGTTCAGAGGTACATGGTGTACTTCTACTCACTACAGTCTCAGAGGTACATGGTGTACTTCTACTCCACTACAGTTCAGAGGTACATGGTGTACTTCTACTCACTACAGTTCAGAGGTACATGGTGTACTTCTACTCCTCTACAGTTCAGAGGTACATGGTGTACTTCTACTCACTACAGTTCAGAGGTACATGGTGTACTTCTACTCACTACAGTTCAGAGGTACATGGTGTACTTCTACTCCACTACAGTTCAGAGGTACATGGTGTACTTCTACTACTCTACAGTTCAGAGGTACATGGTGTACTTTACTCTCTCTACAGTTCAGAGGTACATGGTGTGTACTTCTACTACCTACAGTTCAGAGGTACATGGTTTGTACTTCTACTCACTACAGTTCAGAGGTACATGGTGTACTTTACTCATACAGTTCAGAGGTACATGTGTACTTCTACTCCTCTACAGTTCAGAGGTACATGGTGTACTTCTACTCCTCTACAGTTCAGAGGTACATGGTGTACTTCTACTCACTACAGTTCAGAGGTACATGGTGTACTTCTACTCACTACAGTTCAGAGGTACATGGTGTACTTCTACTCCACTACAGTTCAGAGGTACATGGTGTACTTCTACTCCTCTACAGTTCAGAGGTACATGGTGTACTTCTACTCCACTACAGTTCAGAGGTACATTGTGTACTTCTACTCCACTACCATTCCGAGGTACATCGTGTACTTTTACTCCATGAGATGTATTTAATACTTTTAGTTACTCAACAGATTTGGATGAATGATGTGAAATATAATCAACTCTTAAATAAGACTTTAGTTCCACCAGGAGTAAATTCACAAGCTACCCTGATAACAGCTCATTCAAACTAGCTGCACCTTCACCAGCTTTGATAACACTTTAATTAATCAATAATTATATCATATATATTACTCTGAAATGGACCAATCTGCACAACGACTACTTTAAGTACATTGTGATGCCAATACCTTTCTACTTTTACTTGAGTATCATTTCGATCGCAGAACCTTTACATGTAACAGAGTAATTCTACGCTGTAGTACTTCTATTTTTTACAAGATCTGAGGATCTGAGTACATTCCCCACCTCTGATGGTCAGGTTTAGCTTTCAAAATGATTAATACAAAAATCCTATCCCTGACTTCTTGTAGCATTTAAGCTAGAGATTCAAAGTGCACATGAGAAACCAACTGTTTCACTCATTCATTTATTTCGCTGCATGATGTGACGATGGACTTTGATGGATCCTTTCAAATGGTATTGTTTACTGGTGTTTTGAAGATTTCATGTTGGACAAGTAAAGCCTAATCTATGGGCGTGGTGGGGTGACAGGAAGCAGTGTGGTCAGCAGGAAGCAGCACACACACCATGTCCTCCAATCACCTGTGTGAAGTGTGTTCACACTTTGAGAGCGCTAACAACGCTTTTCCACAACGTTGTGATTACCAAAAACACTACTGTCGTCTCAATGTCCTCGATGGTCCAATGTCCATTATGAGGCGCTGGGAGACTCTGGTTCTGCATCGGGGTCCAAATGGACATTTCACAAGTCTTTGCTGGATCCAGGAATATCGGAATGGGTTGGTTTGTGCTAAAGCGGTATCTTGTATGATTTCATATGACTTGATGGAGTATGACAAAGGTTAATGATGTGTTTACCTTTCATTATACAGTTGGTTTGTATTGAGCTATTTCTTTAAGACCTGATGTCTGTCACACAATCAACCAGCTGCTCTGCTGTTTGTCAAGGCGTGACATTAACTTCAAATATGTATAAACTTAATCTGTATAAACGACTGGCTGGACAAACTGGGCTTGGTTGTGAGTTTAATGAAAATGTAGTTATCCAGACATCATTACTGTTTCTCTCTCAAATGTTACAAAGAGCCAATAAACAACCTTTTAGGTATCAGAAGCCCCCTGACCCGTCTTCCAAAGGAACAAGGTGATATAAATGTGAGTGCAGAACACACTGGAGCAATGCTCTGGATCAAAGTTGTGGTATAGCTTGTTTATTAATGGTATACTTTTGCATAGGGAAACATACTCATTTCCAGTAATGAATAATCAGCATCTGCTGATAGCGATGGCTAAGTATGGTTATAATGACATATCATCAAAGATGGTGGTATCCCCCACAGCAGAATAGCATTAGGGCAGAAACACTGGTTCAGCTGTCAGTCCAACGGGAACAGGAAGTTGTCAGAAGTCCCTGTCTTAATGCAGCCTCAGAGGAAAAGTCATGCAAATGAAGTTGAGTATTGACATTATCTTCCAAAGGAAAAGGTTCAAGCTGCGACAAACTACGTCCAGAGCGACAGCCCTCTCCCCAGTGAACATCAACCTGGAACACGACGGGCTCTACCTATGCTATCATTTTCTTATATGTGTTTCTGATTGGCTGTCAGGTGGGAAATGGAATTGCAGATCAACTTAACTGGACAAGAAAGTTATGGTAAATAACTTTAATATCTTTACACGGTACTATAGGATGTGGTATTAGTGGTATGATAATTCACACTATTCCAATATGGAAAATAATAGACTTACTCTCAGTTTCTGATATTGTTTTGAGGAATTGGAAGAAGTGATTCTCTTGATAGCCATATGTAATGTCCTGGTGTTCAGTTCATGTGAAAGGACTGTGGTCTTTGGGGACTGTGGTCTCTGGGGACTGTAGTCTTTGGGGACTGTAGTCTTTGGGACTGTAGTCTTTGGGACTGTAGTCTTTGGGACTGTAGTCTTTGGGACTGTAGTCTTGGGGACTGTAGTCTTTGGGGACTGTAGTCTTTGGGACTGTAGTCTTTGGGACTGTAGTCTTTGGGGACTGTAGTCTTTGGGACTGTAGTCTTTGGGACTGTAGTCTTTGGGACTGTAGTCTTTGGGGACTGTAGTCTTTGGGACTGTAGTCTTTGGGACTGTGGTCTCTGGGGGCTGTGGTCTCTGGGACTGTAGTCATGCAATAACTGATGAAAGCTTTATGCTCTCTCTGATGGAAGGGATATAGATTCCTGAAAGCAAGCAAAGCAGTCCATTATAGTATCTGAAAAGTTAGAGAAATAAATGTTTAAAAAATTGCATTCTAATGTAAAGTTGTTGTTCATCATTAACCGTCTTCAGCACATGGAGTAAACAGGTGTACAGGGAACAAAGGAATCAATATGGCGTCGCTGTCAGGAAAACAATATCAGGTAATAAAGAGGTTTTCAAACTGCTGTGAGTCTGATTACAGAAAAGAAACATAGAGGAGGTTTTCAGGTTGAATATGAATAATCATTTATAGAAAAGAGCCCTCAGAAACTGTATAGATATCCTTTCTGTCTCTCAGCCAGAGCTGATCAGCTGCTGACCAACAGCAACACTTCACTTACAATACCCCAACCCAAAGCAAAGCATGATTTTGATACAACATTTTTGGTAATTCTCTGCTAACGGTGGTCAGAAGAGCACTTAGTTAGCACCACAGATCTAGAGGGAGCTTTACACCCAACTCTATCCCAATGGAGAACACACATTAGAACATGGGACAGATATGAGGTGTTTTCATAGAAACCATTCCTACGGAGCATTTTGTCATGAACCTGCCGTCAGACTGATTTGTTAACACCATGCATGGGACACACTGGTTTCAAATTGAAGCAACAGAAAGGTGTGGTAGTAAACATAAAGGTGTGGTAGTAACACTCAACAAAGGTTCACAAAGTCAGCCCAAAATATGATGGATGAAATTCGGAACTGCTGAAAAATACATAGAAGTTACAAGGCGTTTCTTTGGGTCTCGGTCTCACTTGCTCTTTCAGGCTCATAGTTTGAGGTCATTGATCTGTCCTTCGGTTGTTAAGCCTTAATAAGGTTAACCTCTAACTAGCGGTGCTAGCAGATAGCCACCACCCCACTGAGGACCAAGTCTGTTGCCTCTTTAACAAAGTGATGGGAAAGAATCACTTACCGATAACAGACTATAATTATAGATTGTAAAGTATCTGCTGGATCTCAATCATCAGTATTTAATGAACTTTAAAAAGCATTTGGAACAGAGCCTTCTTCTAGTGTAACCCTGAAAGGAGGCAGAAGTAGGACACAGGTCCCTGAACGCCAGCCTGAATGAAGAATGAACCCACGGAGCATTAGGAAGTCTGTCAGTGTTTCCTTCAGCTCTTTGTGTTATGGCTTGTTACCTCAGGACCTCCCCGGGCCAGGGCTGAGCACCTTACGAGTCACATGACCATGTAGTGCTTGAACACAGCATACAACATAGTGTCCTTAACATGCTGGTATATTTGAATAGAGCGGAGAAAGTAAGGAGAGCACAATGTTCTCAACTCAGCACACTTTTGTTTTTCGAGATATTATTTATAATGTTATAAATGTCTGTATTTATTAGATATTGGACCTAGAATCTAACCTAGGATGCTACCCAGGACCTGACCTAGAATCTAACCTAGGATGTGACCCAGGACCGGACCTAGAATCTAACCTAGGATGTGACCCAGGACCTGACCTAGGATGTGACCCAGGACCTGACCTAGAATCTAACCTAGGATGTGACCCAGGACATGACCCAGGTCTTGTCCAAGGATTTGACCTAGAATCTGACGCAGGACCTGACCCAGAATCTGACCTATGATATAATCCGGGACCTGACCTTGTATCTGACCCAGGACGTGATCCACTATCTAACATTGGGTGTACCTTAGGATCTAACCCAGGACCTAAACCAGAATCTGACCTAGGATCTGATCTAGGACTTGATCCTGGTCCTGGGAGAGGACTGTGCTGTCAGCTGCCATCAGTGTGACCTCAGTCTCTATCACTGTGCACTTGAATCTAAACAGTCTGAGTGGATCTATGGACCTAGTTTAGTAACTTTCTAGTAACTTTGACTTAGACTACAAGATGGTCTGTCTCCATCTACAATCTCTCCTTCATCCTTCATCATCCCTCTCAGGGCTAAAGCTTTCCCATTGCATGGGTCCCTCGTTGTGCGGCTTGGCCACCATCTTAAGAGAAAACAGGACACACTGTAACCTTCTATACGAGTGTACATATTAGTACACACACTGTTCTGTTTCAAACTAATGCTAAAAGCAAAATAATAACAATAAAAACTAAAATATAACCTAAAAGCCAAGTAGAGCAATAGTGTTAAGTGCATGCATCCATATGAAACACAAACTCATCGATGACCTTAGCAGTATCTGATCACATGATTGGTCACATGACCAAATGGACGGTGTCAGTGCTGCAGAGTGTTTAACATGTTTCCTTTCAGTGGCTTGGCCACAACACATTCAGAATATAGTTTTAGACTTTTCCCTGCAATAAATATTATCCATGGGTTTGCATCATTATCATCGAGGGGGGATGTCTTTGAAAAACACTTCGAGGAACAGTCCATGAATTTGGGAGCTCCAGTTGCTTTCTCTAGTTTTACCCAGAAAAAGATCTTCTAAGAACTCTCTGAGTCCAGTTCATTGTTGAACTGAACTTAGTGTTGCACACATCTCACTTTGCTCATCTGTCATTCAGTAACTCTCTTGGTCATGTGATCAGATTATAGATACAGCCTCCTTGAACCCGGACGGGGCTCTCTGACCTTTGTCAGTGGCGAAGTGATGAGAAGTGGAAGATGTACTTGAATGGCAGAATGTTGATCTGAGCTAAACATGTCCATACTGTGTGCGGGCTGAGGTCATGTGACTCTGAGTCTGATAACATGTAATCCCCAAAGTGTGGACTTTAGTTGGGCGCAGAAGCTAAAGCTTTCTTGTGGTTCATGTCAAGCAACCACACATGCATCTTTTTTCTCTCTGTCTTATAAGTGCTACCAGCTGTACCATGAAAAGTATAATCACTTTATATAATGTATTATTGTTCTTTAACTAAAGGCAAGGCACATCATGTGTTTTATGAAATATCGTGCAAAATAGAAATATAATAACAGGGCTATTATTAAAGGGGGGGGGGGCAGAGAGGTATCATCAGAGCCATGCATTCATTAGGTCAACACAGACACCAGGGCAGCACCATGCAGTATAGCTTTAACCCAAACCCAGCTCATATCAGCACCTTCAATAGAAAACCACTAACCCTGGGGAAAGAAGGACAACTTGTGATCAGAACACAAACCCGATCCTTCACGCATGCAAGTGGAAACAATGTCAGCAAAAAAGATCCCACCAGTTCCAACACAGTTTGACACGTCCTAAAAAGAGAAAGACATGAGAGGGGAGGGAGCTGTGGCACGAACACACCCAGGCCGTGTGATGTTCTCTGAACCGTCTGAGCGTTCACTTGCATTCACATGAACCGCGGGAATCGTGTCTCTGTGCTGACGTTGTGTTTCCACGCAGAGTGACCTAGCAACCCTAGGCTTTGCACACCGCTCAAAATGTACGCAGACTGCTGTGCTCAAAGTTCACATGATATAAACTATGAATACTGCGAACCTCTAGCAGGGGACAGAACACTAGGAAGAACACTTAAAGGGGCCTTAGTTGTATTTTGCGCCTCTACTTTGACATGTTTACATGCTTTAATGTTCTGTCTGAAACCAGAGCCCAGACCTCTCTGATTGGTTAGCTGGCCGGCTCCGTTTCTATTGGTCAGAAGCTTAGAGCTGTCCCGCTCCTTAGCCTATCACCTACAATGTGTTGGAGCGCCAGCCAATTTAAGCGTGAATGTTACAAAGTGATGTCACTGTGTCGTTCCAGACAGGGGGGGAGTGTGGGAGAGAAACTCCCTCTGGGGTGAATTTGGGGATTTTAGCGTTTGCAGACCGTTTACATGCACCCTATATAACACTACAGGAAAGTAATACTAGAGCCCCTTTAACTTCAGCTTCCAGGCTTTGCGCCTTTGGGCAGAGAGCAAATGGCGTATCATGTGAATGCAGCGTTACTCCTTTAGAACCTTTCAAATGTGTCCTTTAGCCGACGCCCTTTTCAACGAGAGCTTTCATGAAGTAATAATGTATAAATCCAATATGTCCACTAGCTGTGCAACTCGGCTACTCTTCTGAACTTCACTCTCAGACTCCGGAGTGGTTGGAAATATTGAATGTCTTTGGCTTGACTTTAGAAACCTTTCATCTTTCCAAAGACAGTGTGAGACGAGTCTGAGACCACTTCACGCCTTAACACTGATCCACATCCCCGGCAACATGTTCCAATAGACTGCCCTGTAGTTGAAAAGCCTTGGAGACTAAAATATGGCACAGATTATAAAATATTACATCTTAGAAATCTATTATATGTAATGTGTGTATCCCCAGAGAGATCGTGTGCGGGACAGCTAAAGGCCAGGGCGCACATCTGATTCATAATTCATTCTCTTTCTACACAGACTGAACGAGTTGTTCTATGAACTACGAGCTATATGGTGATGTTTGGATTGTAGTAAATGCTAGCCTTAAGAGAGGCTTCAAAGATAAGATATATTAAGATGTGAAAAGCCAAGTTACTGCTTTTCTCCATTAAAGCACTTGATGCAAATGTTGTGTCAGCGTGGGACACCGGAGAGCAAGGAGACTCTGGTATGAAATGCTTGATCTGTTGACTGTCAACACCACTCAGCTATTGTGCTCACTTCAAGGTATGACCTGCTGCCATTACCATGGCAACGCTACGGCCTGCTAAGTCAATCATGTGATGTGTCTCTTTCCGATCACCACCCACACCGTGTCCTCCGAGACACAGCTCCCCAAAGCAGAGCAGGGATGAGTGGAAATGCAGGAACCGATGTCTCACAATCTGACACACACACACACACACACACACCATGCTACAGTCTCACACACATAGTCCAGCAGCCAGTTGCCACGGCCTAAGGTTCTGTCAGAATGACCCGGTGTGAAGGGAAGCAGCAGGATGAACTCTGTCCAGCTGTAGCATAGCGTGTCGCGTTGGAGGAGGCGTGAAGATAGCTCTTATATTCCACTCTTTGTTTCTCTGATAGAAAAGCACAATCAAACAGTCTTAAAAACATGAGCTGAGCAAAGCAACGTAACGGTTTCAGATGATTGTCAATAGAAAAGACGAAGCCTCTGTCTTTAGGTGGAAGAGAGAAAGAGAAGCTCTGTCTCTAACAACAGGAGCTCTCTCTCGGGTCAGAAAAAAGGGGAGGCTTAGTTGCATATATTATAAGCAGCACCTGCAGCGGAGAGGGGCATTCTGGGTGTTGAGGGGGGGTGAGGTCTATCTGTCCCAGGGAGGAGGTCCTGTACTGGGTTTAGTGTAGAGAGCCAGGGTTCAGGGGTAAAGGCCTCATCCTGGGAACAGGCTTCTTAGGTTCTGCTGTTTGGAGGCCTAGTTCTGGTCCAGTTCATCACTCCTTTTCTTTCACTTGGAGCTCCCGTCGGTGAGAACCATTGAGTGTCACGTGGCTGTGAGTGAGAGCAGCTTCTCTTCTGGGTCCATACACATATATAGACTATATTTATATATGTGTATGCTTCTACAAAGACGAATATATTTTCCCTCTTGTGATGTCTTGACAGCATTGTTTGCTTTCCTCCAGAACCGTCCTGCCAGGACAAGCGTCTCTCCTCCACATGTCCATCAGTTGCCCAGATACCAAGACTGGAAGAGAGACACAAAAAGAAACGTTCACTTCTAACTGACTTCACATTTCAGAAGAATATACATCTTTGCTGATTGACTTCCATCTGTAGCCCAGCCCATCATTAACCTACAGGTGTTAGTCTGACCCAACAGCCATGAGCCCGACAGAACCACGACCCACAGGTCTGTTAACCACACATTCAACTGTCAGGACAATCCATTCCATTACATCATGAACATATCCGTCTCACAGTAACGTGTGGGTACTGTGAGGCGTGAACGTGTCTCACAGTAACGTGTGGGTACTGTGAGACGTGAACGTGTCTCACGGTAACGTGCGGTTACTGTGAGACATGAACGTGTCTCACAGTAACGTGTTGGTACTGTGAGGCGTGAACGTGTCTCACGGTAACGTGTGGGTACTGTGAGACGTGAACGTGTCTCACAGTAACGTGTGGGTACTGTGAGACGTGAACGTGTCTCACAGTAACGTGTTGGTACTGTGAGGCGTGAACGTGTCTCACAGTAACGTGTGGGTACTGTGAGGCGTGAACGTGTCTCACGGTAACGTGCGGGTACTGTGAGACGTGAACGTGTCTCACGGTAACGTGCGGGTACTGTGAGACGTGAACGTGTCTCACGGTAACGATGCGGAGTACTGTGAGGCGTGAACGTGTCTCACGGTAACGTGCGGGTACTGTGAGACGTGAACGTGTCTCACGGTAACGTGCGGGTACTGTGAGGCGTGAACGTGTCTCACGGTAACGTGCGGGTACTGTGAGGCGTGAACGTGTCTCACGGTAACGTGCGGGTACTGTGAGGCGTGAACGTGTCTCACGGTAACGTGCGGGTACTGTGAGGCGTGAACGTGTCCTCACGGTAACGTGCGGGTACTGTGAGACGTGAACGTGTCTCACGGTAACGTGCGGGTACTGTGAGACGTGAACGTGTCTCACGGTAACGTGCGGGTACTGTGAGACGTGAACGTGTCTCACGGTAACGTGCGGGTACTGTGAGGCGTGAACGTGTCTCACGGTAACGTGCGGGGTACTGTGAGGCGTGAACGTGTCTCACGGTAAACGTGCGGGTACTGTGAGGCGTGAACGTGTCTCACGGTAACGTGCGGGTACTGTGAGGCGTGAACGTGTCTCACAGGTAACGTGCGGGTACTGTGAGCGTGAACGTGTCCACGGTAACGTTGCGGGTACTGTGAGGCGTGAACGGTGTCTCACGGTAACGTGGCGGGTACTGTGAGACGTGAACGCGTCTCGCTGGTAAAAACGTGTGGGTACTGTGAGGCGTGAACGTGTTCTCACGGTAACGTGGGGTACTGTGAGGCGTGAACGTGTCTCACAGTAACGTGTGGGTACTGTGAGACGTGAACGTGTCTCACGGTAACGTGTGGGTACTGTGAGGCGTGAACGCGTCTCACGGTAACGTGTGGGTACTGTGAGACGTGAACGTGTCTCACAGTAACGTGGTGTGTACTGTGAGGCGTGAACGTGTCTCACGGTAACGTGTGGGGTACTGTTGAGGCGTGAACGTGTCTCACGGTAACGTGTGGGTACTGTGAGACGTGAACGTGTCTCACGGTAACGTGTGGGTACTGTGAGACGTGAACGTGTCTCACGGTAACGTGTGGGTACTGTGAGACGTGAACGTGTCTCACGGTAACGTGTGGGTACTGTGAGGCGTGAACGTGTCTCACGGTAACGTGTGGGTACTGTGAGGCGTGAACGTGTCTCACGGTAACGTGTGGGTACTGTGAGGCGTGAACGTGTCTCACGGTAACGTGCGGGTACTGTGAGGCGTGAACGTGTCTCACGGTAACGTGCGGGTACTGTGAGACGTGAACGTGTCTCACGGTAACGTGCGGGTACTGTGAGGCGTGAACGTGTCTCACGGTAACGTGTGGGTACTGTGAGACGTGAACGCGTCTCGCGGTAACGTGTGGGTACTGTGAGACGTGAACGCGTCTCACGGTAACGTGTGGGTACTGTGAGACGTGAACGCGTCTCACGGTAACGTGTGGGTACTGTGAGGCGTGAACGCGTCTCACGGTAACGTGCGGGTACTGTGAGGCGTGAACGTGTCTCACGGTAACGTGTGGGTACTGTGAGACGTGAACGTGTCTCACGGTAACGTGTGGGTACTGTGAGGCGTGAACGTGTCTCACGGTAACGTGTGGGTACTGTGAGGCGTGAACGCGTCTCGCGGTAACGTGTGGGTACTGTGAGGCGTGAACGCGTCTCGCGGTAACGTGTGGGTACTGTGAGGCGTGAACGTGTCTCACGGTAACGTGTGGGTACTGTGAGGCGTGAACGTGTCTCACGGTAACGTGCGGGTACTGTGAGACGTGAACGCGTCTCACGGTAACGTGTGGGTACTGTGAGGCGTGAACGTGTCTCACGGTAACGTGTGGGTACTGTGAGGCGTGAACGTGTCTCACGGTAACGTGTGGGTACTGTGAGGCGTGAACGTGTCTCACGGTAACGTGTGGGTACTGTGAGACGTGAACGCGTCTCGCGGTAACGTGTGGGTACTGTGAGACATGAACGTGTGTATTGTTCAGATACTATTTCAAATGAGGGGCTGTTGTGTCGGATCCAGTTAGCCCTGCTGATATGAGGATATAAGGAACTTGTATCCTCATACTTGTACTTGTATTCCAATATGTGCACAGGTTTATTGTAGAGGCTCTTCCAACACTTGAAGCCACTGAGGTGCTTTGTAGACATGACTGACCCACTCGTTACCTGGTCTGATAAATAAATAAGTCCGGTATGAAGGTTCCAATGAGGTTCCAATGAGGTTCCAATGAGGTTCCAATGAGGTTCCAATGAACACCCAGTCCATGTATTTCCATTTGAACTGTGGTTCTTTCCAGTCAGCATACAAAACATGAAATTCTAAACACAACAACTAAGCTTCGGCAGCGAGACATTATGGCCAGCGTATAGGTGTGTGTGTGTGTGTGTGTGTGTGTGTGTGTGTGTGTGTGTGTGTGTGTGTGTGTGTGTGTGTGTGTGTGTGTGTGTGTGTGTGTGTGTGTGTGTGTGTGTGTGTGTGTGTGTGTGTGTGTTTGTGTGTCAAAAACTGTTTACCTTCCGGTGGAACTGCTGCATGAGCACATTTCTTTTACATTTAAACCATGTGTGCCAGTCGGCTCCGGCTGTACCTGTAGATCCAACAGCCGGGTTTTGACTCAAGCTATCTTTAAATCAAAAGTGAAATCAAAGAATGAACTAAATCAAATCAAAAAAGGTTTCAAATACTTGTCTTTCGTTTGAATACATAATTGTATTTTTTAAAGTTCAGGTTCAAAACGTTTGGCCAGGATTTAAGTGAAGTTGTTGAGCAAGCTTTCATCAGGCGGGCGTAGACTCCCTCTGCACCACGATCAGTCTGACACAGGTTAGGGTTAGGGTTATGAGACATGCAATGAACCGGCTAGCCTTCAGCAGAAACATGGGGGTGGGTCGGTTTCACCAAATTGGGAAAATGCCGGCTGATATTTGCAACCAATCGCCTATCAATATAAATGAAGTGAAACTGAGATTGGATTTCATTCACATAAAACATCCCTGACAACCTAGTTGCATTTCCAATTCACTAACCAGTAGCTCATGTGTTTATCTGGGTCTACGTTAATGGTGCTAGAACAATGTCAGAGTTGTTTCTAGGTGTAGTATTTAATTAATATGCTGGAATATGAATGCTTGGGAAATCGTATATAGCTGTAACACATCCTGGAGGGTCTCAAATCTCTAATAGAAGGGGTTTCCATTCTGAGTCAAATGAACCATACTAACCTGGGCTTGGTAGAGTCCAGCTGGGTCTCGGGGGGTGACTCCAACGAAGGAGGTGCGATTGGCAGGGGGTGTCCCAGGGGCCGAGTATGCTGAGGGCATTTACGTTAACAACATCAGTCTCATACTGTCTCTATAGTTCCATGTCACTTGTAGAGTACAGGAGGCAGTGCTAGAGAATGTGTCCATATCACAAAGGAGCTGGTGACGAACTACTTTGTTAGGGATTCAGAATCCACTCAGTTTCAATTCATTTATTTAAATGTGTTTGATAATCATCTAACGTTGGTGGACTCATCAAGCCAGTGCTTGTTCACACAGATTACCACTTCAATTCAAGTCATACATTTACAATGGCATTCTAAGTGTAATATATGATATTTATAATAGTTACTGTATTTAGCATACAGTGTATATATATATATGTTTAAATAGTTTATCTATCTATAAATACAATTATGTATTTCCATATAAAATAGAGTCCCTTACAGATAGAAAGTATGTAAATGAGACGTTCCTCACCGTGGTAATCACAGTGCTTTATCATAAGTATGCCATTATGTCAACAGGAAGTCATTTCTTGCATGTACATTCACTCGTTCATCTCTAGCCGTACTTCCTTTGCCACACAACACTGAACCGGAGTGTGTTTGGAACACTTACTGGGTGATGTGGGGGAGTTTGCCCCCCCATCAGAGGAGGTGGTGGTAGCCTTTGACTCCGCAGGCAGGGTGGGCCTGGGGAGGGAGGATGGGGGAGGAGCCAGGGAGGGTGCTGGTCCAGTTGGTGCCAACATCTGAGAGGTGATGTAGTGACTGGGCACTTTGACCTGGTTGCTGCCGTTCAGCTGGAAACAAACACACTGACAGTTACGTTCATATTGGAAATGTGTTGAATCACTGATGGACGATAAAGAAAGAATAACCTCAAATCATGAATGTGAAAACATTACAGTGTTGACATCTATTGAAATGAGCATGCTAACGGTTCTAGCCCAGGACTGGCCTGTCTTGTGATACACCATGTTCCTATAGAGGTGATAGTACAGTCAGACCTCAGACACACACATATAGAAGTGGAGCTGCCCTGACCACGCCCTCAGGCATTGGAGTAGCAAATGGTGGAACTACAACTAACCATTGACTTACATTGTGAAAAAGACTTTCACTATTGCAGACTCTTTTCAGGTCGTCTTCAAAATGAGTTTCATTTTCTGTATCAACTGTTACTTTCTCTGTCTGTAGATAATGCACGTGGCTGGTGCTGCAATTGAACGTATGGCACTGCAGCTAGCTCGTATTGGACCATGTACAGAGTGGGTTTGGACTCTCGCAGTACTCTGTCTAACGCTAGCTGCTGTTCTTTTGACTCACTGAGCTGGGGGTTTGATTGGCAGGGTCGCAGGCCAATGACACCAGATCTTTGAGGGGGTCCTGTGTCAGGTGAGGAGGATAGCGGATTGCTCCGTGGGGGAAGTAGGAGGAAGGGGGAAAATGTATAGATGAGGAGGGGTGGGGACTCCGTGAAAGACCTGGACAGAAAGAAGAAGAGGGAGAGAAGGAACAGTATGGTAAACGACACGCTGTTCTAAGTCAGTTCTATATAGATATACAGTATGTATGTACTGTGTGTACTGACCACTGTGGACAGCTATGACTGGCCGATGGTGCTGAGTGAAGGAACCCATTCTTGGTGAGTCTTCCTGGGGAGAGGGGTTGTCCAGCTCTGCCTTCTTCACTGGTGGAGAGAGACCTAAAACATGAACATGTGGGACTTCTTTAGTTCCTGCACATATTCATAATTCATGGCAGTTCATGACACTTGAAATGAATCACTTCTTGGACTCCAATGTCAATAAACACATAATAAAACAATTTAAAAGCAGATCACCATGACGACTATTAAGAGAATGTGCTAAATTGATTTATGAGCTCTATGACCAGTGTGCTGTAACTCTACACACTGTATTAGTTTGTAAGCATTAAGCTGTCAAACATTGGGAGGTTAGTGACAGCAGCCATAACCACAACCTCCACCTTCGGTCAGTGTCAGAGAATGACTCTTGTGTGGAGTTTGGCTGGAATAAGTGTAGTTTCCTTTCCTTAAATGAACACCTCAGATTCTAATGTTATAATATATGTAAGCAATGAACCACGAGAGGCCGTGGGTTACAGGGACTAACTCAGGTGTACTGGCGTGGAACTTTGAAGTGAATCTTTGAGAATGAACAGAACATTGATAGAGCTCAATACAAGTGCCCCTGCTGTTCATAGAGAGGGTGTTGAACAATGATTTGAGTAATTAATAATAATTATAATTACATTCATGTCTCCACGTACAGACACTGGACACTATACGTCTGTTACCTCCTTCCATGTCATCAGTCCAGTTCCTGGAGCTGCTGGCAGGAGAGGAGGGGGAGTGGTAGTACTCGCCCCCCGGACTGTCAGCCTCTTCCTCCATAGAGCCAGACTTATGGCGCTTACTCCTGCAGAGAAACATACATGGGTTATTTATCTGTGTGTGTGTGTGCGTGTGCGTGTGCGTGTGTGCGTGTGTGTGTGTGTGTGTGTGTGTGTGTTACCCGCTGGATGAGGTACTGGCCAGTGATCGTCTGAGGCTGACTGGCTGGTTGACAGACTGGTTCAGATCGTAGGCCAGATGACCCTGGAGCTCCCCCATAGAGAAACTAGGTCCAACTCCTGTGACTACTGGAGCTACACACACACACACACACACACACACACACACACACACACACACACACACACACAGACACACACTCAGATTAAGGCTTGCCAATTAATAGAATTGATACCGATATATAAAAATGTATATGTTTGTGGACGCCACTTACTTCTTGAGACCTGGACGAGCTCCGTGACACTGAAAACTCCTGATGTCACAAAACTGTCCTGGAACTCCGGACCCTCTGGAAACACAGCAGCAGTTAGACACGTGTGATGTTCCAGTTATCTCGCTATGCACAATATATTCTTATGACCATATGACAATCCAACTGCAGTTACAGTACCCTAACCCTAACCCTAACCCAACTGCAGTGACAGTACCCTAACCCTAACCCTAACCCAACTGCAGTTACAGTACCCTAACCCTTAACCCTAACCCTAACCCAACTGCAGTTACAGTACCCTAACCCTAACCCAACTGCAGTGACAGTACCCTAACCCTAACCCAACTGCAGTTACAGTACCCTAACCCTAACCCAACTGCAGTTACAGTACCCTAACCCTTAACCCTAACCCTAACCCAACTGCAGTTACAGTACCCTAACCCTTAACCCTAACCCTAACCCAACTGCAGTTACAGTACCCTAACCCTTAACCCTAACCCTAACCCAACTGCAGTTACAGTACCCTAACCCTAACCCTTAACCCTAACCCTAACCCAACTGCAGTTACAGTACCCTAACCCTAACCCAACTGCAGTTACAGTACCCTAACCCTTAACCCTAACCCTAACCCAACTGCAGTTACAGTACCCTAACCCTTAACCCTAACCCTAACCCAACTGCAGTTACAGTACCCTAACCCTTAACCCTAACCCTAACCCAACTGCAGTTACAGTACCCTAACCCTAACCCTTAACCCTAACCCTAACCCTAACCCAACTGCAGTTACAGTACCCTAACCCTAACCCTAACCCAAACCCCTAACCCCTAACCCTAACCCCTAACCCTAACCCAACTGCAGTTACAGTACCCTAACCCTAACCCTAACCCTAACCCCTAACCCTAACCCCTAACCCTAACCCTATACTAGTGTGTCATAGTTACGGCACATGTCTGCATAACTGATGGTTCTATCATCTGACACCTGTGACTGTCTGTTTATGTCTTAGGCAGGTGGAGGTGGAAGAAGAGCTGAGATCCTTTACTTAAGCAAAGGTAGAAATACTTTGGTTTTAAAATATGATCCATTTCAGAATCTGATCTAAATGGTACAGAAGTATTCTGTAATCATTTTAGAGACTTCAGAAAATACACTAATGATATTTACATTTCACCATTGGTGTAAAAAAGGACCAACATAACCTTTAGTGAAACCAGGTGTATTAATTAAGAGCCTCAACATTACCCATGGTGGTGGTTCGGCTGTCCTCCTGATCAGAACCCACTCCTGTTCGACTGGGACTGCTGCTCTGCTCTGCTTCTGGAGAGAGAGGGAGACTTCACTTATTTAAACACTTAAGGTAACGATATATCAGCTCCCAGTCAGACAGAAAGAGATTTAAATAGGCATCCATAGTGAAGGACCCTGCCCCTCATCTATCCAGGGTTAGTTTAGATTAGATTAGATATACTTCATTGATCCCAGACTGGGAAATGGTTTCAAATGTTAGCCAGTATGTCTCCTTGTCTGAAGAATGTAGCCACTGACAGTGCTAATGGGGGGATGTCTGTCCTAAACGTTTGAATCTTTAACCGCAGTCTCAGTCTCAAACATCTCCACACAGCACACAACAGTGACAATCCAACATCAAATCCTTACACTTGCATTCTTGGCAGTCTACTGGTACATTTAGAAATACCGTGTGCAGGCCCGGGACGTGTAAAGAAGCTCCACAGTCTGAATGTGTATGGACCTGGGGCCCTTCCTTAACAACAGGTACAGTGCAGCTGCAGCAGCAGGCAGACTCTGCTGAGGGATGCATATCAACAGTGTCCTGCTAAGCAAGTGTTGTACACGCTGTATGCCAGTAGGGGGCAGCGCATACCAACACATTAAGAATAGATCATTGTCAGGGTGGACATCTTGACAGCTGGAAAACTGTAAATACATGTATACACTGATGAACATGTCATACATGTACACACTGATGAACATGTCATACATGTACACACTGATGAACATGTCATACATGTACACACTGATGAACATGTGATACATGTACACACTGATGAACATGTCATACATGTACACACTGATGAACATGTGATACATGTACACACTGATGAACATGTCATACATGTACACACTGATGAACATGTCATACATGTACACACTGATGAACATGTCATACATGTACACACTGATGAACATGTCATACATGTACACACTGATGAACATGTCATACATGTACACACTGATGAACATGTCATATATGTACACACTGATGAACATGGCATACATGTATACACTGAGGAACATGTGATACATGTATACACTGATGATCACATACATACATGTACACAGTGATGAACATGTGATACATGTATACACTGATGAACATGTCATACATGTACACACTGATGAACATGTGATACATGTATACACTGATGAACATGTGATACATGTACACACTGATGATCACATACATACATGTACACACTGATGAACATGGCATACATGTACACACTGAGGAACATGTCATACATGTATACACTGATGATCACATACATACATGTACACAGTGATGAACATGTGATACATGTATACACTGATGAACATGTCATACATGTACACACTGATGAACATGTGATACATGTATACACTGATGAACATGTGATACATGTACACATTGATGATCACATACATACATGTACACAGTGATGAACATGTGATACATGTATACACTGATGAACATGTCATACATGTACACACTGATGAACATGTCATACATGTATACACTGATGAACATGTCATACATGTATACACTGATGAACATGTCATACATGTACACACTGATGAACATGTCATACATGTACACACTGATGAACATGTCATACATGTACACACTGATGAACATGTCATACATGTACACACTGATGAACATGTCATATATGTACACACTGATGAACATGGCATACATGTATACACTGAGGAACATGTCATACATGTATACACTGCAGTAGAATATTTGAATGTATTCATGTTAGCTCCAAATGAATAAGCTTAAAAATGAGAATGATTTAGGTTAAACTGTGAACTGGATTTGGGGCAAGCACATGTGAGTTTTGAGAGACCATATGGACTTTTAAGGACAAAGGATCTGCGGGGGAAGGTGGCCGCATGTCTTGACTTGCACTGTATGCAAATGCTCTCGCCACCTGTGAGTGGGGGAACTTAAGATTTGGGGTGATGGGGATATTTGGGCTGCCAATCAAAGTGGAGGGATCAGAGACCCCTCCCATTGCTTCAGCATAAATACAAGAGACGCAGCTGTGTTCAGTCTCTTTCTGCTGGCTGGCTGACGTGATCACCAGGTAATTGGGTTCCCATGTGTGTTGTGTTGTATGTGTGTTGTGTTGTATGTGTGTTGTGTTGTATGTGTGTTGTGTTGTATGTGTGTTGTGTTGTGTGTATTAATGTAATGATTTCTGGTGCATTGTAATATTGCCATTAAAGTAGAGTACGGTTGACTTGGTGGCACTGAATTCCTTCCATATAACACAGCTCTAGAAGGACGCGGAGATATTTGAAACGTGGAGCGTAAATCCATTATAATATCTAACAACACTGATGAACATGTGATACATGTACACACTGATGAACATGTGATACATGTACACACTGATGAACATGTCATACATGTACACACTGATGAACATGTCATACATGTATACACTGATGAACATGTCATACATGTATACACTGATGAACATGTGATACATGTACACACTGATGAACATGTGATACATGTACACACTGATGAACTTGTCATACATGTACACACTGATGAACATGTGAAACAGTCAGAGATCTGTGAACTGGCGGGACGGGTTCTACTCTTTTTGTTTGAGTCTGTAAAGACACAGTTGCAGTGATCAAGTCTCCTTAAGGCAAAGTCATTTCTCAAAGTCTTGCTGAGTATAATTATGTGTAGTTATGTTATGATATGTTGGTGATATCCGATGACCTTGTGATCCTTTGTCAAAAAAAGTTTTCCTTGTTGGTATCTTCAATATAAACATGGAAGAAATGGGAATATCATTGATATGTATAACACATAGTCTAAACTTTACAACTGCACGACACTCACATCTTCTAACTCTGCCGACACACTATGTGCAGACTTCCATGAGCCGAGCATGGCAGCACTCTAAGTAGAGCAAGTGTTGAGGGAATGTGCAACGCTCTTTCAGACCCAGAACCAATCAGCATTCCTTTGGTTCAGAAAGGTCTGGTATCTTCCGACCGCTACTCCGTTCAGTCATATAAGCTGGAGTTGTGCAAGGTTGCAGAGTGACACTCCTTCAGCTCCTGAAGCCACAATATACAAACCAGATGTGAACGCTGCGTTCTTTCTCTGTGTTTGAACTCTGCATTAACCATATTTATACAAGTGGTATCAACCGACCAATGAGAAAGAGCAGCAGCTACGAGTATCATTTAAAACATTCGCAGGCCTTGAAGGACTTCTTAGAGCCCTGCCGTGCCGTGAAGAAGCTTCTGAGAGACTCTCTGCGTATGAACTCAGATATGGATAGTCGTGGCTCCAAGAGGATTATCATAGAGAGCTAATAAAAAAACAGATCTCATAAAGATCAGGGAAATATGGCTGGAGTTACTTTCTACAAAAGTGTCTGACGCTCAAAACAGCATCTGGTTCCAGACTCAATTATCTCAACAGCTATTTAAGAGATGCTTAGAGCCACAGAGTAACCGCAAATCTGTTTTTCTCCATGAACAGTCCTTGAACCTTTCATCAGCTTTCCTTTAGCGCCACCTTAAGGATATCTTATTAACCGATGGCTGCTTTCTGAACACATTCATGCTCCCCAGAGGAGAGACTCTGAACACATTCATGCTCCCCAGAGGAGAGACTCTGAACACATTCATGCTCCCCAGAGGAGAGACTCTGAACACATTCATGCTCCCCAGAGGAGAGACTCTGAACACATTCATGCTCCCCAGAGGAGAGACTCTGAACACATTCATGCTCCCCAGAGGAGAGACTCTGAACACATTCATGCTCCCCAGAGGAGAGACTCTGAACACATTCATGCTCCCCAGAGGAGAGACTCTGAACACATTCATGCTCCCCAGAGGAGAGACTCTGAATACATTCATGCTCCCCAGAGGAGAGACTCTGAACACATTCATGCTCCCCAGAGGAGAGACTCTGAACACATTCATGCTCCCCAGAGGAGAGACTCTGAATACATTCATGCTCCCCAGAGGAGAGACTCTGAATACATTCATGCTCCCCAGAGGAGAGACTCTGAACACATTCATGCTCCCAGAGGAGAGACTCTGAACACATTCATGCTCCCCAGAGGAGAGACTCTGAACACATTCATGCTCCCCAGAGGAGAGACTCTGAACACATTCATGCTCCCCAGAGGAGAGACTCTGAACACATTCATGCTCCCCAGAGGAGAGACTCTGAACACATTCATGCTCCCCAGAGGAGAGACTCTGAACACATTCATGCTCCCCAGAGGAGAGACTCTGAACACATTCATGCTCCCCAGAGGAGAGACTCTGAAACACATTCATGCTCCCCAGAGGAGAGACTCTGAACACATTCATGCTCCCCAGAGGAGAGACTCTGAACACATTCATGCTCCCCAGAGGAGAAACTCTGAACACATTCATGCTCCCCAGAGGAGAAACTCTGAACACATTCATGCTCCCCAGAGGAGAGACTCTGAACACATTCATGCTCCCCAGAGGAGAGACTCTGAACACATTCATGATCCCCAGAGGAGAAACTCTGAACACATTCATGCTCCCCAGAGGAGAGACTCTGAACACATTCATGCCTTAACAAAAGGAGATAGAGAGCACAGTCTGGTGAAAGGGTGTAGGTTCATACCTCTCTCCTGGACGTAGTAAGCGAGGTAGAGGTCCAGCTCTTTGACGGAGACAGCAATGTGTCTGGGCTGGACGCAGAGGATTGGGTTGGAGCAATGGCCTCCCTTAACCAGCCGCTCTCCGTCTGTGCTTTCCAACGGGATCCCTTTAAACAGGATGACCATCACCAGGTCCAACCTCCAAACCTTTGGAAAGACAAGCCATCAGTACTGACAGAAAGCTGCAGGCTGGGTGCAGCAGTGGAGTAAAGCATGCTGGATCACTCTAGACGTGGACTATACTGCTCAGCATATGTTTGACTGTGAATGTATTATTTAATGATATGTCAGAAAAGAGGATGAAGGATACATGAAGACACTTGTGTTTGTGAGACCTTGAAGCTGACACATATGTCTGTAATATGGAATATAGGGAACATGAGCTAACCATTATCCTGAAATGGTTTGAACTATGTTAAAGTGTTCAGACAGTGAAACACAATGTTGGACATTTTAGAGAACTATGTGGGAATTGTCAAAACAAGACTACATTGTAAGGGCACCATGATTTTCATGTTCACCTTATTATAGCCGCGGCTGGTTTTGAAATCTGTGGGAGGTGACACATATCCCTTAATAAATACCACTCATGTATTTGCATGCTATTTGTGCATACAGATGGTTTATGCATTGGCCCCAGATGTCTTTCTTAATAATAAATCAATGACATGGTGTGTTACAGACACTAACAGTGAAACATTCAAACACACTTTAATCTCAATCAGAAACGTTTGAGCAGTGCTTTACACATATAGCTCGCTGTTTAATGCCATATTGAAAAATAAACCTCTTATTCTAAAACATCCAACATATGGAACATTCTACCTTTATGACACAAACATCTTGTTGATAAAACCATTATGATTTAACCCTTTTTACTATCAATATCATTAGAGAAAGCTTCGGGCCAAAGAAGAAAAGAACAATGCATAGTTGAGGTTCCATACAGAATAGAAATACTAATTCAGTTTACCTTGTCAGCTTGTCGGAGACAGTCTATGCGTCTCATTTTGCCTTTCTGGTCCGGGTTGGACAGGACACAGCACGCAGCTTTCTTCCCAGTGATTGACAGGACAAAGTCTTCTCTGCATTCGGGTCTAATGTCCTTTCTGAGCTTGGCCAAAAGACGGCTGGCCCACTTCTGTTTCACCTACGATCGCAATGACATTGTAAAAGCAGTCAATACAAATAACTGAAGGTTTTCCATGAATCCGTAATTATCACATTTCTACTATCCGTCCCACCTCTGCCTTCTCCCCCAGCAGCTCGTCTTTCACTGCTCTCTCCTCTTCTTTAGTCATCCTTTTCTCATGTTTTTTGAAGTACTTCCTTTTCCTGGCCTGGAGGTTGAACCATGTGTAGGCGAAGGCACGGACCTGGGGCAGCAGAGCCTCAATGAACGGATGGAACTCATCCTACGTGACAGATAAAGATACACACTCAACACACACACAATACTCAGAACATGTATTCTCCAGGTCAACCGAATCACCCTTTCCTTTCTGACGTTGCAATGATCAGTCGTCATAGAACTGTGGATGCTTTCATTGGACTTTATTCTGAGCCAGGATCATAAAAGCATAATGGATGAATAATTCAAACCAAAAAGATTGAAGTTGATAAACCGTGAGAACTGAACATCCTGATTCTGAAGACTATTAGAAGCTTCACAATATGCAAGTGGGCTTTATTCAATGTTAGTGTCTGCTGTTGATCCAGAAAGGTGTAGAGAATGGGTCGTACTGTAGTGAGGGCTGCCGGGGTTTACTATTTTGAACACAAACTGCTCTACCTGCTGAGTGTAGTGGCAGTGTAGTGACAGTGTAGTGGCAGTGTAGTGGCAGTGTAGTGGCCGTGTAGTGGCAGTGTAGTGGCAGTGTAGTGGCAGTGTAGTGGCAGTGTAGTGGCAGTGTAGTGGCAGTGTAGTGGCAGTGTAGTGGCAGTGTAGTGGCAGTGTAGTGGCAGTGTAGTGGCAGTGTAGTGGCAGTGTAGTGGCAGTGTAGTGGCAGTGTAGTGGCAGTGTAGTGGCAGTGTAGTGGCAGTGTAGTGGCAGTGTAGTGGCAGTGTAGTGGCAGTGTAGTGGCAGTGTAGTGGCAGTGTAGTGGCAGTGTAGTGACCGTGTAGTGGCCGTGTAGTGGCCGTGTAGTGGCAGTGTAGTGGCCGTGTAGTGGCCGTGTAGTGGCCGTGTAGTGGCAGTGTAGTGGCAGTGTAGTGGCAGTGTAGTGGCAGTGTAGTGGCAGTGTAGTGGCAGTGTAGTGGCAGTGTAGTGGCAGTGTAGTGGCAGTGTAGTGGCAGTGTAGTGACAGTGTAGTGACAGTGTAGTGACAGTGTAGTGACAGTGTAGTGACAGTGTAGTGACAGTGTAGTGACAGTGTAGTGACAGTGTAGTGGCGGAGGGACACACACAATCCAAAACAATAAGCTAATGCAGATCGAACATCAATAAAGGGATTTTAATTAACAAAAGATTTGAACTTTCTTCAACTTACTCCAAAAATAACACAACTTGATCAATAATTCAGCAGTATATTTGCGGCGTAATTCCAAGAGGAGTTAGACTCCCAGTCCTTGAAACTGGCTCTCCACTTCTCAGAGACTCTAAAATCCAGACAGAGAATCAGATAACTTATTACTTTTGCTTACCTACGTTGTACTCTTACTGACTCCATCCCCACCTACTCACAAACTGGCAACCACTTTGACCTCATATTCACCAGAATTAGCTCTATTTCTAATCTTTCTGTAACCCTGCTTCACATCTCTGATACATTCATATCCTACTCTATCCCCTTATCCAAAACTGACAACCAACTCTCTTCTAATACTGTACCTGTTCGCCGTATGCCCCCCAACACTACCGCAGACACTCTCCTCTCCACTCCACTGTGCTCCTTTCTGGATTCTCTGTCCTCTCACCTCACGGAGGCTTTGACAGTTCCCTCCGGCTCCTGGTTGACTGGGGGTGCTGACAAGGCGTCTGATGACCTCATTTACCTTTCAATCTTTTCTCTTCTCTTCCACTTTTTCTATCTCTGCAGCAAAAACACTTTCTTTCAATCTAAATTCAACCCTTTTTTAAGCCGTACATGAGCATTAAGTAGCACTAGTCCAACATTTGAAAAGAATGTATAAATCTCAATGGATACGGAACAAAACTTTGTTAGATTAATATAATGTCAGTTAGTCAGTAATGTAGTATAAAGTGAAGTAAAAATAGTACCATGATGTACAGATACATGCAGTATATATTGTGGTATCATATTACAAGTATATGTAGTGTAGATGCATGCAGTATATAGTGTAGTAAAATGTAGTCAAGATAATTTAAGAATACAGTGTATTTGAAAAAAGATACAGAAGATGACCTCGCAGCCAAAGAAACCCAGGTTAACCCTTTGGAATTCAAATAATACAGTTTTTCATCCTCCATTTCTTTATAAAACACTTGATCACATTGTCATTATTCACCTTTATCAGAACAACCTTCTTGATCTGCAGCAGTCTGTTTTCAAGGCAGGATAATCAACTGAGACAGCCCTCCTAGCATCACTGAGTTACCCCTTTGTTGTCATTCTTCTGGACCTCCCTGGTGTGTGAACAGTGAACCACCATATCCTCATTTATACTCTCCAAGAACTGGAAGTCTCAGGTAGTTCCCCTGCTCACATCTCACTTGAGAGACCACAGCTACAGGGTAACTTGGAAAGTGTCAGGACCTTTTAAAGTCAACACTGGGGTCCCTCAGGGCACCATCCTGGGACCCATTTTATTTTTTCTACACCAATTCACTAGGCTTTGTCATTCACTCTCCTGGCTTACAATGAGGCAAATGAGAATCAATTGACTACGTAATTTTCCCGGTCAGAACCCCAGGGGACTGCTCGAATCACTGCTCGTCTTGGTGACATATCTCAGTGGATGCCAGAACACAGTTTGATCTGAACTTCTTGAACAAAACCCAACTGATTTTCCTACCAGGGAACAGTTTTCACATCAAAAACCCTTATTAACATTGACACCTCTGTGGTTTCTCCGACTCAGGAAGGAATCTGGGCGTGACACTGGACGACCAACTGTTTTCACTGCCAACATCGCAGCAACAACACGCTCCTGCAGACACACTTACTCTTGCTTTTCTCGGCTCTAAAATGGTGGACTGAGCTCTTCAGTGATATCAGGACGGTGAAATTCCAACCTGTTTTGAATGCAAATGAATAAATAAAGAAAACCTTCCATTTGTGTATAGCACTATGTTGTTGATTGGAAGATAATGCCCAAGCACTTAAAATGGTTTGGTATAGCAAATGTCCTCGCAAGATTCTTTTTGTTCTGAATTGGTATCCTCATGGTTGAAATGAAATAGAAAATGTTCCGTCTCATTGTGTCGTATACACTGGAGTAATCAAAACAACAACTGGTTTATTATTAAACCAAACCCGTATCTAACATTGCATTTCTGTGTGCTGCTTTGCCTAATCATTTTCACTCTGATAACTTTCCTCCCAAGTCTAACCATAACCATAGCTCATAGATTACTGCGACTCCAACACAAATATTTGGTTAACTTTATCATTAAATAGTTCAAACCTTTAGCTAAGTATAATTGAATCTCGATGTTCTGTAGTGTTTGTAATTATTTAGTCATATGCTTATAAGAAGACTAGCTCTGTATTGTTATTTTGGGAAATCCGGAGGAGGTTGCCGAGGGGAGGAGGAAGCTATCCTGCAGACCCCCCCCCCCCTCTGAGAAGCATATTCTAAAGTGTTATTTTTTTACAAGTGGGGGGTGGACCAAAAATCCTTTAGGCATTTTTTAAATATTGAAGTTAAAAGCATCAATCTGGTGCACTTTGAGAGCAACATTAACCCTACCTTAATAACACCTTAAAGCGGACCAAAGGCACTGGAGAACACTTATTCATTAACACTCTTTAATGAAGCAAACTCGGTGAAACGAATGTGCGTAGAGTTTTAAAGGATGCGGATATATTGATTCTGGCGCATTGCTTATCGTTTTATAGATCTATTCTCATCCACCATCTTTGTTCGTGACGTAAAGAGTGTAAGTGTCACGTTTCTTAATCGGACACTCTGAGTGGATGCCGTCACAGCCAATCAGAGTCTGATTCTGAGGGTTGCCTGTCAGTTCCGTTGCTCTGGTTCCGTTATGTGTACTGAAACGAGAGCCGGTATAACAAAATAAAAATTGGAATACGTTATTTTAGTGTCTTAAAAGTAGACTGAGGTCTGAAGGGTTAACGTTACATCTTAGGATCATTTGTAGTCATGTTCTGTATACATACTAACATATAAGGGTACACTTAGTGCGGTTACTCCATGTTTACTAGCTATAACATTAACGTTACATCACTCTTGTTCACTTCTTACTCAGTCAGCCAGAGGGCAGATATCATTAGATTCACAAACCTGAAACATCATCCATTTCTTGTCTGCTGGTGATGACATTGTTGTCTGCTGCTGCTGCAGCTTGTGGCTTCCATGAAAATAACTTTCTAATATCCATAACTTTATAGGCTATTAGCTTAAAACTTGTCAGGCACTAGGATCACTTCTTCTTCAGGGCAGGGAAGGCTACGCAGTACGCAGGCTAATGTCCTGCAGCGGCTGCCTCTCTGGTGGACTCCGGTACTGCACAGTTTTCAACAAACTTTTTTTTATTAAGTGAAACATCCGGGGCTTGAGCCCAAGTAGCCCCCCCCCTAGCGCCGCCACTGGTTGCAACAATAGTGCTCCTCAACGTTGACCCAAAATAAATATCAATCATAGGAAAGGCAGATACTAGTAGCAATAGCAGCAGTAGTGGTCGCTAAGGTAATGAAAGTAACACTGGGTGGCAGGGGCATGAGAAGATCTGAAATAGCAATCAGTAGTAAAACTATCACAAGAAAAGGCAGTGTTATATTAAATATAATAGGAGGAGAGTCAGCTGCTATTTCATCTCATTGGCATGATTCACATCAGATTCTTTTAAATATGAAAGAAACATGTTTAAAGAGCTTAACATTGGAAACAAGAACAAACCAACCACACTTCAAAGCTGGCTGTCACGCTGCGCTCTGAGACCTACAGTATGCTCTCTTAAATCTACTGTTTGGAAAAGCATATGGCATATTTAAGTGTGTGTGGTGTGTGTGTGTGTGTGTGTGTGTGTGTGTGTGTGTGTGTGTGTGTGTGTGTGTGTGTGTGTGTGTGTGTGTGTGTGTGTGTGTGTGTGTGTGTGTGTGTGGCCTGCTGCACATTTCACTGTCTGCCCTGTCCTGCACTGCAGCTAGGCATTGTTGTTGAAGACGATAGCTGTCATGAAAGAGTTGTTCCTATACTTTGCATGATCACATCAACACAGCTTCATAGTTGTAATCACATAAAGTAGGGCGGCGCAGTGTTACCTGAGACAGAGAGAGGGGAGAAAACATCATGTTGATGGGGAGCAGCGGATCAGAGCACAAACATCCCGAGGCTCGCAGCAGCAGCAGCGGGCAGCAGCAGCAGGCTACCCCCGGCCCTCCTGCCCTCCTCCCCTGGCTCTCCTCTCTCCCCACATAAGAGCGGGATCGGTTCGGCTCGGATGACTCTGCCGCGTTAACTCCAGAAATGATGACACGCCAGAAAAGTTGAGGCTCCGCAGGGAGAAACACACCGAGAGAAAGTTCTGAATTATAATCACTGTGCGGAGAGCACCGAGGGGGCACCGGAGCACGGGGACGGTGCCATTTCGAGAGGGAGGGAGATGAGGGAGCGAGATGAGGGAGGGAGATGAGGGAGCGAAGAATAAAAGAAAGAGAAGTGAAATGACGTTATGAATTCAGCCCATCCCAAAAGACGGGCTTAAAGCCGCAGCAGCTGCAACACAGCACTCAGTTCATGTGGACCCGCTTAACATGCACTTCACACACACTGTGCACACTGTGCACACTGTACACACTGTGCACACTGACTGTACACAGGTTATCTGAGGACCCGCTCCACATGCAGTCACACAGAGGAAACTGACACACGTACAGTTTACATGAGGACACGCTTTGTAGTCAGTGTGTGCACGCCAGTAGGTGGTGCACACACTACACACAGTTTACATGAGTATCCGCTTTGCATGCACTACAGTGTATCAGGTATTTACTTAAGTAAAAGGACCTATACCAACTTCTTTTAAACTCTGTTATAAGTTAAATTCCTGCATAATCTTCCATGAGTAAAAGCATTGTCTTTCTCCAAAATACACTTAAAGTCGAAAAAGTACTTGTTATGCAAAATGGCCATCATATAGCAATAATAACACATGAATATGTTCATCAGAGCTGGTGAAGGTGCTTCAGTTTCATTATTTGATATACTGCAAAATATTTTAACCTAGGTATATGAACATGTTTATTTATTCATGGTTTATATTTTGCTGTCTAAAGTTGCTATAGCAACTAAATCCTTCAGATAAATGTAAAGGGTTAAAAGTACAATATTTACTTCTTAAATGTAGAGTTAAACATTTGTTAATACAACAACAGCAACAGTGCACTTAGTATACTTGAAAATGTACTTTGTTACAGTCCCACAGGGGCCTCTGATACACACGGTTACCACGACCCGAGGCTCTCAGGTCATGTTTAAATGGGTTCTTCTGAAAGCACCATACAGGGGGTCACGGTGCTTCCAACACCCAGTGAATGTACTTGTAACTACATTCACATACAGTACAAATCATTTTAGAATTAGCCGGGGAGTAATCGTGTCTTCGGTCGGGGTCCAATTCTCCTCTGTGTTTCAGAGTGATGTGTTTCCTCTGCCCTGCAATACTTTGCCAGTACTTGTAAATTAAGATTTGCATCTAAAATATGCGACTCATTGTATAAATAAACATGAAAACATACATTATTATTATATAATTAATTATGTAACACTCATAATGTGCAATTTAACATTTTGATAATAACATTTGTGTACCTTTTACAATTTGTATTCCCAAACCGAGACTAGTAAATAAGTATTTCTGCACCGTGAAGCTGTTCATCAAAAGATCTGAATATTTCCTCATGCATTTATTTCAGAATCACACACGGGTACAATGAAATGAAACACATGCTCTTCATTTGGCAAAGTGTGATATGTCACTAATATATTACAGGGACAGAGTAAATAAGGCTATTTAGTTCATTAATGCTGAGCTACAATCTAACATCCAGAATGAACCATGTTCTCTGTTTATGGTTGGATGTGTGTTAATGATACATGTCATATGGAGAGATAATTGAACTTATGTATCGTCTATATGACTCCCTGCAGACCTTGATTACCATAAGACATAACCCCACTCTCTTTATTTTAAACATATCATAGTATCAGTCTTTCATCTCATTACTCTTATTGTCATCATGTATTGCTGCTGTTGCTGTTTTAAAAGGAGTAATGTATGACCCTTCAACTGGAGCAGCATTATTAATCTACCAACTGTCACATGATCGAGCAGTCTCATTTCATTTCAGCCTGTTGAGCTCTCAAACTGTGTTCAGGAGAATTTCTATCTCCTGAGTCTATCCTCAAATGTATCTGTGTCATGTATCGCTGGCTTTCTTCTCTACAGTGGCCTGAGCTGTTGTCTAGTGGCCTCTGAGCTGGTTGTCTAGTGGCCTCTGAGCTGTTGTCTAGTGGCCTCTGAGCTGTTGTCTAGTGGCCTCTGAGCTGTTGTCTAGTGGCCTCTGAGCTGTTGTCTAGGGCCTCGAGCTGTTGTCTTGGCCTCGAGATGTAGTGGCCTCTGACTGTTGTCTAGTGGCCCTCTGAGCTGTTGTCTAGTGGCCTCTGAGCTGGTTGTCCTAGTGGCCTCTGAGCTGTTGTCTAGTGGCCTCTGAGCTGTTGTCTAGTGGCCTCTGAGCTGTTGGTCCTAGTGGCCTCTGAGCTGTTGTCTAGTGGCCTCTGAGCTGTTGTCTAGTGGCCTCTGAGCTGTTGTCTAGTGGCCTCTGAGCTGTTGTCTAGTGGCCTCTGAGCTGTTGTCTAGTGGCCTCTGAGCTGTTGTCTAGTGGCCTCTGAGCTGTTGTCTAGTGGCCTCTGAGCTGTTGTCTAGTGGCCTCTGAGCTGTTGTCTAGTGGCCTCTGAGCTGTTGTCTAGTGGCCTCTGAGCTGTTGTCTAGTGGCCTCTGAGCTTGTTGTCTAGTGGCCTCTGAGCTGTTGTCTAGTGGCCTCTGAGCTGTTGTCTAGTGGCCTCTGAGCTGTTGTCTAGTGGCCTCTGAGCTGTTGTCTAGTGGCCTCTGAGCTGTTGTCTAGTGGCCTCTGAGCTGTTGTCTAGTGGCCTCTGAGCTGTTGTCTAGTGGCCTCTGAGCTGTTGTCTAGTGGCCTCTGAGCTGTTGTCTAGTGGCTCACATCCCAACTAAACTCGAGTGTTTCTACCAGGAGCTGCAGCTCTGTGTTCACCCCAGCGGCTCTCTTCCCCAGCTGGTCCCCGGGACAGGAGGCCCTCTGCCGGCCTGTCATTCTAACTCAGCCCGCTGGCTCTAACTGCGGCCATTTTCTGCTGACTAACACACACACACACACACACACACACACAAACCAGAGGCTCGAGCTGAACTTCAACTTGGCCTTCCGCTGTCCCTGTGGGACGGACGGCCCGGAGGCAGCCGGCCAGCCGCTGACCGCTCTTCTCCAAAGCCCCACACTCATCAACTTTCCCCCGCAGACTGCAGGCGCTGAGACACACACCAACCCATGTTGTCCGGTGACTAACGCACTGCCGGGGGACGGAGACCGCATTTGCCGGTGTAACGCCAATACGCCCCGCTCTCCCGCAGCGAGGCGACGTTGCTCCAAACTTCATTCAAAACTGTAATAATTTAAACGTAACTTGTTCATTGTCAGCCATACTTGTGCTATGTGGTGTGACATACAGTCACCTCGTATGTAATCATCTACTGACACATTCGGCGCATGTACAATGTTTCAAAAATGCCTTGTGTTGACAAAATATTAAGTTTTACAAAGGTTTCACACACCTGCTTCCGCCCCGCACAGTGCGTCTGAAGGACCATGAAGAACTGGCCAAGCGACTCTAAAAGTTCAGATGTAGTTACATTAAGGTGTATTTTGCTACTACTGTGTATGCCGAATGTAAGACTGGATCCTGACAATTCAATATTGTCTATAAATTGTGTTTTGCCAGGTGTGTATATTAGTCGGCGTGCAAGAGCTGTTTTATTTGACCGTTTTTTGCATGGAATTCAGCGACAAAACATGATATGGTGGATCGTAATATCCTGACGTTGCTCGAAACTAAAGCCAGAGAGCTACGGAAAGAGGCTCGCTGACACCGAGAGAGAACTACGGAAAGAGGCTTGCTGACAGAGGGAGAACTACGGAAAGAGGCTTGCTGACACCGAGAGAGAACTACGGAAAGAGGCTCGCTGACACCGAGAGAGAACTACGGAAAGAGGCTTGCTGACAGAGGGAGCTTTCTGCTCCACTTTCAGCTGCGTAGCTCCTCGCAACTCCTCGCATTGCGGCTTTTTGGAGAAGACGAAGCGCCACTAGGAAGGGGCTCTCTGCTACATTACTGCACCGGAACAGGCTTGTGTCCTACCATTTCGAAGCTGAGCCGCCACCGGGGGAAGTTAACGCTGATCTCACCGCCTGCCCATCTCCCGCTGTCGCTCGGTATCATGCCATATTCCTATCATCATGCGCGTGCCAGACGGAGTATTTCCGCGGTGCTCGACACCAGGAACGTCCCGCGTCAAGCTCCGGGCTGCCCCGCAGTAATCCCCCCGCCCGGTAGGCTGCGGCAGAACAGACTAGTGCTACAATCACCTTCTACCTCTCTCCTCTCTCCTCTCTCCTCTCTCCTCTCTCCTCTCTCCTCTCTCCTCTCTGTCTCTCAGTAACCCTGCTCTCCTCTCTCCTCTCTGTCTCTCAGTAACCCTGCTCTCCTCGGTCTTTCTATTTCACTCCATGTTATCCTCACTTTCCCTTCCTCACTTAGCCCACTGTGTCCTCCTCACTTAGCCCACTGTGTCCTCCTCACTTAGCCCACTGTGTCCTCCTCACTTAGCCCCACTGTGTCCTCCTCACTTAGCCCACTGTGTCCTCCTCACTTAGCCCACTGTGTCCTCCTCACTTAGCCCACTGTGTCCTCCTCACTTAGCCCACTGTGTCCTCCTCCCTTAGCCCACTGTGTCCTCCTCACTTAGCCCACTGTGTCCTCCTCACTTAGCCCACTGTGTCCTCCTCACTTAGCCCACTGTGTCCTCCTCCCCTTAGCCCACTGTGTCCCCCTCACTTAGCCCACTGTGTCCTCCTCCCTTAGCCCACTGTGTCCTCCTCACTTAGCCCACTGTGTCCTCCCCACTTAGCCCACTGTGTCCTCCTCACTTAGCCCACTGTGTCCTCCTCACTTAGCCCACTGTGTCCTCCTCACTTAGCCCACTGTGTCCTCCTCCCTTAGCCCACTGTGTCCTCCTCCCTAAGCCCACTGTGTCCTCCTCACTTAGCCCACTGTGGTCCTCCTCCCTTAGCCCACTGTGTCCTCCTCACTTAGCCCACTGTGTCCTCCTCCCTTAGCCCACTGTGTCCTCCTCACTTAGCCCCCTGTGTCCTCCTCCCTTAGGCCCACTGTGTCCTCCTCACTTAGCCCACTGTGTCCTCCTCACTTAGCCCACTGTGTCCTCCTCACTTAGCCCACTGTGTCCTCCTCCCTTAGCCCACTGTGTCCTCCTCACTTAGCCCACTGTGTCCTCCTCCCTTAGCCCACTGTGTCCTCCTCAGTTAGCCCACTGTGTCCTCCTCACTTAGCCCACTGTGTCCTCCTCACTTAGCCCACTGTGTCCTCCTCACTTAGCCCACTGTGTCTCCTCACTTAGCCCCCTGTGTCCTCCGCACTTAGCCCCACTGTGTCCTCCTCACTTAGCCCACTGTGTCCTCCTCCCTTAGCCACTGTGTCCTCCTCACTTAGCCCACTGTGTCCTCCTCACTTAGCCCACTGTGTCATCCTCACTTAGCCCCACTGTGTCCTCTCCCTTAGCCCACTGTGTCCCTTCCTCACTTAGCCAACTGTGTCCTCCCTCCCTTAGCCAACTGTGTCCTCCTCAGTTAGCCCACTGTGTCCTCCTCACTTAGCCCACTGTGTCCTCCTCACTTAGCCCACTGTGTCCTCCTCACTTAGCCCACTGTGTCCTCCTCACTTTCCCTTCCTCACTTAGCCCACTGTGTCCTCCTCACTTAGCCCACTGTGTCCTCCTCCCTTAAGCCCACTGTGTCCTCCTCACTTAGCCCACTGTGTCTCCTCACTTAGCCCACTGTGTCCTCCTCACTTAGCCCACTGTGTCCTCCTCCCTAACCCCACTGTGTCCTCCTCACTTAGCCCACTGTGTCCTCCTCCCTAACCCCACTGTGTCCTCCTCCCTAACCCCACTGTGTCCTCCTCACTTAGCCCACTTTGTCAATTTGACAGTGGTGTAAATGTACTACATGTACTCAAGTACTTAAGTACAATTTGAGATACTTTTACTTTGAGTATTTCAATGTTTTGCTGTTTCCACTAAATTTAGTTACTTTGCAGATTTGGATTAATGATGTGAAAAATAATCAACTCTTAAATCAGACTTTAGTTCCTACAAAGCCATTCAGACTAGCTGCTCCTTCACCAGCTACCCTGCAGTCTACAAAGCCATTCAGACTAGCTGCACCTTCACCAGCTACCCTGCAGTCTACAAAGCCATTCAGACTAGCTGCTCCTTCACCAGCTACCCTGCAGTCTACAAAGCCATTCAGACTAGCTGCTCCTTCACCAGCTACCCTGCAGTCTACAAAGCCATTCAGACTAGCTGCACCTCCACCAGCTACCCTGCAGTCTACAAAGCCATTCAGACTAGCTGCACCTTCACCAGCTACCCTGCAGTCTACAAAGCCATTCAGACTAGCTGCTCCTTCAACCAGCTACCCGGCAGTCTACAAAGCCATTCAGACTAGCTGCTCCTTCACCAGCTACCCTGCAGTCTACAAAGCCATTCAGACTAGCTGCTCCTCCACCAGCTACCCTGCAGTCTACAAAGCCATTCAGACTAGCTGCACCTTCACCAGCTAACCCTGCCGTCTACAAAGCCATTCAGACTAGCTGCTCCTTCACCAGCTACCCTGCAGTCTACAAAGCCATTCAGACCTAGCTGCTCCTTCACCAGCTACCCTGCAGTCTACAAAGCCATTCAGACTAGCTGCTCCTTCACCAGCTACCCTGCAGTCTACAAAGCCATTCAGACTAGCTGCACCTTCACCAGCTACCCTGGCAGTCTACAAAGCCATTCAGACTAGCTGCTCCTTCACCAGCTACCCTGCAGGTCCTACAAAGCCATTCAGACTAGCTGCTCCTTCACCAGCTACCCTACAGTCTACAAAGCCATTCAGACTAGCTGCTCCTTCACCAGCTACCCTGCAGTCTACAAAGCCATTCAGAACTAGCTGCCTCCGTCACCAGCTACCCTGCAGTCTACAAAGCCATTCAGACTAGCTGCAGCCTTCACCAGCTTACCCTGCAGTCTAACAAAGCCATTCAGACTAGCCTGCATCCTTCAACCAGCTTAACCCCTGCAGTCTACAAAAGCCATTCAGAATAGCTGCATCCTTCACCAGCTACCCTGCAGTCGACAAAGCCATTCAGAACTAGCTGCTCTGCCGATCTACCCTGCATCTACAAAAGCCATTCGACTAGCTGCTCTTCAACCAGCTACCCTGGCAGTCTACAAAGACATGCAGGCATAGCTTGCTCCTTCACGAGCTACCCTGTCAGTCTACAAAGCCATTCAGACTAGCTGCAACCTTCAAACCAGCTACCCCTGCAGTCTACAAAGCCATTCAGACTAAGCTGGCTTCCTTCACCAGCTAGACCACCCTGCAGTCTACAAAGGCCATTCAACTAGCTGCTTCCTTCAACCAGCTACCACCCTGTCAGTCGACAAAGCCATTCAGACTACGCTGCTCCTTCACCAGCTACGCCGCAGTCTACAAAGCCATTCAGACTAAGCTGCCTCCTCCACCAGCTACCCTGCAGTCTACAAAGCCATTCAGACTAGCTGCTCTCTCCACCAGCTACCCTGCAGTCTACAAAGCCATTCAGACTAGCTGCTCCTCCACCAAAGCTACCCTGCAGTCTACAAAGCCATTCAGGACTAGCTGCTCCTTCACCAGCTACCCTGCAGTCTACAAGCCATTCAGACTAGCTGCTCCTTCACCAGCTACCCTGGCAGTCTAACAAAGCCATTCAGACTAGCTGCTCCTTCACCAGCTACCCTGCAGTCTACAAAGCCATTCAGACTAGCTGCACCTTCACCAGCTACCCTGCAGTCTACAAAGCCATTCAGACTAGCTGCTCCTTCACCAGCTACCCTGCAGTCTACAAAGCCATTCAGACTAAGCTGCACCTTCACCAGCTACCCTGCAGTCTACAAAGCCATTCAGACTAGCTGCTCCTTCACCAGCTACCCTGCAGTCTACAAAGCCATTCAGACTAGCTGCTCCTTCACCAGCTACCCTGCAGTCTACAAAGCCATGTCAGACTAGCTGCTCCTTCACCAGCTACCCTGCAGTCTACAAAGCCATTCAGACTAGCTTGCCCTTCCACCAAGTCTACCCTGCAGTCTACAAAGCCATTCAGACTAGCTGCTCCTCTCACCAGCTAACCCTGCAGTCTACAAAGCCATTCAGACTAGCTTGCTCTTCCACCAGCTACCTGCAGTCTACAAAGCCATTCAGACTAGCTGCTCCTCACCAGCTACCCTGCAGTCTACAAAGCCATTCAGACTAGCCTGCTCCTTCACCAGCTACCCTGCCGTCTACAAAGCCATTCAGACCTAGCTGCTCCTTCCACCAGCTACCCTGCAGTCTACAAGCCATTCAGACTAGCTGCTCCTTCACCAGCTACCCTGCAGTCTACAAAGCCATTCAGACTAGCTGCACCTTCACCAGCTACCCTGCAGTCTACAAAGCCATTCAGACTAGCTGCTCCTTCACACCAGCTACCCTGCAGTCTACAAAGCCATTCAGACTAGCTTGCTCCTTCACCAGCTACCTGCAGTCTACAAAGCCATTCAGACTAGCTGCACCTTCACCAGCTACCCTGCAGTCTACAAAGCCATTCAGACTAGCTGCACCTTCACCAGCTACCCCTGCAGTCTACAAAGCCATTCAGACTAGCTGCTCCTTCACCAGCTACCCTGCAGTCTACAAAGCCATTCAGACTAGCTGCTCCTTCACCAGCTACCCTGCAGTCTACAAAGCCATTCAGACTAGCTGCTCCTTCACCAGCTACCCTACAGTCTACAAAGCCATTCAGACTAGCTGCTCCTTCACCAGCTACCCTGCAGTCTACAAAGCCATTCAGACTAGCTGCTCCTTCACCAGCTACCCTGCAGTCTACAAAGCCATTCAGACTAGCTGCACCTTCACCAGCTACCCTGCAGTCTACAAAGCCATTCAGACTAGCTGCTTCCTTCACCAGCTACCCTGCAGTCTACAAAGCCATTCAGACTAGCTGCTCCTTCACCAGCTACCCTGCAGTCTACAAAGCCATTCAGACTAGCTGCTCCTTCACCAGCTACCCTGCAGTCTACAAAGCCATTCAAACTAGCTGCTCCTCCACCAGCTACCCTGCAGTCTACAAAGCCATTCAGACTAGCTGCTCCTTCACCAGCTACCCTGCAGTCTACAAAGCCATTCAGACTAGCTGCACCTTCACCAGCTACCCTGCAGTCTACAAAGCCATTCAGACTAGCTGCTCCTTCACCAGCTACCCTGCAGTCTACAAAGCCATTCAGACTAGCTGCTCCTTCACCAGCTACCCTGCAGTCTACAAAGCCATTCAGACTAGCTGCTCCTTCACCAGCTACCCTGCAGTCTACAAGCCATTCAGACTAGCTGCTCCTCCACCAGCTACCCTGCAGTCTACAAAGCCATTCAGACTAGCTGCACCTTCACCAGCTACCCTGCAGTCTACAAAGCCATTCAGACTAGCTGCTCCTTCACCAGCTACCCTGCAGTCTACAAAGCCATTCAGACTAGCTGCTCCTTCACCAGCTACCCTGCAGTCTACAAAGCCATTCAGACTAGCTGCTCCTTCACCAGCTACCCTGCAGTCTACAAAGCCATTCAGACTAGCTGCTCCTTCACCAGCTTTGAGAACACTTAACTGCATCAATAATTATTATATTCTGAAATGGTACAATCTGCAGAACGAGTACTTCTACTTTTGGTACTTTAAGTATATTTTGATGAGAATACTTTTGTACTTTCACTTGAGTAACATTGTGAATGCAGGACTTCTACTGTAACAGAGTATTCCTACACTCTGGTTCTTCTACTTTGACTTAAATACAAGGTCTGAGTACTTCTTCCACATCTGCAATTTGACCTCATTCAATGTCTTAAAATAAGGACTTGACACACTTAGTTTGCTTCATAGTTTCTGACTTCAATATAAGAACAGGGTCAACATATAAAATAACCATGAGGATGTATGTATGTAAGTCAATGGGAGAAACAAACATGTATTTGTAATCTAAAAGACTCATTGCACTAGGTTCAAGTATCAAGCATCTCTGGAGGCTGCAACACGGGGCAGGTACATACATACATGTGATAATGATAGGTGGTTTAAGATGTAACATTTTAAACAATGTTCAACTCTGACAATGAATTCCAATCTGCTAAATATGAAGCCACCTTCAAAGTGTTCTGAAATACATCTAAGAGACATTTAGGACTCACTTGTTGAAACTGTGTTGCATGATTTCAGTTTGTAATCACTGATCAAGGACACATGCCTCTGAAGTTAGTACTGATTGAACAGAACCGAGGTGTGAGGGATGTTCTGTGAAGTCCATTCAGAGTGATTTGCTTCTGGTCTCAATCAGTGAACAGAACCTGCAGGTCACACCATGTTCTCTTTCCACTTGGTGACTCTTGAGATCAGGAAAGTGGAGCTCGAGTTGAGATGAATTTGTCTGTAAACATAATACCTTTTGCTTGGTTACATTCATTAAAGATGTAAGACATGTGGGACTACTTCAGGACCCGTTAAGATCTCTGCTGGTGCACTCTGAAGACAGCGTCAAAGACACATGTCTTTTATTATAGTTTAGTAGGAGCATTGCTACTCTGCCAATCACACATTGCTGCTCTGCCAATCACACATCGTGTTGTATTGTCCCTTTATATTCCCTAACACTATATAACCCTAACCATTATATTCCATTTGAACAGCTGGACAGGATTTATGTCCCACACACATCATTACATTACATCACATCACATCACATCACATCACATCACATCACATTACATACATCACATCACATCACATTACA
>CADEHL010000058.1:0-7500 GCA_902827135.1 Harpagifer antarcticus
ACATTTACAGTAAGTCTCCTCCCGAGGGGTTGCTCAACCTGCGGTGGCATTTCTTCCCTGTTTTCACTTCCATAATATTCACTCTTTCCAGCGGCCGGTCACAGAGTTTGTAATCTAGGAAAGTTTCAGAGCAGAACTTTGAGGAATCAGCTCCAGTTTCAGAAGCGTCTCTCCAGGGACGCCCCTTATATGGGCATGGACATATCGAAGGACAGCAACTCCATGCTGTTCTTCTAAAAGGGGTTTCAATGGACACTCTGCATCTCCCGGGACCATTTAGGGTTACCTGAGATCTTCAGCCCATGTGTCTATTACACTTAAAGTACACTAATAATACACCAATAGTACACCAATAGTACACCAATAATACACCAATAGTACACCAATAGTACACCAATAATACACCAATAATACACTAATAATACACTAATAGTACACCAATAATACACCAATAGTACACCAATAATACACTAATAATACACTAATAATACACTAATAATACACCAATAATACACTAATAATACACTAATAATACACTAATAGTACACTAATAATACACCAATAGTACACCAATAGTACACCAATAATACACTAATAGTACACCAATAATACACCAATAATACACTAATAATACACTAATAGTACACCAATAATACACCAATAATACACTAATAATACACTAATAGTACACCAATAATACACCAATAGTACACCAATAATACACTAATAATACACTAATAATACACTAATAATACACCAATAATACACTAATAATACACTAATAATACACTAATAGTACACTAATAATACACCAATAATACACCAATAGTACACCAATAGTACACCAATAATACACTAATAGTACACCAATAATACACCAATAATACACTAATAATACACTAATAGTACACCAATAATACACCAATAGTACACCAATAATACACTAATAGTACACCAATAATACACCAATAATACACTAATAGTACGCCAATAATACACCAATAATACACCAATAATACACCAATAATACACTAATAATACACCCATGCTAAGACCACCTGACGCCCATGTTACCCCCATATTAAGATAAGATCAGATTTAAATGTTTTAGTTGTAAAACAAGTATTGCCCAAAATTAGGAACTTTAAAAAAGTGGGAATTATACAATACAAACATATCAAGATACAACTTAATTAGAAAGTACCATCACACACACACACACACACACACACACACACACACACACACACACACGCACGCACACACACACACACACACGCGCACACACACACACACACACACTGAATTATCAGTTACCCTGAGTCATCTGTTTTGAGCTTTGGACTTTACATGTGTGTGTGTCTGTGTGTGTGTGTGAGCTTCACTGTGTGTGTGTGTGTGTGAGCTTCACTGTGTGTGTGTGTATCTGTCTGTGTGTGTGAGCTTCACTGTGTGTGTGTGTGTGTGAGCTTCACTGTGTGTGTGTGTGTGTGTGTATCTGTCTGTGTGTATGTGTGTGTGTGAGCTTCACTGTGTGTGTGTCTCTGTGTGTGTGTGTGTGTGTGGTGTGGTGTGGTGTGTGAGCTTCACTGTGTGTGTGTATCTGTCTGTGTGTATGTGTGTGTGTGTGGTGTGTGAGCTTCACTGTGTGTGTATCTGTCTGTGTGTATGTGTGTGTGTGAGCTTCACTGTGTGTGTGTGTGTGTGTCTGTCTCTGTGTGTGTGTGTGTGTGTGAGCTTCACTGTGTGTGTCTCTGTGTGTGTGTGTGTGTGTGTGTGTGTGTGTGTGTGTGTGTGTGTGTGTGTGTGTGTGTGTGTGTGTGTGTGTGTGTGCAGTTTTCCTTCTGCTGTTTACAGACATATTTATAATCTATATATAATTCTTATAGGAATGTTTTCTTGATTTCTTATTTTATTCCACATCTTTTTTCTGTTTGTTTTTATATTTACAGAAATATATATAATTTTTTTAAATATTTAATTCCACATGTTCTACTTTAACTTCTTTTCTTCAGATCAAGTGTTTGAATGAGATGTGTGTGAGCTCATGAAACCTCGCTCTGCACACGTCTCTCTTCTACTTTCTTAATGCTTCTATTTCTATTTCACCTTCTGGATTCTTTATTTCTAGTCTTGACATTTCTCTAAAGCGACGCCTCGTCTGCTGCTGACTCCAATAAGCACGTGTTATCTTATCACAGTGGGGGTAGTAGAGAGGTCTCGTGGCACGGAGTCAGCCCTCCACTCAAAGCTGGTGATTGTGATTATTGATCCGAGTTCCCGATGCAGCTCCAGCTAAGCCCTCAGAGCCACCTCCACTCAAAGCCGATCATTGTGACTATCGATCCGTGCTCCTGGTGGCGAGCAGCGTCTGAACTGACTTCACCTCTCTGTCGCAACGCCTGGACTTTCTCAAGCCTCGCTCTGCAGATCTGATCCTGCAGAGCGAGCGCACGTCAGCTCTTTCACACCGTCTGCACAGACAATAGCAGAAGTGATCTCAGATGTTGAAACTCGGTGCTCTTGAACACAGATCTGGGGAGACGGTTTACCGGAGCTCAGCGGCTCTTCCCGTCCGAGCACATCCGCTGGCAGAGGACAGAGGAACTGTCTCAGAGGACACACCCTAGGGTCACTCTCAATCTACTTCATCTTCTGTTCCACATGTTCACTTCTTAATATGTATTTTCATTATTCAAATACTCGAGTACAAGGGCCTCAGATTCCAGCTGAACATTAACTGGGTCCCATGTCTTTCTATGTGTCTTCAATACACACGGACAAAGAGTAGAAGTACTCAGGTCTTGTACTTGAGTAAAAGTAGAAGTACTCAGGTCTTGTACTTGAGTAAAAGTGGAAGTACTCAGGTCTTGTACCTGAGTAAAAGTAGAAGTACTCAGATATTGTACCTGAGTAAAAGTAGAAGTACTCAGATCTTGTACTTGAGTAAAAGTGGAAGTACTCAGGTCTTGTACTTGAGTAAAAGTAGAAGTACTCAGATATTGTACCTGAGTAAAAGTAGAAGTACTCAGATCTTGTACTTGAGTAAAAGTGGAAGTACTCAGGTCTTGTACTTGAGTAAAAGTAGAAGTACTCAGATATTGTACTTGAGTAAAAGTACTCAAATCTTGTACTTGAGTAAAAGTACTCAGATCTTGTACTTGAGTAAAAGTAGAAGTACTCAGGTCTTGTACTTGAGTAAAAGTGGAAGTACTCAGGTCTTGTACTTGAGTAAAAGTAGAAGTACTCAGATATTGTACCTGAGTAAAAGTAGAAGTACTCAGATCTTGTACTTGAGTAAAAGTGGAAGTACTCAGGTCTTGTACTTGAGTAAAAGTAGAAGTACTCAGATATTGTACTTGAGTAAAAGTACTCAGATCTTGTACTTGAGTAAAAGTACTCAGATCTTGTACTTGAGTAAAAGTAGAAGTACTCAGGTCTTGTACTTGAGTAAAAGTAGAAGTACTCAGATGTTTTACTTGAGTAAAAGTAGAAGTACTCAGATCTTGTACTTGAGTAAAAGTAGAAGTACTCAGGTCTTGTACTTGAGTAAAAGTAGAAGTACTCAGATATTGTACTTAGTAAAAGTAGAAGTACTCAGGTCTTGTAGGCTACTTGAGTAAAAGTAGAAGTACTCAGATCTTGTACTTGAGTAAAAGTAGAAGTACTCAGGTCTTGTACTTGAGTAAAAGTAGAAGTACTCAGATATTGTACTTGAGTAAAAGTAGAAGTACTCAGATCCTGTACTTGAGTAAAAGTAGAAGTACTCAGATATTGTACTTGAGTAAAAGTACTCAGATCTTGTACTTGAGTAAAAGTAGAAGTACTCAGATCTTGTACTTGAGTAAAAGTAGAAGTACTCAGATATTGTACTTGAGTAAAAGTAGAAGTACTCAGATATTGTACTACAGTAAAAGTAGAAGTACTCAGATCTTGTTCTTGAGTAAAAGTAGAAGTACTCAGATGTTGTACTTGAGTAAAAGTAGAAGTACTCAGATGTTGTACTTCAGTACAAGTAGAAGTACTCAGGTCTTGTACTTGAGTAAAAGTGGAAGTACTCAGGTCTTGTACTTGAGTAAAAGTAGAAGTACTCAGGTCTTGTACTTGAGTAAAAGTAGAAGTACTCAGGTCTTGTACTTGAGTAAAAGTAGAAGTACTCAGATATTGTACTACAGTAAAAGTACTCAGATCTTGTACTTGAGTAAAAGTAGAAGTACTCAGGTCTTGTACTTGAGTAAAAGTAGAAGTACTCAGATCTTGTACTTGAGTAAAAGTAGAAGTACTCAGATCTTGTACTTGAGTAAAAGTAGAAGTACTCAGATCTTGTACTTGAGTAAAAGTAGAAGTACTCAGATATTGTACTTGAGTAAAAGTAGAAGTACTCAGGTCTTGTACTTGAGTAAAAGTAGAAGTACTCAGATCTTGTTCTTGAGTAAAAGTAGAAGTACTCAGGTCTTGTACTTGAGTAAAAGTAGAAGTACTCAGATATTGTACTTGAGTAAAAGTAGAAGTACTCAGATCCTGTACTTGAGTAAAAGTAGAAGTACTCAGATATTGTACTTGAGTAAAGTACTCAGATCTTGTACTTGAGTAAAAGTAGAAGTACTCAGATCTTGTACTTGAGTAAAAGTAGAAGTACTCAGATATTGTACTTGAGTAAAAGTAGAAGTACTCAGATATTGTACTACAGTAAAAGTAGAAGTACTCAGATCTTGTTCTTGAGTAAAAGTAGAAGTACTCAGATGTTGTACTTGAGTAAAAGTAGAAGTACTCAGATGTTGTACTTCAGTACAAGTAGAAGTACTCAGGTCTTGTACTTGAGTAAAAGTGGAAGTACTCAGGTCTTGTACTTGAGTAAAAGTAGAAGTACTCAGGTCTTGTACTTGAGTAAAAGTAGAAGTACTCAGGTCTTGTACTTGAGTAAAAGTAGAAGTACTCAGATATTGTACTACAGTAAAAGTACTCAGATCTTGTACTTGAGTAAAAGTAGAAGTACTCAGGTCTTGTACTTGAGTAAAAGTAGAAGTACTCAGATCTTGTACTTGAGTAAAAGTAGAAGTACTCAGATCTTGTACTTGAGTAAAAGTAGAAGTACTCAGATCTTGTACTTGAGTAAAAGTAGAAGTACTCAGATATTGTACTTGAGTAAAAGTAGAAGTACTCAGGTCTTGTACTTGAGTAAAAGTAGAAGTACTCAGATATTGTACTTGAGTAAAAGTAGAAGTACTCAGATATTGTACTTGAGTAAAAGTAGAAGTACTCAGATGTTGTACTACAGTAAAAGTAGAAGTACTCAGATCTTGTTCTTGAGTAAAAGTAGAAGTACTCAGATCTTGTACTTGAGTAAAAGTAGAAGTACTCAGATCTTGTACTTAGTAAAAGTAGAAGTACTCAGGTCTTGTAGGCTACTTGAGTAAAAGTAGAAGTACTCAGATCTTGTACTTGAGTAAAAGTAGAAGTACTCAGATCTTGTACTTAGTAAAAGTAGAAGTACTCAGGTCTTGTACTTGAGTAAAAGTAGAAGTACTCAGATCTTGTTCTTGAGTAAAAGTAGAAGTACTCAGATCTTGTACTTGAGTAAAAGTAGAAGTACTCAGATCTTGTTCTTGAGTAAAAGTAGAAGTACTCAGATCGTGTACCTGAGTAAAAGTAGAAGTACTCAGGTCTTGTACTTGAGTAAAAGTAGAAGTACTCAGATCGTGTACTTGAGTAAAAGTAGAAGTACTCAGATCTTTTTCTTGAGTAAAAGTAGAAGTACTCAGATCTTGTACTTGAGTAAAAGTAGAAGTACTCAGGTCTTGCAGTAAAAGTAGAAGTACTCAGGTCTTGTACTTAGTAAAAGTAGAAGTACCAGAGTGTAGGAATACTCTGTCACAGTAAAAGTCCTCATTCAAAATGTTCCTCAAGTGAAAGTAGGAAAGTATTCTCATCAAAATATAGTGAAAGACAGTGAAAGTAGTCGTTGTGCAGATTGGTCCATTTCAGAATAATATATATGATATGTTTTATAATGATTGATCATGAAAGTGTTCTCAAAGCTGGTGAAGGTGCAGCTAGTCTGAAGTACTTTGTAGACTGCAGGGTAGCTGGTGAAGGTGCAGCTAGTCTGAAGTACTTTGTAGACTGCAGGGTAGCTGGTGAAGGAGCAGCTAGTCTGAAGTACTTTGTAGACTGCAGGGTAGCTGGTGAAGGTGCAGCTAGTCTGAAGTACTTTGTAGACTGCAGGGTAGCTGGTGAAGGTGCAGCTAGTCTGAAGTACTTTGTAGACTGCAGGGTAGCTGGTGAAGGAGCAGCTAGTCTGAAGTACTTTGTAGACTGCAGGGTAGCTGGTGGATTTACTCCAGGTGGAACTAAAGTCTGATTCAACACTTGATTATATTTCACATCATTCATCCAGATCTGTGAAGTAACTAAAGGTATTAAATACATGTAGTGGAGTAAAAGTACACCATGTACCTCTGAACTGTAGTGGAGTAGAAGTACACCATGTACCTCTGAACTGTAGTGGAGTAGAAGTACACCATGTACCTCTGAACTGTAGTGGAGTAGAAGTACACCATGTACCTCTGAACTGTAGTGGAGTAGAAGTACACCATGTACCTCTGAACTGTAGTGGAGTAGAAGTACACCATGTACCTCTGAAATGTAGTGAGTAGAAGTACACCATGTACCTCTGAACTGTAGTGGAGTAGAAGTACACCATGTACCTCTGAACTGTAGAGGAGTAGAAGTACACCATGTACCTCTGAACTGTAGAGGAGTAGAAGTACACAGTAGCATAACATAGAAATACTCAGGTAAAAACAGTGTTTTCATGAATCATCTGGACCCTGTGAAATGTTCTTTAAGGAACTAATAAGAGTTTAGCAACATGACTCACAGGTTCAACAAGATCATACATTTCTCAACAGCTGAAGAGAACAACCCAGTGAGAGGTGTGTGTGTGTGTGTGTGTGTGTGTGTGTGTGTGTGATGTGGTGTGGTGTGGTGGTGACTGTGTGTGTTTGTGTGTGTGTGTGTGTGTGTGTGTGTGTGTGTGTGACTGTGTGTGTGTGTGTGTGACTGTGTGTGTGTGACTGTGTGTGTGTGTGTGTGTGTGTGTGTGTGTGTGTGACTGTGTGTGTGTGTGTGACTGTGTGTGTGTGTGTGTGTGACTGTGTGTGTGTGACTGTGTGTGTGTGTGTGACTGTGTGTGTGTGTTGTGTCTGTGTGTGTGTGTTGTGTGTGTGTGTGTGTGTGTGTGTGTGTGTGTGTGTGTGACTGTGTGTGTGATGCAACAGTTTACGGACAGACGCTGCCCAGTGACGGTAAAGAGAGCAAAGGGGGCGGGGCTTAGAGGTCACCCCGGTCATCCTCTGTGGGAATTTCCCAGTGTGTTTCAGGAGCAGAGAGAGGATGAGGAGGAGGAGGAAGATGGAGGTTAATAATAATACTTTGGATTTCCCTGTTGCTCAAAGGCACAGTGTCACGTGTTATTTAACACTGGGCACTTTTTAGCGC
>CADEHL010000058.1:12500-71392 GCA_902827135.1 Harpagifer antarcticus
GGCAGGGTGGAGGCGAGGTGGAGGCAGGGTGGAGGCGAGGTGGAGGCGAGGTGGAGGCAGGTAGAGGCGAGGTGGAGGTGAGGAAGAGGCAGGGTGGAGGCAGGGTGGAGGTGATGTGGAGGCAGGGTGGAGGTGAGGTGGAGGCGAGGTGGAGGCAGGGTAGAGGCAGGTGGAGGTGAGGAAGAGGCAGGGTGGAGGGCAGGGTGGAGGTGAGGAAGAGGCAGGGTGGAGGCGAGGGGAGGCGAGGTGGAGGTGAGGTGGAGGCGAGGTGGAGGCAGGGTGGAGGCGAGGTGGAGGCGAGGTGGAGGCAGGGTGGAGGCAGGGTGGAGGCGAGGTGGAGGCGAGGTGGAGGCAGGGTTGAGGCGAGGTGGAGGCAGGGTTGAGGTGATGTGGAGGCAGGGTGGAGGCAGGGTGGAGGCGAGGTGGAGGCGAGGTGGAGGCAGGGTAGAGGCAGGGTGGAGGCGATGTGGAGGCAGGGTGGAGGTGAGGTGGAGGCGATGTGGAGGCAGGGTGGAGGCAGGGTGGAGGCGAGGTGGAGGCGAGATTTGAGGCAGGGTGGAGGCGAGGTGGAGGCGAGGTGGAGGCGAGGTGGAGGCAGGGTGGAGGCGAGGTGGAGGCAGGGTGGAGGCAGGGTGGAGGTGAGGAAGAGGCAGGGTGGAGGCGAGGTGGAGGCGAGGTGGAGGCGAGGTGGAGGCAGGGTGGAGGCAGGGTGGAGGCGAGGTGGAGGCGAGGTTTGAGGCAGGGTGGAGGCGAGGTGGAGGCGAGGTGGAGGCGAGGTGGAGGCAGGGTGGAGGCGAGGTGGAGGCGAGGTGGAGGCAGGGTGGAGGCAGGGTGGAGGCGAGGTGGAGGCGAGGTGGAGGCGAGGTGGAGGCAGGGTGGAGGCGAGGTGGAGGCAGGGTGGAGGCGAGGTGGAGGCGAGGTAGAGGCGAGCTTTGACCCGCAGTGAGAGAGGAGGCTAGTTGCTGATTAATCTCCCACAGCGACCTTGAACCCGCCTCCCGGCCAGTGGACCCGGCTGACTGTTGACAGAGCGCCGGGCTAGAGATAACGCTAACATGTCAGAGTCTGTGTTTCTGCAGGATCAGCACAATCCAGGCAGGACGCCTCTGAGGCTTTAGGATCCTCACGGAGGAAGGGAGTGAGAGCGTACAGAAGAGTGCTGGGGAGTCACTTTGTGTGTAATGGATATAGAAAAACACTGATAATCATTTAAACCTTCACTCTGTGTTCACGCCTCCTCTGTTACTGAACACGAGTCGTTCTTCTATATCCATGACACACACAGCCTTATAACGACTGACTCCCAACACCGTTTAGAAACTTTATGGAAACTACAGATGTGAAAGGTCATGAACTAGAGATGCAGAATTAACATTAACGTTAGAAATGACTGCTGAATTGTCTGATAGATGAATTGTCTGATAGATGAATTGTCTGATTGATGAATTGTCTGATAGATGAATTGTCTGATAGATGAATTGTCTGATTGATGAATTGTCTGATGGATGAATTGTCTGATCGATGAATTGTCTGATTGATGAATTGTCTGATAGATGAATTGTCTGATCGATGAATTGTCTGATCGATGAATTGTCTGATCGATGAATTGTCTGATAGATTAATTGTCTGATCGATGAATTGTCTGATCGATGAATTGTCTGATCGATGAATTGTCTGATAGATGAATTGTCTGATAGATGAATTGTCTGATCGATGAATTGTCTGATCGATGAATTGTCTGATAGATTAATTGTCTGATCGATGAATTGTCTGATCGATGAATTGTCTGATCGATGAATTGTCTGATAGATGAATTGTCTGATAGATGAATTGTCTGATAGATGAAATGTCTGATAGATGAATTGTCTGATCGATGAATTGTCTGATGGATGAATTGTCTGATTGATGAATTGTCTGATCGATGAATTGTCTGATCGATGAATTGTCTGATCGATGAATTGTCTGATAGATGAATTGTCTGATCGATGAATTGTCTGATAGATGAATTGTCTGATCGATGAATTGTCTGATCGATGAATTGTCTGATCGATGAAATGTCTGATTGATGAATTGTCTGATAGATGAATTGTCTGATAGATGAATTGTCTGATAGATGAATTGTCTGATCGATGAATTGTCTGATCGATGAATTGTCTGATCGATGAATTGTCTGATAGATGAAATGTCTGATAGATGAATTGTCTGATGGATGAATTGTCTGATAGATGAATTGTCACTGTGTTTGTTCATGCAACGATGTCAGAAAGAGCTCTAAAATGTGCTGCTTTTCTCTCGTATTAAAGGGACGTCTGGAGACAGAACTATCCTGATTAAATGAGAACAGAATCACCAACTTGTTTTAGGATCTGAGGATTTCTGAGGCTCTCAAAGAGGGAGCAAAAGAACCGTGTTAGTTAACAGTGAGGAGTTAAATCAGGATGTGTGTATTTAAACATCTGAAGAAAGTCAGACTCAAATGTGGAGATTTGCTCCTTTTGCATCCATACATATGAACGTGATTATATTCAGACAAAGGAACACATTCGAAGAGCTAAGAGAGAGAGGGATGGATGTCTGCCACTTCACGACTAAAGGGGGAATGAGTCAGCAGAGAGAGAGCAGAGGAACGGGGATCCTGTTGGAAGTCACTTGTTTGTGATGGATATAGAAAACACTATTTCACATTTCACTGAGTAACAGGAGGCTGAGCGCACGGAGGAGAGGCCGCTCTCTGCTGCGTGGAAACAATCAAGTTAAAGAATGGAAACGACGCGCCCTGATGGAGTCATGCTTTCATGGAGGTGTCTTCAGCGTCTGAACTGAGGTGCTGCTGCTCCCAGTCTGATCTCACACTCAAGTCATTGTCTTGACTCACAGAACGAGACATTTGAAGAACTAGAGACTGCGGACATCGCTCGCTATTTTCAGAGTAAAAGGGAAATTAATCAGCAGATTCGTGTGTCAGGGTTTGTGTGCCACTCAGTGAGTCGGCAGAGGAGCGGTGTCTCAATCGGCTGGAAGGAGTTGGGTGTTTTAGAAAAACACTATTTCAATCATCCTCATGTTATATGTTCAGCAACAGAGGAGGCTCCATGTCTGCTGTGTCGTCACAACAAATATGAAAGAATTAAAACTAGACGCACAATAAGTCGATTAACAAGAAACCGTCAGACGGATGATTTGAAGTCAGAACGTGATCTGAAATGTGGAGACTCTGCTTTAAACCATTAAAGGGATTATCTCTGGACAAGACATCTGCTGATTGTTTTCTCTGTTGATCGGGACATGGTGATGTCCATCAGTGTCTCTCCGGCCCATGTTCCGTCTCAAGAGGCTCACTCTGATGTGAAACACAGAAGAGCAGCAGGTCTGTTCTAACGGGGAGTCTGAGCCACTGGGATCGACGTGTTTCACTTTTTCACGACTAGAATATCAAATATTCTGCAGACTCTGCTCTCATCTTGCTGATGAAATCCCTCCACGTCCTTACATCGCCTCACATCGCTCCAGCGTGTTGATGTGTAATGGCTTTATCCTAAATTACAACAACTCCACCTTACTGTCCAGAAGTGTTCTATCTGCAATGTGTCGTGTTTCAAACCCGAAGTCTAAGGACAGAGGGTCTAAGGACAGAGGGTCTGAGGACAGAGGGTCTAAGGACAGAGGGTCTAAGGACAGAGGGTCTAAGGATAGAGGGTCTGAGGACAGAGGGTCTAAGGACAGAGGGTCTAAGGACAGAGGGTCTAAGGATAGAGGGTCTGAGGACAGAGGGTCTAAGGACAGAGGGTCTAAGGACAGAGGGTCTAAGGATAGAGGGTGTAGTTTGTCTCACACTGATATTCTGAACAATGTGTGCTGTTGTATTTGCTGTAAAGTGTCTCGACTGGAGGCTGTTTTTATTATATGTTCAGCACTTTGGCTCCACCTAACATCGTTTATAAATGTGCTTTATAAATAAAACTTGACTTGACTTGAATATTGAAGTCGCCCCTCCTCCCGTCTGCTTCAGAAAACCTCAGAAAAGAAGAAATTACAAACAAAACTGTTTTTTTTAGACAAAAGTATAAATCTGTTTAATTCAATAAAATATCACGTACAATCACAGCATCCCCCCCCCCTTCCCCCTTTCAATATTAAATAATTAAGACTTATTTCATTCATTGCCAACACTATTACAGAGAGTTGCATCATTTCACTGCAGCACAAACTCTCCCCCGACACACACTGCTCCAGATACAACTGCAAGAGAATCACAGAGACACTGAACACACACCGAGTCCATGTATTCTTTCTCGGGGTGTTTACAAGGCGATACAGTCATACGGATGTCAGGTGCAGCCTGGGAAGAACAGCTGGTTGTTGTACGGCCAAAGAGCCGTCACATGTTTGAGCACAGGTTGAAGGAATGTGTCTGTAGTGTGAATTTGTACCGTTACTTCCAATTAACCATTGATTTTCACACATTTTGGGATCATTTTCTGCACATCCAGATCGTACCGTGGATCAATGGGATATTTGACCTGATTTTGATGCATCACTTCTTCGAGTTGAGTTACGATGCAGCACACTGACATTTCATTCCCTTTTTTCGCCCCGTCCAAATGTCTTAAAAAGCACACATGTTAAGAAAAACAACATTAGAGGGTGCATGCCCCCCAACCCCCCCCCCCCCCCCCCATAACAGGTCGATGTTGGACCTCGGTATTGATCAAATCCTGCATGTATGGCCACGAACAAACACACAAGACATCTGAGGAGACATGTGAACAATCTGAGGAGAGGATTGCGCAATAACCTGATTTCCATGCACTTCAAATGTAACCATGACGCGGCTAGAGTCCAGTTTCTGCCCCTCCAGATGCACACACACACACACACACACACACACACACACACACACACACACACACACACACACACACACACACACACACGGCTAGAGTCCAGTTTCTGCCCCTCCAGATGCACACACACACACACACACACACACACACACACACACACACGACATCTGAGGAGAACATGTGAACAGTCAGAGAAGGATTGCGCAATAATAATCCGTGCGCAATAATCCGTGCGTCCCATCCATAGTGTCCGTGTAAAACCCGTGTACCGTGTCTCTAGAGTCCCGACGAGTCCCGGACCCGGTTCTAGCAGGTCCCGGTGGCGGACAGCAGGTTCCTCAGGGTGCCAAGCTCGCGCGACAGCTGCTCCACGCGCTTCTGCAGCCGGTCGTTCTCCGCCGCGAGCTCCAGGACTTTGTGCTGCGTCTCCAGATTCCGGATCTTGGCTTTGTCTCTGCTCTTCCGCACGGCCAGGTTGTTCCTCTCCCTCCGGACCCGGTACTCGTCGCTGTCCTTGTCCAGCCGCTTCTTCTTGTTGGGTTTCATGCTGCTGGACACCTCCCCGCCCCCTGCAGCCGAACTCTGAGCGGTTCTGGTGGGGCTGGAGCAGGTGGAGGAGGAGGAGGAGGACGCGCTGGAGAGGTTCCCCATGCTGCCGCTGGCGGACTGCTGGTAGTGGCCGTAGGACCGCATATCGAACCCCGAAGACCCGTTTTCCATCTTCCCGTCCTCGCGGCTGTCCTCTCGGTACCGGCTCGCGGGGTTCAGCACGCTATCCATGCGCGTGTCCTGCAGCTCCGCGTACCCGATGTGCGCGTAATGCTGAGGGTCCCGCAGGGGGTCCTCCAGCTGGTTCAGCAGGGAGTAGTTCTTGTGCAGAGCCGAGACCCCCCTCTTGATCTTGTTCTCCAGCAGGAAGTCTGAGAACACGTCCTGCTGGTTCTGGGTCTGGTTCTGCTGGTTCTGGTTCTGCTGCTCCAGGTACACGCTGAAGTCGATGGCTCTCTCCCGCTCCTCGAGCTCCGTCATCGGGTCTCCGAGCCTCCAGGGGCCGGGGTGCAGGGGGGTTTGCTGGGGGGGGTCTCTGCGGAAGCCGCCCTCCTCGTCGTAGAATCCGGCCACTTCCATGGAGCTGCACGCGCACTAAGAGTAGGAGCGTCCGCGGAGACGCTCGCGGTGTTTTGGGGAGGGGGTGTGATGTGGTTTTAAATCCCCTCCGTGTGAGAAAGTAGTTCTGAGGAGGCTCGGCTCACAGTGACAGGTCTTCCGGTCTCTGGGGGTTTTATTAGATATGGAGGGGGAGGCGGGGCTTAAAGCTGGGCAGGTGCGTGACGCGGCGGAGAGACAACATTACTCACTCCGAAACAAAAGTTAAATAAAAATTAGAAATACTCCGTTACAGGTAAAGGTTTCCCTCAAGTTAAAGTATATATATAATAGAATACAGTTTGCAGAAGTTGAGGGAGTACTCAAGATCCTACTAAAGTATTTATACTACTGTGTAGAAATACTTTGTTCCAAATAAAACTCCTGCATTCAAAACTTTACTTTGGTTGATTTATATTTTATATTTGAATATACAAACTAACTAAAGCTGTCAAATAAATGTAAGTATACAATACTGACGGTGTAGAAGTATTAAAGAGCATAAAATATAATAGTGTCTCTACTTTAAAGAGTCCTCTCCTGCTGATGTTCAGGTGTATATCAGTGTGTAGTGTCTCTACTTTAAAGAGTCCTCTCCTGCTGATGTTCAGGTGTATATCAGTATGTAGTGTCTCTACTTTAAAGAGTCCTCTCCTGCTGATGTTCAGGTGTATATCAGTATGTAGTGTCTCTACTTTAAAGAGTCCTCTCCTGCTGATGTTCAGGTGTATATCAGTATGTAGTGTCTCTACTTTAAAGAGTCCTCTCCTGCTGATGTTCAGGTGTATATCAGTATGTAGTGTCTCTACTTTAAAGAGTCCTCTCCTGCTGATGTTCAGGTGTATATCAGTATGTAGTGTCTCTACTTTAAAGAGTCCTCTCCTGCTGATGTTCAGGTGTATATCAGTATGTAGTGTCTCTACTTTAAAGAGTCCTCTCCTGCTGATGTTCAGGTGTATATCAGTCTGTAGTGTCTCTACTTTAAAGAGTCCTCTCCTGTTGATGTTCAGGTGTATATCAGTATGTGTCTCTACTTTAAAGAGTCCTCTCCTGCTGATGTTCAGTTGTATATCAGTATGTAGTGTCTCTACTTTAAAGAGTCCTCTCCTGCTGATGTTCAGGTGTATATCAGTATGTAGTGTCTCTACTTTAAAGAGTCCTCTCCTGCTGATGTTCAGGTGCATATCAGTATGTAGTGTCTCTACTTTAAAGAGTCCTCTCCTGCTGATGTTCAGGTGTATATCAGTATGTAGTGTCTCTACTTTAAAGAGTCCTCTCCTGCTGATGTTCAGGTGCATATCAGTATGTAGTGTCTCTACTTTAAAGAGTCCTCTCCTGCTGATGTTCAGGTGCATATCAGTATGTAGTGTCTCTACTTTAAAGAGTCCTCTCCTGCTGATGTTCAGGTGTATATCAGTATGTAGTGTCTCTACTTTAAAGAGTCCTCTCCTGCTGATGTTCAGGTGTATATCAGTATATAGTGTCTCTACTTTAAAGAGTCCTCTCCTGCTGATGTTCAGGTGTATATCAGTCTGTAGTGTCTCTACTTTAAAGAGTCCTCTCCTGTTGATGTTCAGGTGTATATCAGTATGTGTCTCTACTTTAAAGAGTCCTCTCCTGCTGATGTTCAGTTGTATATCAGTATGTAGTGTCTCTACTTTAAAGAGTCCTCTCCTGCTGATGTTCAGGTGTATATCAGTATGTAGTGTCTCTACTTTAAAGAGTCCTCTCCTGCTGATGTTCAGGTGTATATCAGTGTGTAGTGTCTCTACTTTAAAGAGTCCTCTCCTGCTGATGTTCAGGTGTATATCAGTATGTAGTGTCTCTACTTTAAAGAGTCCTCTCCTGCTGATGTTCAGGTGTATATCAGTATATAGTGTCTCTACTTTAAAGAGTCCTCTCCTGCTGATGTTCAGGTGTATATCAGTATGTAGTGTCTCTACTTTAAAGAGTCCTCTCCTGCTGATGTTCAGGTGTATATCAGTATGTAGTGTCTCTACTTTAAAGAGTCCTCTCCTGCTGATGTTCAGTTGTATATCAGTATGTAGTGTCTCTACTTTAAAGAGTCCTCTCCTGCTGATGTTCAGGTGTATATCAGTATGTAGTGTCTCTACTTTAAAGAGTCCTCTCCTGCTGATGTTCAGTTGTATATCAGTATGTAGTGTCTCTACTTTAAAGAGTCCTCTCCTGCTGATGTTCAGGTGTATATCAGTATGTAGTGTATCTACTTTAAAGAGTCCCTCTCCTGCTGATGTTCAGGTGTATATCAGTATGTAGTGTCTCTACTTTAAAGAGTCCTCTCCTGCTGATGTTCAGGTGTATATCAGTATGTAGTGTCTCTACTTTAAAGAGTCCTCTCCTGCTGATGTTCAGGTGTATATCAGTATGTAGTGTCTCTACTTTAAAGAGTCCTCTCCTGCTGATGTTCAGGTGTATATCAGTATGTAGAGTCTCTACTTTAAAGAGTCCTCTCCTGCTGATGTTCAGGTGTATATCAGTATGTAGTGTCTCTACTTTAAAGAGTCCTCTCCTGCTGATGTTCAGGTGTATATCAGTATGTAGTGTCTCTACTTTAAAGAGTCCTCTCCTGCTGATGTTCAGGTGTATATCAGTATGTAGTGTCTCTACTTTAAAGAGTCCTCTCCAGCTGATGTTCAGGTGTATATCGGTATGTAGTGTCTCTACTTTAAAGAGTCCTCTCCTGCTGATGTTCAGGTGTATATCAGTATGTAGTGTCTCTACTTTAAAGAGTCCTCTCCTGCTGATGTTCAGGTGTATATCAGTATGTAGTGTCTCTACTTTAAAGAGTCCTCTCCTGCTGATGTTCAGGTGTATATCAGTATGTAGTGTCTCTACTTTAAAGAGTCCTCTCCTGCTGATGTTCAGGTGTATATCAGTATGTAGTGTCTCTACTTTAAAGAGTCCTCTCCTGCTGATGTTCAGGTGTATATCAGTATGCAGTGTCTCTACTTTAAAGAGTCCTCTCCTGCTGATGTTCAGGTGTATATCAGTATGTAGTGTCTCTACTTTAAAGAGTCCTCTCCTGCTGATGTTCAGGTGTATATCAGTGTGTAGTGTCTCTACTTTAAAGAGTCCTCTCCTGCTGATGTTCAGGTGTATATCAGTATGTAGTGTCTCTACTTTAAAGAGTTTTTTCACTGTGCTTTTCTGACAGTTGTGTTTTGTTGTGTTCGCGGAGCAGCGGCAGAATAAAAAGTGAAAATGCAACTTGTGATTATTTTCCTTATAATGAAACTCAACACGAATAAAAAGTGAAAATACAAACCAGCAGCAGCGTGAGGTAAAAACTGCATCTGATAAAAACATGTGCTCTCCCGCCCCCTGCAGGCACATCTCAGTAACTACAGTGATGGAAAAATACAACAGATACTTCACTCAACTGCAATAACTCAGTACGTGAACCTGAGGAGAAGTACACGGACTTTATGGAAGAATACTACTGTGGGTGGGGGGGGGGGGGGGGGGCAACCTACATTAAAAAAGGGGACATTAGTAGGATCATCAACTAACATATCTCACTAAAGGAACAATTATTGTAAAATGACAACAAATTATGTAATAATCATGTAAAATTATGTCATTTTTTTTCTATCTTTTAGTAACACTGTAGTATTAATAATAATATGTTAACCCTTGTGTTGTCGTCCTATCAACTGAGCAGCTTCTGTTCATAAAGCATATAGTATAAATAATCACTCAGATCTGTGTAACGCCTTTTGAGCTAACTTTATTCAGATTAAAAGTTACTCTTCTTTTCTAAGTGTACAGTCAATAAACCTCATTTACACAAATTCAAACCTCCTTTCTGAGTTTAAGACACACATTTTGATTCATTCCACCAAATGGACTCCAGATGCTTTACATTTGAATTAAACCCAAAACCTAATGAAAGTGATCATAATTATTGTCTCGCAAAGAAACGTAGTAAACGAGTACATGATGTGTTTCTGGCACTAACATAACATAATTCAACCCAATTCAACCACAGTTTACAAACCGGAGTATAACACACACACACACACCACACACACACACACCACACACACACACACACACACACACACACACACACACACACACACACACACACACACACACACACACACACACACACACACACTCACGCACACACACACACACGCACACACTGACATCTTGTGGTGCTCTGCAGACATCAACATGAGGTCAACATTAAACTCCTCATAACTTTGAGCATTATTGAGAATATGATGAATTCACGTGACTTTGGTAACATGATGCTTTTATTAAAGCTCTTTAAAAATGCATATAGTTAAAGCTGGTTGAAGATCACCCCATGGCTGTCCTCCTGAGTCCTACACGTTATTGTATTTTAATTGTATTTTAATTGACTTTTTGTTGTATTTTATTTGTATACTACATTCTATCTTGTCCTTTTATCATGTATTGTTATATGTTTGTTAATAATGCAAACACCACTGAGACAACCATGTTTTTTTATATTGAATCTTATAAATAAACTTTGATTTGATTAAACTTTTCTCTGATCAGCTGTAGCTATGGCAACAGGTGGCAGTTAGCCTACATTAGCTTCGATGCTAGCTAACATTAGCCACCGGTCAAAACACATTACCGTAATTACCTGAACGTTTTAAAACGTATTCATTAAAACATGTAAGGTGCTTTAAAAGTGATATAACGTAGTGAAAGGTCTTAACAAGTACCTTTAGCGCTGTTGCTGAGCTGAGGTATGTCGGTGTTTGGAAGTGAAGCATCACAGAAAGCACCGGGAGAAGGACCGGGCATTTCATCTCTGTTCATCCGGGAGAGGGAGCAGGCAGAGCGGCCAGCAGACAGAGCAAAGACCCCTGGTAGTGCGCCAGACGCTGATGCAAATCGTGGCCAAACGGTGGGACTACATTTAACATTTCACACACAATACACCCTGAAACTACACACTGCAGAGATTTAGAGCTGAGATTAGGGAAGAGCATTTCCACCACAGAAAAGAACATATCTACTCTGTAAATCATTAATATGACATCTCATTAATATGATTTATAATCTGATTAATATGACTTACTATCTCGCTTGAGTGAAAGTAGAAGTCAGATCTTACTACTGTAGCCTACTGTACTAAAAGTCGAAGGAATATAAATTCATTTCATTTCAGACCTTTATTTAGACAGATAAATCCCATTGAGATCATTGATCTCTTTTTCAAAGGAGACCTGCTCAAGTAGTTCCACATGAAACATAAAAACATAAATAGAACAACAAAAGGACATCATACAGCATCATTTACATAATTATCCACATAAACAGGTACCAACAGCTTCCGATCGAGTAGCATCCAACCGAGCTTTAAAAACATTTAGTGGCACCAGATTGTTCAGTTTCCATTTAATTTGCAGACTATTCCAAGACAGAGGAGCTGCATCTAACAGCTGTCTTCCCTAAGACAGTCCTAGCAGTTGGCACATTTAATAAAACCACAGCATTCGATCTCAGGCAGTAGCCACTTACAATTCGCCGTGAGATCAGGGAGCAGATGTAGGATGGAAGTTTCCCTAACATGGCTTTGTATATAAAAAGTACCAGTGACTGAGCCTCCGTACAGTTAGTGAAAGCAAACCAGCCCTTGCATACAGGGTGCAGTGATGGGTTAGTGCTTTACAGTTAGTCACACATCTCAGCGCGCTGTGATACACAGCATCTAACTTGACCAGGCAATGGGCAGGTGCATTCATATACATCAAATCACCATAGTCCAGCACAGGTCAAAGGTCACAGAGCCTTTTCCTGGCCTCAAGCGAGAAACAGGACTTGTTCCTGTAGAAGAAACCTAGCCTAACCCTCAGCTTTTTAAGCAGGTTATTGACATGAAGTTTAAAAGAGAGACAATCATCAAGCCAAGGTATTTGTAACAGGTAACCACTTCAAGTTTTATTCCTTGCGTTGTTACAATATCTAAAACAGGCTCTGGTGTCTTTTTAGCTTTAGAAAAGAGCATTACCTTGGTTTTCTCAACATTTAAAAGAAGCTTTAGTTCAGAGAGCTGAGTCTGAATAATGTTAAACACATCCTGTAATTTAACACCAGCCTCCTGAATGGAGGGACCTGCACAGACATCACGGTATCATCCGCATAAAAATGTAAAGTAGCTTCATCCACATTTTCACCTAAACTGTTGATGTATATAGAGAATAAAAGTGGACCTAAAACAGAACCTTGTGGTACACCATTAGCAATGTTTAACCACTCAGAAGACAGCAAATCAAAGTGAACACATTGGGACCTTTCAGAGAGGTAGTTCACAAACCACCCACTGCATGGCTGGATATGCCTACACTGAGTAGCCTCTGCTTTAAAATGAGATGATCGACGGTGTCAAACGCTTTGGACAGGTCAACAAATAGAGCTGCACAACTCTGCTTATTATCTAAAATACTCGCCACATCATTCACCACTTTCATTGTGGCAGTGATGGTGCTGTGTTGCTTTCTAAAGCCTGACTGATGTTTAGACAGGATGTCATTTGTACATAAAAACACCTTTACCTGTTCACTCACTAAGCGTTCAAGAACCTTAGCCAGAACTGATAATTTAGAGATTGGCCTATAGTTATTTAATAAGGTGGCCTCCCCTCCTTTTAGCAAAGGCAGGACATACGCTGACTTCCACAATTTTGGAATTGTGTTAGTGCTGAGGGAGAGGTTAAAAAGAGAAGTGAGAGGTGGAGCAATAAAATCTGCAGCTATCTTTAAAAAGAAAGGTTCTACGTTGTCCGGGCCAGCCGGGTTCTTAGGATCTAACTTGGTTAAAGCTTCACGAACAACATCAACAGTAAAAGGGGTAAAACTAAAAGGGTTTTCCAACACACGTTTTTCAGTCACATACTGTAGTGTTCACAGAAGCAGAGTTAGTGACAGAATCAAATAGAGAACCACAGGACACAAAATGCTCATTAAAGCAATTTAGCATAGTGGCCCTGTCCGATATAGAGCCAGATGCTGTGGTAATGCACGGAGGTAGCTCATTACGGATATCGCCGGTGGATAACGATTTAATGGCTTTCCAACATGTTCCAGGATTATTCAGGTTCTTCGTGGTTACTGACAGATAGTACTTTTGATTTAGCACTTTTGATTTGCGATGTGAAGCTATTCCTTAGCTGCCTGAAACGCAGCCATTCTACCTCTGAGCCTGATCTCCTAGCCTTTGCCCAGGCCTTGTTTCTCTCATGAAGGAGACTGGACAGATTAGCAGAAAACCAAGGATTGTTTCGTCCCTTTACTCTAAATGTACGCAGGGGTGCATGTCTATCAATGATCTCCATGAAACCAAGATAAAAATAAGACCATGCGCTTTCTACATCAGCACACAGATCGATTTTACCCCAATCAAAATCAAACAGATCATGAACAAAACCCTGCTCCACAAAGTGTGTTGTCTCTCTTAATGATAATGCAAGGTTTAACCTTCTGGACTTTAGTGTCCCTAATTGTGGCTACAACACAGTGATCACTCAGATCATTTGCAAATACTCCCACAGATGAATATTTATGGGGAATGTTAGTTAGAATGAGATCAATTAGGGGGGATTTATTAGGGGACTTAATGTTAGGGCGAGTAGGACTGTCAACAATCTGAGTAACATTCAAAGAGATACAAAGGTTTTTAAAATCCTCTGACACTGCAGTTAACCAGTCCCAGTTAAAATCTCCAAGCAGCACTATTTCCTTGTAGTCTAGTTGTGATAAAAGATTTGCTAGTGAAGACAAGGAGTCCTTGACAGCTGAGGGGGGTCTGTAACAGCCCACCACCATGACCTGTTGACCCTTTGCCACTTCTATATGTATGGCTAAACAATTCAAATTGCTTACTGATCGATTTGGAAACTAATGTGGATACACTGAACGTATTCTTAACATAAATGGCAACGCCACCACCTTTATTAGGCCGGTCGGTACGATACACATTAAAACCATTTAAGGCAATGTCAGAGGCCAAAATAGATTTGTTTAGCCATGTTTCTGATCAAACAATGACGTCAGCGTCAGTCGAGCCCAGATACGGACAACATCTAGTTTACCTAACAGACTGCGCACATTCAAGTGGATGAGACCCAACCCAGACCTAGCTTTAAAATCAGCAGGAGTAGCGATCTGACTACTACTACTGGACGGACCAGGGTTAGGTTGGACATTTCCTGATAGTAATAACAACAACAAAACCAGGCATCTTTTCCTCTTAAACGACACACATACATTGTCATCTACTTTAGAATCACCGGAAAAGTCTGCGAGAGTGTGATTTGAGCTTAAGAAGCAGTCCTGAAGAACCATCATCGCAGGAAAACAAAAAAGACAAACATATTTTGTCGAGCAGATTGTCTGTGACAAGGCAACCGGTAATTGTTTGAGCAACACATCCGAACCTTTGCAGGGGATGCCCACTGCTGGTGGCAGAACAGACCTGAGTCTAGTAGACTTCTCAGAATGACTAGAGATCTTCTCATAGTCCAAAGCAGTTAACAGGCACAGCAGAATCCCGATATGGGCCATTTTCCCAGACCAGCACACAGTATCCGCGATGTTCCTGGAGCAAATCAGCACAGCAGCAAAGGACAGGCGAAGACAGCAGCGTGGAAGCGCTCCGGTCCCTCCGTGGTATCCCGGGGGTGAAAGCAGGCCTCTGCAACAGCAGAACCAGGACAGGTGGAAAGCAGGCCTCTGCGACAGCAGAACCAGGACAGGTGGAAAGCAGGCCTCTGCAACAGCAGAACCAGGACAGGTGGAAAGCAGGCCTCTGCAACAGCAGAACCAGGACAGGTGAAAGCAGGCCCCAGCGGTGGTAAAATCCTCCTCCGCACAGCAGCACACGCCCGGTGGAAGCAGGCCAAGCCCGAAGCGTGGATCCACTCCGTCTCTCCGCGACGACTCCGGGGTAAAAACCTCTCCAGTACAGCCGTATTCTACAGGTGGGAGCAGGCCTCCGCAGATCGCAGAATCGCAGGCAGCAACAGGTGGAGCCGCTCCCCCTCTTCGCGACGAGCAGGCCTCCGTAGATCGCAGATCGCAGGCAGCAACAGGTGGAGCCGCTCCCCCTCTTCGCTCCGTCTCCGGAGGAAAAACATCTCAGCACAGCTGTACTCGACAGGTGGGAGTAGGCCTCGGCAGATCGCAGACAACTAAAACTACTACTTGTATAAGCAGGGATGGCTAAAGGTTTGTAAGCAGGAGAGCTAGATGCTAACAGATGCCAGATGCTAACAGGTAGTGCGAGCCTGTAGAAATTGCGACTGCCTCCAATGACAGCGTAATAATACGTATTCAGTTTCCGTGGCAGTTCTAGTTGTGTTGCATTATTATTAATTTAATTTCCTCATTGTAGCGACCAGAGAGGGGGGGGGGGATATATCCAGTCCAGTGTTACCTTATTATGAGAGTGCTCTCATACTTGTTTGATTCTGAAATTGTATATATTTATATATATATATATGTATATATGTGTGTGTGTGTGTGTGTGTGTGTGTGTGTGTGTGTGTGTGTCCACATCTGTAGCCTGTTATTGTCTCATGACACCGCACTGTGAATGAATCAAAGTAAATATAGAAGTGGTCATGAACACATCTGTCCATCAGACAGAGGCTGCTGTGCCTCCTGTCATCATTAATGGACGTCTCTTTAAAATGACCGCGTGCTGCTTCCCCTCCTCTCTCCTCCCCTCCTCTCTCCTCGGCTCCCCTCCTTGACTCCTCCGCTCGCATCTCCTGTGGGCGGGACTAAGACACGAGGAGGGGAGTCAAGGAGGGTAAATAGAGAAATGAGAAGCCTTCCCCTCCTCTCACCTGGGTCCCCTTCCCGGCTCCGGGGGGGTCCCAGCAGGATGGCACGGATCCCCTCCTGCACATCGCGTCCTTCAGTTGCGCGCTGGGGGCCATGTCTGGAGCGGGACACCAGCAGGGCAGACACTTTAATAAAATCTGTCTGTCGTCCTACTGACACGTCACACAAGCCAGGAAAAGACCCGTCTCCGCCTCCTGTCTGCTACAGCGACCAAACCCCGCCCTCTAATGCTGTTGTGATTGGCCGCAGCACTGCTCTGTCACTAATTGTGAGCGTTGATTGGAGGACATCTGGATGACGGCTCCTGTTATCCGACATGGATTCCATCAGGAATGTTTCTTTTCTTTTCTTACATTAAATTAGACTATAATACAAATTGAGGATGATATAATTAAGCTTTCTGTTTTCTCAGTCAAATGTTTTCTTCTGATTAGTTGCTTAATTATTTTTTGAAGTTATCTTGACTAAACAATTCAAATCGAATCATTTATTTATTTAGCTGGCAGTAAAAATACAAACCAATAACTCATTTACAAAATAGTTAGCTTTTGAGGAACTGTGTGTAAAGCCCTCCCCTAGCTTGTTCTTGATTTAGCAGCGTGTAGTGAAGCGTTCCTTTAGTTCCCTTTTAAAGACGTGAAGATCACAGCGATACAATGCCTGAAGCTGAAGTTTTGTACTCTGATGTAAAGTTCAAACGAGACAAGGGAAACAACGATGGTGAGTCATCTATCCATCTATCTATATTTCTATACATTACTAAATAAGCTACCAGAGCTTTTTCAAGAAGTTTCTAAGAACTTAAAAGACGCATGTGTTCCTGCAGTTTGAGTGAAATGTTTATACTCACACATTATCAACAGTGAGAACATCAGAGCTCTATGCAGGCAGCGCTTCCTCAGCGGCTGACACCACCTACTCTGCAATCAGGATCTTGGAGAAGCAGCCGTCCACAGAGCTTCCTGGTGAGTGATAACACATATTAACACATTACAAAAGAGAACAGGAAAGTAACCTCCAGTCCGTGGAGTCAGGAGGCCATCGAGAACATACAGCAACAAAACATGTGAATGTATCAATCAATCAATCAATGTTTATTTATAGCCCAAATGTTACATTAGTCTCAGTGGACTTCACAGTTTGTACAAAATATCAGTATGACAAGACGACACCCTCTGTCCTCAGACCCTCTGTCCTCAGACCCTCTGTCCTCAGACCCTCTGTCCTCAGACCCTCTGTCCTCAGACCCTCTGTCCTTAGACCCTCTGTCCTCAGACCCTCTGTCCTCAGACCCTCTGTCCTCAGACCCTCTGTCCTTAGACCCTCTGTCCTCAGACCCTCTGTCCTCAGACCCTCTGTCCTCAGACCCTCTGTCCTTAGACCCTCTGTCCTTAGACACCCTGTTCTCAGACCCTCTGTCCTTAGAAGTTATGTGAGTGCTCTGTCTTGGAAACTTAAACAAAGGAATGGATATCTATATAAATAAAACCTAAAGAATGGCAACTTGATTCTGAAGATAGATTGTATTGTGAGCAAAATATATATTCCAGAAAGAAAAAATAACATTAATTTAAAGTATTTCATGAAATGTGTCTTTAAACTATTGCATCCTGATGTGTCAGTTCGATCAGGAGAGACGGTTCTGATGAAAGACACATATTTATTGCAGAGATACACAAATGAATGTAAAGGTGATTTTGGCGATTAGGCCCCGTTGTGCGGGAGTATCATTCGGGAGGGGAGAACCGATCCGATGAAACCCCCCGGGGTCTAGACCCTGGTGGTGGTGAATGGATAGCTGGTTTCGGTCTGAAGGGGAGGGGCTTAACATGACCCTGGTGGTGGTGAGTGGTTCGGTCTGAAGGGGAGGGGCTTAGCTTGACCCTGGTGGTGTTGAATGGATAGTTGGGGTCGGTCTGAAGGGGAGGGGCTTAGCTTGACCCTGGTGGTGGTGAATGGATAGTTGGGGTCGGTCTGAAGGGGAGTGGCTTAGCTTGACCCTGGTGGTGGTGAATGGATAGTTGGGGTCGGTCTGAAGGGGAGTGGCTTAGCTTGACCCTGGTGGTGGTGAGTGGTTCGGTCTGAAGGGGAGGGGCTTAGCTTGACCCTGGTGGTGGTGAATGGATAGTTGGGGTCGGTCTGAAGGGGAGGTGCTTAGCTTGACCCTGGTGGTGGTGAGTGGTTCGGTCTGAAGGGGAGGGGCTTAGCTTGACCCTGGTGGTGGTGAATGGATAGTTGGGGTCGGTCTGAAGGGGAGGGGCTTAGCTTGACCCTGGTGGTGGTGAAGGGATAGTTGAGGTCGGTCTGAAGGGGAGTGGCTTAGCTTGACCCTGGTGGTGGTGAGTGGTTCGGTCTGAAGGGGAGGGGCTTAGCTTGACCCTGGTGGTGGTGAATGGATAGTTGGGGTCGGTCTGAAGGGGAGGTGCTTAGCTTGACCCTGGTGGTGGTGAAGGGATAGTTGAGGTCGGTCTGAAGGGGAGTGGCTTAGCTTGACCCTGGTGGTGGTGAGTGGTTCGGTCTGAAGGGGAGGGGCTTAGCTTGATCCTGGTGGTGGTGAATGGATGGTTGGGGTCGGTCTGAAGGGGAGGGGCTTAGCTTGATCCTGGTGGTGGTGAATGGATGGTTGGGGTCGGTCTGAAGGGGAGGGGCTTAGCTTGACCCTGGTGGTGGTGAATGGATAGTTGGGGTCGGTCTGAAGGGGAGTGGCTTAGCTTGATCCTGGTGGTGGTGAATGGATGGTTGGGGTCGGTCTGAAGGGGAGGGGCTTAGCTTGACCCTGGTGGTGGTGAAGGGATAGTTGGGGTCGGTCTGAAGGGGAGTGGCTTAGCTTGATCCTGGTGGTGGTGAATGGATGGTTGGGGTCGGTCTGAAGGGGAGGGGCTTAGCTTGACCCTGGTGGTGGTGAAGGGATAGTTGGGGTCGGTCTGAAGGGGAGGGGCTTAGCTTGACCCTGGTGGTGGTGAATGGATAGTTGGGGTCGGTCTGAAGGGGAGGGGCTTAGCTTGACCCTGGTGGTGGTGAATGGATGGTTGGGGTCGGTCTGAAGGGGAGGGGCTTAGCTTGACCCTGGTGGTGGTGAATGGATAGTTGGGGTCGGTCTGAAGGGGAGTGGCTTAGCTTGACCCTGGTGGTGGTGAATGGATAGTTGGGTTCGGTCTGAAGGGGAGGGGCTTAGCTTGACCCTGGTGGTGGTGAATGGATGGTTGGGGTCGGTCTGAAGGGGAGGGGCTTAGCTTGACCCTGGTGGTGGTGAATGGATAGTTGGGGTCGGTCTGAAGGGGAGTGGCTTAGCTTGACCCTGGTGGTGGTGAATGGATAGTTGGATTCGGTCTGAAAGGGAGGGGCTTAGCTTGACCCTGGTGGTGGTGAGTGGATAGGTGGGGGTCGGTCTGAAGGGGAGGGGCTTAGCTTGACCCTGGTGGTGGTGAATGGATAGTTGGGGTCGGTCTGAAGGGGAGGGGCTTAGCTTGACCCTGGTGGTGGTGAATGGATAGTTGGGGTCGGTCTGAAGGGGAGGGGCTTAGCTTGACCCTGGTGGTGGTGAATGGATAGTTGGGGTCGGTCTGAAGGGGAGGGGCTTAGCTTGACCCTGGTGGTGGTGAATGGATAGTTGGGGTCGGTTTGAAGGGGAGGGGCTTAGCTTGACCCTGGTGGTGGTGAATGGATAGTTGGGGTCGGTCTGAAGGGGAGGGGCTTAGCTTGACCCTGGTGGTGGTGAGTGGATAGTTGGGGTCGGTCTGAAGGGGAGGGGCTTAGCTTGACCCTGGTGGTGGTGAGTGGATAGTTGGGGTCGGTCTGAAGGGGAGGGGCTTAGCTTGACCCTGGTGGTGGTGAGTGGATAGTTGGGGTCGGTCTGAAGGGGAGGGGCTTAGCTTGACCCTGGTGGTGGTGAATGGATAGTTGGGTTGGTCTGAAGGGGAGGGGCTTAGCTTGACCCTGGTGGTGGTGAATGGATGGTTGGGTTGGTCTGAAGGGGAGGGGCTTAGCTTGACCCTGGTGGTGGTGAATGGATGGTTGGGTTCGGTCTGAAGGGGAGTGGCTTAGCTTGACCCTGGTGGTGGTGAGTGGATAGTTGGGGTCGGTCTGAAGGGGAGGGGCTTAGCTTGACCCTGGTGGTGGTGAATGGATGGTTGGGGTTGGTCTGAAGGGCAGGGGCTTAGCTTGACCCTGGTGGTGGTGAATGGATAGTTGGGGTCGGTCTGAAGGGCAGGGGCTTAGCTTGACCCTGGTGGTGGTGAATGGATAGTTGGGGTCGGTCTGAAGGGGAGGTGCTTAGCTTGACCCTGGTGGTGGTGAATGGATGGTTGGGGTCAGTCTGAAGGGGAGGGGCTTAGCTTGACCCTGGTGGTGGTGAATGGATAGTTGGGGTCGGTCTGAAGGGGAGGGTCTTAGCTTGACCCTGGTGGTGGTGAGTGGTTCGGTCTGAAGGGGAGGGGCTTAGCTTGATCCTGGTGGTGGTGAATGGATGGTTGGGGTCGGTTTGAAGGGGAGGTGCTTAGCTTGACCCTGGTGGTGGTGAATGGATAGTTGGGGTCGGTCTGAAGGGGAGGGGCTTAGCTTGATCCTGGTGGTGGTGAATGGATGGTTGGGGTCGGTCTGAAGGGGAGGGGCTTAGCTTGACCCTGGTGGTGGTGAATGGATAGTTGGGGTCGGTCTGAAGGGGAGTGGCTTAGCTTGATCCTGGTGGTGGTGAATGGATGGTTGGTTGGGATCGGTCTGAAGGGGAGGGGCTTAGCTTGACCCTGGTGGTGGTGAAGGGATAGTTGGGGTCGGTCTGAAGGGGAGGGGCTTAGCTTGACCCTGGTGGTGGTGAATGGATAGTTGGGGTCGGTCTGAAGGGGAGGGGCTTAGCTTGACCCTGGTGGTGGTGAATGGATGGTTGGGGTCGGTCTGAAGGGGAGGGGCTTAGCTTGACCCTGGTAGTGGTGAATGGATAGTTGGGGTCGGTCTGAAGGGGAGTGGCTTAGCTTGACCCTGGTGGTGGTGAATGGATAGTTGGGTTCGGTCTGAAGGGGAGGGGCTTAGCTTGACCCTGGTGGTGGTGAATGGATGGTTGGGGTCGGTCTGAAGGGGAGGGGCTTAGCTTGACCCTGGTGGTGGTGAATGGATAGTTGGGGTCGGTCTGAAGGGGAGGGGCTTAGCTTGACCCTGGTGGTGGTGAATGGATGGTTGGGTTCGATCTGAAGGGGAGGGGCTTAGCTTGACCCTGGTGGTGGTGAATGGATGGTTGGGGTCGGTCTGAAGGGGAGTGGCTTAGCTTGACCCTGGTGGTGGTGAGTGGATAGTTGGGGTCGGTCTGAAGGGGAGGGGCTTAGCTTGACCCTGGTGGTGGTGAATGGATGGTTGGGGTCAGTCTGAAGGGGAGGGGCTTAGCTTGACCCTGGTGGTGGTGAATGGATAGTTGGGGTCGGTCTGAAGGGGAGGGGCTTAGCTTGACCCTGGTGGTGGTGAGTGGATAGTTGGGGTCGGTCTGAAGGGGAGGGGCTTAGCTTGACCCTGGTGGTGGTGAATGGATGGTTGGGGTCAGTCTGAAAGGGAGGGGCTTAGCTTGACCCTGGTGGTGGTGAATGGATAGTTGGGGTCGGTCTGAAGGGGAGGGGCTTAGCTTGACCCTGGTGGTGGTGAATGGATAGTTGGGGTCGGTCTGAAGGGGAGGGGCTTAGCTTGACCCTGGATTCAGATGGACAGGAGGTGAAAAGGGGGGAAGAAGGGTTGCGTCGAGTCACCTGAAATGACAGTTGTCAGAGGGGAGAGAGGAGATTTAAAAAGGGTTAGCGGAGCGCTATGATCGGCTCTTGGGAATAGAGCGAAGTGATTGGTTAAGTTGGGGAGTGAAGCCTCCGATCACTTATTGAGAGGAGAGAGAGTAGTAACATGGACATAGTAAATGAAGAGTAAAGACAGACTTCCTGGTTGAACTTACGCTCAGCTTCATTTCAGAAACCTTCTGGAATATTTTAATGTAGTGAAATAAATGCTACTGTGTGTGGAAGGTTAAGGAGTCATTTTAAGGGCCAATGTGTAAAGACTATAGTAACTTTGAGGTCAATATTAAGATGTAATTTGTGTTTCATTCTCATTGCTGTCACGCCTGAGTTTAAATGTTCATCTGATCAGTTATAAAATCAGTTATAGTAACATTTTATACTTTTGTAAGATAGAAGTAAAAACATGTCTCATTTAATAAAGAGAGGACTTTGTTGGTTGACTGTACAATGAACTGATTCAAAACAGGTTTGAGAAAAAGAAGGAACTGACCATGAGCAAATACTTTCAACATAAATGTTGGTCATTTCTTGGTGTTCATGTTTCCTGTCTTCCTGTGTTCATGTTTCCTGTTTCTATTTGTGTCTTCGTGCTGTGTTCCGTCGCAGCTCCACCGGCTGAGTGGACATTTCATTCAGAGGAATCATATCTGTATGTCTGAGAAGAGACTCCCTGGGGGATGAATAATAACATATCAATAAAGTGTATTGAAGTATTGAAGGACAGTCAGACGAAACAGCTCAAAGGAGTGAGTGAGAAACGGTCCCCAGGGCGTGAACTTGTGAAATGTGGTTTTACTTACGCGAAAGCGTCTTCAAAGGTTCCTCAAAACAAGATCACGCAAACAAAGCTACTCAAGAGTTTGGGCTCTTCCATAACATTCAGACTGGTTGAAAGAAACATCTGTAATTGTTAAGTTGAGGCAAATCAACCCTCACAACAGGAAAGAATGAAACAGAGAGGAATCAATGAAACACAGTTCAAATGAATCATTATTATTTAGTTGACACCAAACACCAATGGGGAAACATGACCTGCCGTCCAGCACTCATACAGCAGTGCTCCCCTGAACACCAGACACAACATGACCTGCCCTCCAGCACTCATACAGCAGTGCTCCCCTGAACACCAGACACAACATGACCTGCCCTCCAGCACTCATACAGCAGTGCTCCCCTGAACACCAGACACAACATGACCTGCCCTCCAGCACTCATACAGCAGTGCTCCCCTGAACACCAGACACAACATGACCTGCCCCTCCAGCACTCATACAGCAGTGCTCCCCTGAACACCAGACACAACATGACCTGCCCTCCAGCACTCATACAGCAGTGCTCCTCTGAACACCAGACACAACATGACCTGCCCTCCAGCACTCATACAGCAGTGCTCCCCTGAACACCAGACACAACATGACCTGCCCTCCAGCACTCATACAGCAATGCTCCCCTGAACACCAGACACAACATGACCTGCCCTCCAGCACTCATACAGCAATGCTCCCCTGAACACCAGACACAACATGACCTGCCCTCCAGCACTCATACAGCAGTGCTCCCCTGAACACCAGACACAACATGACCTGCCCTCCAGCACTCATACAGCAGTGCTCCTCTGAACACCAGACACAACATGACCTGCCCTCCAGCACTCATACAGCAATGCTCCCCTGAACACCAGACACACAGGGCAGATATAGGTTTCCTAAATGACACACGAACATGTTCCCTAAACACGTTTAACGCACACATTGTCAGGTCTCCTAAACTTGGACATGTTCCAGATGTCGAAAGGTCTCATGACGTCTTTAGGAGTCTTGCAGGATATGAATGATCCAATTAACCCTTCGATGCCAGAGTGACAGGACCCTACACTCTTCCATAAGTGGGTCAAAAAGGACCCGTATTAGAATGATGTGTTTTTATGCCATTTAGTATTATATTTAGGTCCACGCTAGAAATATTTGATATTTAATTTTTCACTATTTATAATTTTATTTTACATTTTGAAGAAAAGAAAATGCATGCGGGTCATTTTTGACCCACTTGTGGAAGCTTGGGGTAGAAATACAAACACTACAATTTCTTAAAATGTAAATTAAGAATTTGAATGGCATGATATCCAAAACATGTTTTTGGAGGAATAGCTGGAATATGAAATGATAAGAAAATTTAATTACAAAGATACTTCAAGAAAAACAACCTCACCGGGTCAAAAAAGACCCACTTAAGCATCTAAGGGTTAACAAACTATTTATACATCTGCACATGAGCGCGCATACATTTCTTTACTTTAACTAAGACACCAACATCCTTATCGTTTCTTAGCTAATGCTGGATATGAACCACTAGCTTTAGACTCTGACTGTATTATATCTGAGGAAGACCTCCCTTGGAGTTCCTCTGACCTTTGCCAATTTACCTAACATGGGTACACCTGCTGATAATGGCAGAAGAGACAATGGAGCCTCTCTGACCGGTTACCTTCATATTAAGAGAGAAACACGCGAAGGAATAACAGTTACATTTTATTGTAATTGAACTATACTTCGATTTCTACTGAACACAAATAAACGTTTGCATTAGATAATGCCACATTTGCACTTTTCAACATTTAAAATTAACTAGTGATAAGAACATATAATCTTAATTCAGCTAATTAACTGTGATAATTACGTGGTCACATTATTAGGTCCATTTTTATAACTTTGTCCATATTGGAATATATTTAGGTTTTTCTGGTGACAGTATGTTTCTGATTTATGGACTGCATTCATAACATTTTGAAAAACAATTGGCTCTAACATGTCCAACAAAGGAAACTCTGAAAGCGGATGTATCTCGTGTGAACCTGTGAAATGGGGTTTGACTTTAACAGCTTCTTTAAAACGTCCTAAAAACAGGACACGAACACAACAACAGCAACAACACAAACACAAAGTGACTCTTTGGGCTGGTGTTTACTATTCCTACTTTACTACACTGTGACATTTCTTTGGATTAGGATTTACTCCTTCACTAAAAGTTAACATTTGTAAACATTTCATACAAAAACTTCATAAAAAAGTCAAATGTGCAAATAAATAAAAATATAATATCCGAGCCTCAAAACGCTTTTTCAAATAAAGTGTTTTTTTTGCTATAAAAACTAAATATGAGTAAAATATTCATCAGTATTCTTTTTTTTTTTTTTTAAATGAAATGCAGTCCGTTCAAGTCTTCTTTAATTTGCCAACATGTTCAGAGTGTAAGTGATCCAGAGTCTCTGTCTGTCCTCCACAGGTTCCCAGCCGCAGTCAGCGCCACGATGTAGAGTCACCTCAGACAGAGCGGCTGTGATTGTTCTCAGCGTTCTCCTGGCAGCTTCTCTCGTCACTCTCGGAGTAACCTGTGAGTTTCTTTTCAAACTCAATGAATTAAGAACGAGATTTAAATCTGATGTTTCTCCATCCAGACTGTTAAACTCCTGAACTGCTGAAACAACATCCATCTTAGTCATTATTTATCTAATGTATCATACATATATAGCATATAGACTCTTATTGCACTATTTCACTTTTTATATTTACTATTTAATATTTACTTGCATTATATTTTTCTGTGTATCTGTGTTATTGTGTTGCTCTGTTGGAGAAGCCTGTGACCTAAGAATTTCATCGGCATAACTACACAGTAGCTATTGAACCTTGAACCTTGAACCTTGAACCTTGAACCTTGTTCAGAAGAACAGAACTGGTGGCTTCAGGCGATCTCTGCTAACATGTGTAACAGAACAGCTTGAAGTTAAATTCATCTGAACAGATTCGTGGGAATCAACTGATGCTTTCATTTTCCTTTCTCAATTTAAAATCCGTCAAATTAGTTTGGAGAATTTTCAACGTCATGTTTTCAATGTATTTGGCATTTCAATGTGTACCTACCTCTCCATAACATTACTATATCTGTTGGAATGATTCTCCTCTAATGAACAGACTCTTTCAAACTTTTCTTTCTTTTTTAACAATCAGCTTATCAAAACATCCAAACCAAAGAACGTCTCCGAAAGATGACAGATGAGCGTGACGCTGAGATGAAAAACCTCACAGGTAACTTCGTCCACATCCAGATCTCTCTCTTATTGTTCTGTTAAACATTCATCTTTGTGTCTCGACTGAGTGAACCGTGGAAGAGTTTTGATCTCTGTTCAGGTTCTCGACTAAGAGACACCTCTGATGAAGTGTTTGTTTTGATGCACTGATATCATGTGTGGCTCTGAACTGTGACCTTGCAGCTGCCTCTTTCTGATAGGAGGAGACCGGCACACCTGACTAAAGACTTTGCTCTGATCTCTGTAAAGGGGGCTCATGTAAAAGATGCCCAGACGGCTGGGAGCATCATGGAGGGAAATGCTATTATCTCTCCATCATGAAAGCAAACTGGACACAGAGCAGAGATGAATGCAGACGTACAGGAGGAGATCTGGTTCAGATCGAGAGCAGAGAGGAGCAGGTAGAACACACTGCTGCAGGGTCACCATTCACCACTTTGTTTCTGCATTAGTTAGCTCAGAGAAGTTATTCAACAGTTTTGTTTTGCTGTCCAGGAATTCCTGGAGCAGAAAGTGAGAGTTCAAATGACTGGAGATGAGGACAAGTTCTGGATCGGACTGACGGACTCAGAGACCGAGGGAGCATGGCTGTGGATAGACGGCTCACCACTGGACAACGGGTTTGATTGTTGTAAACACATTTTTTAAAATTTCCAATATCAAAGTAATCAGTTTGATTAAAACACATCTTTCTCTTCCTCAAACCTCAGATTGACTTTTTGGAACCCCAGAGAGCCAGACAACTATGAAGGGAAGGATAATATGGAAGAGGATTGTGTGAGGATGGGGGAGAGAGGTGGAACGACAGACCTGAAGTGTTGGTTTGATAAGTCCTGTGAAGTCCCTCACAAACGTATCTGTGAGAAACCAGAAGACCCTAACTCACTGAGAACCTGAACGCAGCTCAGCTGAGTCTCAGCCTGTTTATACATCTCAGTACAGGATGCAGAACGTGGAGCAGGGTGCTCTTATATAAATAATATACACAGCCATGCACACATTAAAATGCAGCTTCTTGAATGTGTTGAATGATGAAGAACAGAAGTTCTATTTAAAACTATAATGGAACTGGATCTGCATAAAATAAGTGACATTTTCATTTTGGGCTGTGAGTAATAGTGACAGCACTTCTCCATATTATCACCATTTCCAAATCAAACATTCAAATAATGGAGAAATGGTTTCTGCAGATGAACCCATAATGATAATATCCATTGCTTGCCCTCACACACATAATGAGCTCCACCTGCGAACTCCAACAGCAAGACGACACGGATGCATCGGTCACAATGACCTCATGATATGACGTATAATATTAGAACCATCGCAGCTTTTAGCTTTTTCACTTCTTCATAATATTGCAGGAACGTCATGGTGATAGTGTATTTGCACACGGTGTTATTCCTTTAGCAGCTATTAGTTGACTTTCTGTCCATGAACATCTTGTGTCAGCAGCACTTCAATTAACCGCTGTGTTTCATTTCTGACTCAACATCACATTTCATATTCTCTTCACTTTCTTTATAGACATGTGTATTTGTGAAGTAGCTACTAACGAAGGTTGTCCAGTGCATGCTATGAAGCAAAAAGTAAGTGCTTGAGAAGTGATGTGTACTTTAGTGAAGTAAAGTATTTTAAAATCTTTTGACTGAACTGTTTTATTTGAGCTACGACAGCTCGCTCGTCTGTAAACGTGTAATCCATGTATTGTCTTCTTTTCTCATTTCATTTGGATGCAACTCTAAACATTTAAAAAGTGAATGTGTAAAACAAAAAACTCAACGCTAACATGTTTTGATGTTTTACACTTTGGATATGCATAACAACTAATTCAAATGAAGGTTAAACAATTATTACTTTGATCGAAATGAATTACTACATGGAGTCGCGGCTGAAAAGCATCAACATTCAACCGACTCCAGGATGATGAAAACACACAGACTGGACAAACAGTAAACATCAGTTTAACGCGCCTTCGTCTTCTCTTTAGGACATCAGGATGATAATATATATGTAGAAGATATTACGTTTTCTCCGTCATGTTGTTTCCATAGCAACAACAACTTCCTGTCAACAGCATAAACTCGCCTTCAACATAAAAGCATCTAAATAAAACAGAAAGTTAACCTAAATTACATTCAAGACATACAACTGCAACGAAAGTAACAAAAACAAAGTAATATCCTTCAGTTTCACAGAACACAAATTGGGTTGTTTACATAATATGTTTACATGACATCAGGATGATAATATTTCAACTTGGTTTAGACTTTAAGGGTTGAAGTAATGAGAAGAGAAGAGTGAGCAGCAGATCAGAACACAGCAGAGACATTATCTCTATCAGCACATCAATGTGGGAGCCTGAAGCCCGAAGATGGCTCCGAACAGTCAGGCAACAGCCGGAGCTAGTACGACGCCTACAGAGCGAAGGCAACGTTTACATTACATTTAAGACAAACAACTGCATCGAAAGCAACACAAACAATGATGTTAAAGTACTCTGATACTGTACTGATATGTTCAGACTTTGTTCTTTACTTTCTCCGTCTTTATATGTAGAAGATATTAAGTTTTCTCCGTGATGTTGTTTCAATAGCATCAACAACTTCCTGTCAACAGCATAAATTCGCCTTCAAAATAAAAGCATCTAAATAAAACAGGAAGTTAACCTAAATTACATTCAAGACATACAACTGCAACGAAAGTAACGAAAACAAAGTAATATCCTTTTCAGTTTCACAGAACACAAATTGGGTTGTTTACATAATATGTTTACATGATTTTGTTGTGCGATAAAACAACCAGAGAAGCGATCTGCAAGGAGACATTGCACACCGTGGTCTCATCTCGATGTCATCGTACTATAATACGATGGCTACACGACGGCATCACGAGGGCTTCACGTAGTCGTGTTGCCTTCCTAAGACAATCGGGCAGCTTCTTGTTTCCTTCGTTTTGTCTTCGTGAGGCAAAAAATGCCCGATGGCACCGATTATCACACGAAGTAAAGACGAAGATGACACGATTTGACAAGATGCCCTCCCGAGTGCCTTACGAAGGGCAACATGGACACACGAATTCAACAAGAAAATAAACCTCGCAAAGTCCTTTGGCAATTTGTTGGCATGCCAAAGATTTTGCCGCCGCTCACGAAGTTGCTGCCGGAGCCTGAGAAACTCATGTATCACAGCCGTGAGGGTAGACCAGCCATCCAGGCAACAGTCAGGCAGGCAAGACACTCGTAAACTTAGAGCAGTCGTGGATGCAACACAAACGTGGAGGCAAAACAGACGTGGAGGCAAAACAGCAGTCCTTTATCACGCTTCCAGCGCAGAGCCTAGCAGACAAGTTTAAGGTGATGTTACGATAACAATACTAGGTTAAGAACATTCAGGAAGGATGATACTAGCAGAAGGTCTACCTACCGATCAGGCCGAGTTCAGACAAACACATAGCAGGAGAGCTTCATTTACAGTGGCAGCAGACATGGGCAGCAGGATCCCTGCAAGGGTCTACAACCAGCGATACATTTAGTATTTAGGCTAATTGTCATGCTAGGTGTACAACAAACGGCAGCCACTGCAAACTCACCGGTGCCAGCGGAGAAAGCACGTCAGCGGAACCCGGAAGTGGCCTTCGTGCCAAAGAGCAAGAGGGAGCAAGAGCGACACTGACCCCTCTTTATAAAGGTTGCCCCGTGTGGTGATAGGGCTGAACAGTCTATCCTGCTACAATCTACCCCCCTTGTTTGCATCGACGCCCCGACGATGGACCAATCAGTGCTAAATGTACCAAACCTAGTTCCAAGGTCTAAAAATAACAGAAACCGCATTAGATGTTGGACCAGGAGGGTTTCGAGCCGCAGGTGCCAAACCTCCTAGAGGCATTGGAAGATGATATACATTGGGATGCTGACCAGCGGTTGACCATGTTGTACGTCGTATTGTCACTTCGGTAGCGTCAGGGTAAGAGGCTGCTGGAAAAGACAAGCGGGTAGATGGTAACTCTGGACCTGCAGCAGGAACCCCTGAAGGGCCGGCCTCAGCAACTTCCGGATAAGATGGTGGGACAGGCATCCGAGGGGTGTTTCGGGTGAGCACCGCTGTACTGGTGGGTGAAGGCATCAATACCAACAGGTCACCATTGCATGACAGCTCGTCCTCTGACAGTGGTTGGTCATGAGGAGTTGGGACGGGGATCGAATAACTACTTGAGGGGGCTGCTCCAACCAGTGCCTTTAACAGCATTCGGTGGACCTGTTTGACTTTGCTCAAGTCATCTGCAGGTGTAATTGTGTACACACAGCCTCCCTCTTTTGGTGGTTTTAGGACTCTGTACACAACAGAGCTCCAAATATCCCTTATCTTATGGCGACCTCTCGCACTGTAGTCTCGAAACAACACCAGCTGGCCCTCCTTTAATGGGGTGTCTCGGACATGTTGATCATGGCTCCTTTTTCTGCGCTCTGCCGCGACTCTTAGCCTCTCTCTGGTCCCTTCGAAGGCAATCTGCAAGTGGGTCTGGTGCTCCTGAATCCATTCATGGACGGTACCACCAACTGGATCCTGGACTCTTCCCAACAGGAAGTCAACAGGGAGCCTCGGTTCCTGCCCGAACATCAAGAAGAATGGAGATTCCCCAGTCGACTGATGGGGGGTGGTGTTATAAGAGTACAGTACATGTGGCAAGCAGGAGTTCCATTCCCGCTTCCGGGATACAGGCAGAGTGCGCAGCAGGTTATGAAGGGTCCGGTTACACCGCTCACATTAACCGTTGCCCGCTGGGTGGTATGGAGTTGTGCGGGACTTTTCAATGCCATAGAGGCCACACAACTGCTGAATCAGTGTGCTCTCAAAGTTTCGGCCCTGGTCGGAATGTATCCGGGCTGGGACACCGAACTTGGAGAACCATTCTGTGACCAGAACTTGAGCCACAGTAGCAGCTCGTTGATCACGGGTGGCGAAAGCTAACGTGTATTTACTAAACACATCAGTCATCACAAGAACATTTTCTAATCCATGACTGGTGGGTTCCAAAACCGTGTAATCAATGGCTAGAATCTCATTGGGTCGAGAAGCAAGCAAGTGTCCCGTGAGAGCACGAGACCCTGATTGGTTGTCCTTGGCAACCTGGCACCTCTCACAGGACTGGCACCATTGCACAACCTCTGAGGACATGCCGGGCCAGTAACACCGCTGCCTGAGTAGCTCCAAGGTTCTTTCAACACCTTGGTGGCCATGCCTCTGATGTACTTCAGTGAGCACCTGCTCCCTCAGAGAAGCAGGTACAAGCAACTGCAACACTGTCTCAGCACCATCAGGGCTGAAGACCTGGCGATAGAGGACCCCATTAGTCTCAGTTAGTCGGTCCCATTGACGAAGAAGTGCCAAGGCTGGTCGAGACATCTGCTTGCGTTCATCGCGGTTCGGGCGCTGCCTACGCCTCCAGAACACCAAGAGCTCCTCGAGAACAGGGTCCGCTTGCTGGAGTGCTCCGATGTCTGATGGCGTATGATGAGGCAAGGCTGTGACCGTCATTTGTGTGGCTCTGTCGAGCGGCACTAGCAGTGCTTGCCGTAGAGGTCTGGGGATGGAGGTACTAGGGAGCATAGCTTCCAGGTCTTGCACCCCAGGCGGGAGCTGACGGGACAAGGCATCAGCATTAACATTGCTTTTCCCGGAGCGATACTTTATTTCAAAGTCAAATGAGGCAAGTTGGGATGCCCAACGTTGTTCTGTGGCCCCAAGCTTTGCAGATGACAAGTGGCTGAGTGGATTGTTGTCTGTAAAGACTACGCACTTCTGGCCAAGGAGATACTCCCTGAATTTTTCTGTCATGGCCCACTTAAGCGCCAAGAATTCCCACTTCATGGAGCTGTAGTTAGTCATGTTGCGCTCCGTGGGCCTCAGACCTCGGCTGGCATAAGCAATGGGCCTCACTTTACCACCCTGCTCCTGTGACAAGACTGCCCCCAAGCCGCAGTGGCTCACGTCCACCTCCAAGATAAAAAGAAGGGAGAAGTCGGCGTATGCAAGCCCAGGTGCTGTGGTGAGCTTGTTTTTGAGTGCCTCAAAGCTCCCATGACATTCCTCAGTCCAGTTCTCAGCAATGAGGCGCTCTGACCTCTTTCTTGTCTTGGTGCCTCCCAATTCAGCCACCAGCTTGTGTAGAGGGGCCGCCAATTTGGCAAAACCCTCCACAAACCGCCGGTAGTAACTGGCGAAGCCAAGAAACGACCACAGCTTGGAAACAGTAGTGGGGGGCGGCCAATTGGCTGCCACCTCTATCTTACTGAGATCGGTGGAGACTCCCTGGTCAGAAATCACATGACCCAAATAAAGCACTTCTCGTTGGAAGAAAGCACACTTTGAAAGCTTTGCCTTAAGACCTTCCTGCTTTAGCCTCCCCAGCACCACCTCCAACATCTCTAGATGTTGTTTGACAGTAGAGGAGAAGATCACAATGTCATCAAGATACAGAAGCAGGGATTGGCATTGTTGGTCGCCAGAAATCCGCTTCATCAACCTCTGGAAGGTGCTGGGGGCATTGCAGAGTCCAAAGGGCATTCGATTCCATTCAAAGAGGCCAAATGGAGTGCAGAATGCAGTTTTGGGCCCGTCTGCCTCGGAAACTGGAACCTGGTTATACCCACTGGCTAGATCCATAGTGGAAAACCAGCGGGCACCGGTCAGTGCATCAAGAGACTCCTCAATGCGAGGAAGAGGAAAAGCGTCCTTCCTGGTCTTGTTGTTCAGCTGTCTGTAGTCCACACACGTGCGAAGACTGCCATCCTTCTTTTTAACAAGCACGATGGGGGACGCATAGGGGCTGCTACTCTCCCTTATGACCTGTGCTTCAAGGAGTTGGTTGATGTGATCTTGACCACCTCATACTCAGACGGAGGAATGCGCCTATAGCGTTGCCTCACTGGGATGTCGTCAAGGAGAGGAATGTCATGAGCCATCAGGTTGGTGCAACCAAGTCCCCATCGTGGGCAGAAAAGATGGAGGTGTGCCTACTCAGGAGAGACCGCACCTCTAACTGCTCCTCAGCAGGCAAGGCAGATAGGTCCATGGCATCTATATGGTCCTGTGCAGACGTAGACAGAGCCTGTGATGCCACTGTAGCCACCACTGAAGGAACTTCTGTGACACCAGCAGGTAAGTTGACCACCTTAACCTCATCCAAGGTGCCTACCACCAAATGGCCAAGATCCATAAGTGTCGCAGGAATGAGCTACTGTTCTCTTTCGGAAGAGGAAGGAGGAAATGTGACGAAGGTAACTTCGTCACTGTGGACTAACGGCTTCGGGCCTTGTATATTGCACATGTCTTTTATTTTGAAAAGTGTTCCCCCTCCAGTTCTTTCTGTTACTCCTGATTATATTCACCTGGTGCCCTGTGTTGTCTCCTCCCCCCCCCCACCTGTGTCTAATTGCTGATTAGTGGGTGTGTATTTAGGCTCTGTGTTTCCTGTTTGGGGAAGGCTGGTAGTGTGGGTGAGATCCTTGTGGCTGGTGACTGTGTTCACCTGGGCAGCAATATTGAGGCTGTGTATCCTGTACCACAGCGATGAATAAATGCCCACACCGGGTTATATTTGAATTCTCTGCCTCTGCCTCCTTGCTTGGTCGGGCCGCTCAACGGTCAGCTTCACACTGCTACAGTATGAATACACTAGATACACACAGCAGCCTGTGAGCAGTATGAACAGTGTGTATGAATATGCTAATATATATAAAGTATGAAAACGGTAAGCAGTGCAAGTATAGTATAAAATATATAGATATTAATTTCATGATGATAAACATTGTGGAACAATGATGAAATATGTGAATGGAAGTGACGACGTAAACTGACACAAAACAACAACAAACTTTTGCCGAGCCAATTGGAGAGCTTCATCAGCAGCACGTGGTAAAAGCCACCAATGAGCGCTCAGCTCGAGATACCAGCGAGTCGTTTCCCATCAAGCATTTAGCTTCCGCAGCCCGTGGAGAGGAACTGCGCCGCCTCGCCACGCCTCGCTCTCAAGGCTGAGGGCGTCTTTGTCCCGCGAGATTTCAACGTCTCATGTAGGCGAGCCTCCAGAGCAAGTCGGACAAATGACTAACCATCATGCAACGCATGTCACGATCTGTCCGTGTTGTGTTTTGTCTTGTCTTTTTCTGTCTTTGGTTTCCTGTGTTATTTGTAAAGTGTTCACCCCCGTTCCTGCCTGTTGTAATCTGTCTGTGATTCCCTGTCAGTTTCCCTGGTGTGTCTAATTTACCCGATTGTGTTCACCTGGTGTCCCTGTGTTTTCTCCTCCCTCCTCACCTGTGTCTTGTTTGTGTGATTAGTCTTGTGTGTATTTAAGTTCTGGTTTTTCTGTCTGTCTTTGTCGGTTCGTCTTGTGTCATGACCTGGTCTGCGGTGAGTGTTCTGTTCTGTCTTTGTGATTATGTAGCCTTGAAATAAAGGAGTCATTTTTGTCACTATAATCTGCATTTGGGTCCTACTTCCCACACACACCGTAACATTACGAACCGACCAGAAATGGGCCCAGCAGATCCGTTCGAGCTGGAATTATTGAATTTTTCCTTTTTTTTGGCTAACTGCTCGGATCGATGGAAGAGAGCACCCGGAGTTCAGCAGCGAGAGGCTGTGTTGTCGGAGGCGCGCCAGATGGCTAGAGAGAAACCAGGTTTGGTGAAGTTCTTACCTGGCTGGATTTCAAAGATCCTCCCGGTGTGTGATTCCCGGCCTGCTAGCCCCAGGCATGCTAGCTCCCTGCCTCCCGATTCCCAACCTGGCACCATACGCCTTGGTGGGTTCCGTCTGGAGTCAGCCCCGGCTTCTTCCCCATTTCCTGCTCCTGTCCAGGATCCGTTCTCGGGTACTCGTCTGGCTTATGGAGGTCCACGGAGTATTCAGGCGGCTGCTAAAAGGAGTCGTCGCAAGGCCAGGTTAGCCCGAGCCCTAGCAGCCATGGTTCCGGTTACAGTTCCGGCCCCAGCAGCCATGGTTCTGGCTCCAGTACCGGCTCCAGTACCCCTGGTCGCGACTCCAGTTTCGGCTCCAGGACTGGCTTACCGGCCAACGCCAGCTCCCCGAGTCCTGTCGGCATACCGACCGACTCCAGCACCTCGTCTCTTGTTGGCTCCCCAGCCAACACCAGCTCCCCGTGTCCTGTCGGCGTACCGGCCGACTCCAGCACCTCGTCTCTTGTTGGCTCCCCAGCCAACACCAGCTCCTCGTGTCCTGTTGGCTCCCCAGCCAACTCCAGCTCCCCGTGTCCTGTCGGCGTACCGGCCGACTCCAGCACCTCGTCTCTTGTTGGCTCCCCAGCCAACACCAGCTCCCCGTGTCCTGTCGGCGTACCGGCCGACGCCAGCTCCTCGTGTCCTGTCGGTGTACCGGCCGACTCCAGCACCCCGTGTTCTGTTGGCAAACCAACTCTCTCAAGTTTCCCCTCCAGACTCTTCTCAGGTCCCCTCTCGAGTTATCTCTCGAGTCAACTCTCCAGTGTCCTCTCGAGTCACCTCCCAAGTCAACTCTCCAGTGTCCTCTCGAGTCACCTCTCAAGTTTCCCCTCAGGTCTACTCTCGAGTTCCCTCTCAAGTCCCCTCTCAGGTCCCCTCTCGAGTTACTTCTCGAGTCACCTCTCGAGTTCCCTCTCAGGTCCCCTCTCGAGTCTTTTCTCGTGTCCCCTCTCAAGTCAACTCTCCAGTGTCCTCTCGAGTCACCTCTCAAGTTTCCCCTCAGGTCTCCTCTCGAGTTCCCTCTCAAGTCCCCTCTCAGGTCCCCTCTCGAGTTACCTCTCGAGTCACCTCTCGAGTTCCTTCTCAGGTCCCCTCTCAGGTCCCCTCTCGAGTCTTTTCTCGTGTCCCCTCTCAAGTCAACTCTCCAGTGTCCTCTCGAGTCACCTCTCAAGTTTCCCCTCAGGTCTCCTCTCGAGTTCCCTCTCAAGTCCCCTCTCAGATCCCCTCTCGAGTTACCTCTCGAGTCACCTCTCGAGTTCCTTCTCGAGTCCCCTCTCAGGTCTCCTCTCGAGTTACCTCTCGAGTCTCCTCTCGAGTTCCCTCTCAAGTCCCTTCTCAGGTCCCCTCTCGAGTTATCTCTCGAGTCAACTCTCCAGTGTCCTCTCGAGTCACCTCCCAAGTCAACTCTCCAGTGTCCTCTCGAGTCACCTCTCAAGTTTCCCCTCAGGTCTCCTCTCGAGTTCCCTCTCTAGTCCCCACTCAAGCCCCTACTCATGTCCAGTTGGAGGTCCCGCAGACTAGTCTTCTGCCGGGGGTCCTGCCAACCCCATGTCCTGTACCGTTGGAGGTTCCGCTGGGGGTCCTGCCAACCCCATGTCCTGTCCAGTTGGAGGTCCCGCAGACTAGTCTTCTGCCGGGGGTCCTGCCTACCCCATGTCTTGTCCAGTTGGAGGTCCCGCAGACTAGTCTTCTGCCGGGGGTCCTGCCAACCCCATGTCCTGTACCGTTGGAGGTTCCGCTGGGGGTCCTGCCAACCCCATGTCCTGTCCAGTTGGAGGTCCCGCAGACTAGTCTTCTGCCGGGGGTCCTGCCAACCCCATGTCCTGTCCAGTTGGAGGTCCCGCAGACTAGCCCTCTGCCGGGGGTCCTGCCAACCCCATGTCTTGTCCAGTTGGAGGTCCCGCAGACTAGCCCTCTGCCGGGGGTCCTGCCAACCCCATGTCCGGTCCAGTTGGAGGTTCCGCAGACTAGCCCTCTGCCGGGGGTCCTGCCAACCCCATGTCTTGTCCAGTTGGAGGTCCCGCAGACTAGCCCTCTGCCGGGGGTCCTGCCAACCCCATGTCCTGTCCAGTTGGAGGTCCCGCAGACTAGCCCTCTGTCGGGGGTCCTGCCAACCCCATGTCTTGTCCAGTTGGAGGTCCCGCAGACTAGCCCTCTGCCGGGGGTCCTGCCAACCCCATGTCTTGTCCAGTTGGAGGTCCCGCAGACTAGTCTCCTGCCGGGGGTCCTGCCAACCCTTTGTCCTGTCCCGTTGGAGGTCCCGCCGACTACGCTCCTGCCGGGGGTCCTGCCAACCCTATGTCCTGTGCCGTTGGAGGTCCCGCCGTCTACTCTCCTGCCGGGGGTCCTGCCATTCCTATGTCCTGTGCTGTTGGAGGCCCCGCCGACTAGTCTCCTGCCGGGGGTCCTGCCAACCCTGTGTCCTGTCCCGTTGGAGGCCCCGCCGACTACTCTCCTGCCGGGGGTCCTGCCAACCCTTTGTCCTGTCTCGTTGGAGGTCCCGTCGTCTACTCTCCTGCCGGGGGTCCTGCCAACCCTTTGTCCTGTCTCGTTGGAGGTCCCGTCGTCCACCCTCCTGCCGGGGGTCCTGCCAACCCTTTGTCCTGTCTCGTTGGAGGTCCCGTCGTCTACTCTCCTGCCGGGGGTCCTGCCAACCCTTTGTCCTGTCTCGTTGGAGGTCCCGTCGTCCACTCTCCTGCTGGGGGTCCTGCCAACTCCTGGTCCTCTTCCGTGGGGGATCCTGCCGAAGCCTGTCCCGCCGGCTCCGGTTCCTGTCCGGCCGACACCGGGTCCTGCCCGGCCTCCGGAGCTGTCTGGTCTTCGCCCTCATGCTCGGCCCCCTGAGTTCGCCCGCTGTGGCCTTCGCCCCACCATGGACTCTGCCTTGCCCCCGGGTCGTCCGCCCGAGTTCCCCACCATGGACTCTGCCTTGCCCCCGGACCGTCCGCCCGAGACCCCCACCTTGGACTCTGCCTTGCCCCCGGGCCGTCCGCCCGAGTTCCCCACCTTAGACTCTGCCTTGCCCCCGGGTCGTCCGCCCGAGTTCCCCACCATGGACTCTGCCTTGCCCCCGGGCCGTCCGCCCGAGACCCCCACCTTGGACTCTGCCTTGCCCCCGGGTCTTCCGCCCGAGTTCCCCACCATGGACTCTGCCTTGCCCCCGGGCCGTCCGCCCGAGACCCCCACCTTGGACTCTGCCTTGCCCCCGGGCCGTCCGCCCGAGACCCCCACCTTAGACTCTGCCTTGCCCCCGGGTCGTCCGCCCGAGTTCCCCACCATGGACTCTGCCTTGCCCCCGGGCCGTCCGCCCGAGACCCCCACCTTGGACTCTGCCTTGCCCCCGGGTCTTCCGCCCGAGTTCCCCACCATGGACTCTGCCTTGCCCCCGGGCCGTCCGCCCGAGACCCCCACCTTGGACCCTGCCGTGCCCCCGGGTCGTCCGCCCGAGTTCCCCACCATGGACTCTGCCTTGCCCCCGGGCCGTCCGCCCGAGACCCCCACCTTGGACTCTGCCTTGCCCCCGGGCCGTCCGCCCGAGTTCCCCACCTTAGACTCTGCCTTGCCCCCGGGCCGTCCGCCCGAGATCCCTTCCTGTTCCCCTACTGGGCTCCTGGGCGGTCAGCTTAGTCCCGTCCTCCGGACCCCCTCCACCCACCCTGGTGGCCTAGGGATACGTCCCTCCTCCGGACCCCCTCCACCCACCCTGCTGGACTGTGTGGGATTTTTGTTTTTGGGGTTTAGGGACGTCTGGGATCCGTCCCTTGAGGGGGGGGTTCTGTCACGATCTGTCCGTGTTGTGTTTTGTCTTGTCTTTTTCTGTCTTTGGTTTCCTGTGTTATTTTGTAAAGTGTTCACCCCCCGTTCCTGCCTGTTGTAATCTGTCTGTGATTCCCTGTCAGTTTCCCTGGTGTGTCTAATTTACCCGATTGTGTTCACCTGGTGTCCCTGTGTTTTCTCCTCCCTCCTCACCTGTGTCTTGTTTGTGTGATTAGTCTTGTGTGTATTTAAGTTCTGGTTTTTCTGTCTGTCTTTGTCGGTTCGTCTTGTGTCATGACCTGGTCTGCGGTGAGTGTTCTGTTCTGTCTTTGTGATTATGTAGCCTTGAAATAAAGGAGTCATTTTTGTCACTATAATCTGCATTTGGGTCCTACTTCCCACACACACCGTAACAACGCACTAGCAAGACGTTGATCGCAATTGCTCTGCGCAGGTCTCGCTTGTCTCAAACAAGCCTACTGCATCCCTGTCCCTCATGGCTGAATGGCAAGTATCCCATACTTTTGATATAAATCTGTTCCAAAATCTGAAAATTGGCTTGTAACCTTAACGATTGTCACTACCGAACACATTATTATCTTCAATTAAGTAAACTTTTCGGGGTTTTATGCAAAGTATTAGGTTTTTATGTGTGTAAACCTCTTCAAAGACGTGTATGCTAGCCATGTACTTGCTAGCATTCTTTAGTTATGCTCAATTTAAGCTAGAATCGTCACTACCGAAACATATGTTTAAGTTTCGGTAATGACATGATGGTTTCGGTTGTGACAAAATGGAATGGTAAGCAGGTAAATCCCACCATTTTTTAAATAAATGTGTTTTAAAGTCTGAAAATCATTGTATTACTTTAATGGTCTCTTATTATGCTATTGTTAGGCATATATTATAGGTCTCTGATATTTAAAAAACATGTCTATGAAGTGTTTTGCTCAAAATACCAAACAGATCATGCATTCTAGCCTCATCCACCTCTATTTCAGCCTGTTACTAAAGTGCTGATTCTGGGTCAGTAGCTTCAAACATTCACACTTCAACATAAGGCATGCTATGAGTTCAGATTAAGCAATAAGGTCGAGGGAATATGAAACGAGCTGGAGAACTAAATACTGCGGTCACTACCGAAACACTGGATGTTTTGTAAAAGTATATTGAGTTATCAACTAATATGATATGATACTGATTGGTTTAATGTATGTTCAATTTCAACAATCATCAACTCTGGAGTCAATATGATCAGTATTATGCATTTTACAAAGAAAGTTTGCATTATGATTTTTATGAATTGTATAAATTGAAGTTTGAAATTTGATTAAAAATTCACTTTTATTAATTGAATTGTGAAAACCCTCAAGAAATATTTGTTAAAATACTATTTATAGAAGGGAAGGTAAAACAATCTTAACAGGTTAATATAATACTGTTTTACTACAGTGTATGTACTATGTTTCGGTAGTGACCATTTTTGGTAGAGGAAGAACATTCCAATAAACTCTGAAAATACGATATAAAGATGTACGGTTCTTTTACTAGATATGTGTGATTTAGATATGGTACAAAATATATATGGACAAAGTTTTGGGAAAAAAACAGAATTTCAAAACATTTCCAACCTGACTTTGGTAGAATGGCCCTAATATGACTTACAATCTCATTACTCAGATCATGTACTTGAGTAAGGTCTTAACAAGTACCTTTAGCGCTGTTGCTGAGCTGAGGTATGTCGGTGTTTGGAAGTGAAGCATCACAGAAAGCACCGGGAGAAGGACCGGGCATTTCATCTCTGTTCATCCGGGAGAGGGAGCAGGCAGAGCGGCCAGCAGACAGAGCAAAGACCCCTGGTAGTGCGCCAGACGCTGATGCAAATCGTGGCCAAACGGTGGGACTACATTTAACATTTCACACACAATACACTCTGAAACTACACACTGCAGAGATTTAGAGCTGAGATTAGGGAAGAGCATTTCCACCACAGAAAAGAACATATCTACTCTGTTAGTCTAATGACTAACAGAGATGTTAAGTCATATTAATAGATGACTTAACATCTCATTAATAAGACTTCTCTTCATGACTTACTATCTCACTTGAGTAAAAGTAGAAGCAATATAAATACAATGTTATATAAGAGCTCTTATTTTTGAAGTACTTCCACTTTGCTGTTCAGTTAATAATTAATTAAGATGATAAAGGTCCATCTTATCTTAACTTCACTTCGTGCTTGTCGGTGGAGTCGCTTCTTCTTCTTCTCTCTAAAGGTTTGTAACTCTTTGTGACTTCAGAGCTTTTAGAGACAACTCTGATTATCAATCATTGCTCAGAGAATAAGAACAACTCTTTAGTTTAACTTTCAGAGACTCGGAGACAGACTTTAACTCTCTTCCTGTTTTTACCTGAGATACACCTGTACACAAAAACTATTATTATTATCAATCATTACTCAGGGAATAACTCAGAGACCCTCTCTCTCTTTATTCCTGTCCTTACTACTGGAAGTGTGTGTGTTTGTTACCTTTATACATACTGTCTACGGATGATCTTCGTCACATGACCAGAGGAGTTCAAGGTACAAGGTTGAAGGCTTTTATTGTCAATTGCACATAGCTACAGTGTAGTCATGGCAATTACAATATGAAGTCACAGGATCCTCCAACAGAGCAACACAATGAAACAGATGAAATAGTTAAAATAATGCAAGTAAAATATAATATAATAGAAGTTGTGCAGAATAGTCTATAGTAATTAGAATATTGATATATATAAGTTTCAAACAGATTCATGTTATGTATGTTGTACTAATGTCACAGCAGGATTTGTAAAAACGTGTCCATGCTTTTATCTTCAGTAGACTGGACTACTGCAATGGTGTCTTCACAGGTCTCACTAAAACATCTATTAGGAAGCTGCAGCTGATTCAGAACGCTGCTGCTCGAGTCCTCACTAACACTAAGAAAGTCCAGTTCTGAAGTCTTTACACTGGTTCCTCACTGACACTAAGAAAGTGGATCAGTCCAGTTCTGAACAGTAGCGTGGCATGGGGAAAAAATTAGGGGAAGCCAATAATACGTCCTTTCTTTTGGGTCGGGGGTGTGGTGGTCAATGTAATATATCCTGTATCATACAGATGCAGGACTTACACACGCCTGTTATCTAACCGACAGGTCCGCACGCACTCTCCAGCCCAAACTCTAATAAGCATTCATTCACAAACTACATCAGGAGACCTTTAACGTTTTACGTCCGACTCGCTCCTTTGTTCCTCTCTGCACACAGCTCCAGTTTGGGCATCGGCCTGTCATCAGATTGTATTTTAGTTGCTGCTGGAGCGGAAGTTTAGTACAATTATTTTTGAGTAAATACTCCAAATCTCCACCCTCCATAATTGCACTTGCTTCAGTTGCTTGCTACTTTCTAACGGCGGTGAGAGTGGACGCTATCTATCTTCTATCGATTAGTTTTATGATTCGAACATTATAAAAGTAGGGTAGACATGTGGATATTATGCGACTGAACAAAACGGGCATTTATCTCACAGGTTCGTTTTCCTCTGACCTTATTTCCAGCTATTTTACAAAATCCTATGTAGAAATCCCATTGCCTTTTTGTGGAGGGAAACCGAGCGCAGCTTACTTCCGGATTTTAGGACGCGTCACTGCAACACTAAATTGATGCGATTTGATTGGATTGTGAGGCAAGTGAAGCCAGCCGCCTCTGGCCTCCCTTGGCCCTGACCAGCGGCCCTGACTAATCACAGGTTGGCAGGGGCATCACGTGAGCCTCATCTGACTGGTCAATCCCTCCATTTTTTTTCACCAAGGGAAGCCAATTTCGGCTAGCCTCCTCTCGCAACAGAGAGTGCAATCTACTGTTTCACCATAACATCTAGAGGGGCGCTGTTTCACTCTTTGTAAAATACTCAATGAGAATGGGGGAGAGACGGGCCGGCAGCAACACACAACAAAGAATTTCTGAAACTAAACGAAGTGTTTTTATTTATTTATTAAAATTATAACTACACTCCGAAAAAAACAGGGGAAGCCTGGCTTCCCTTAACCTCTGGGAGAAAACGCCACTGGTTCTGAAGTCTTTACACTGGTTCCTCACTAACACTAAGAAAGAGGATCAGTCCAGTTCTGAGGTCTTTACACTGGTTCCTCACTGACACTGAGAAAGTGGATCAGTCCAGTTCTGAGGTCTTTACACTGGTTCCTCACTGACACTGAGAAAGTGGATCACTCCAGTTCTGAAGTCTCTACACTGGTTCCTCTCTAACACTAAGAAAGTGGATCAGTCCAGTTCTGAACAGTAGCGTGGCGTGGGGAAAAAATTAGGGGAAGCCAATAATACGTCCTTTCTTTTGGGTCGGGGGTGTGGTGGTCAATGTAATATATCCTGTATCATACAGATGCAGGACTTACACACGCCTGTTATCTAACCGACAGGTCCGCACGCACTCTCCATCCCAAACTCTAATAAGCATTCATTCACAAACTACATCAGGAGACCTTTAACGTTTTACGTCCGATTCGCTCCTTTGTTCCTCTCTGCACACAGCTCCAGTTTGGGCATCGGCCTGTCATCAGATTGTATTTTAGTTGCTGCTGGAGCGGAAGTTTAGTACAATTATTTTTGAGTAAATACTCCAAATCTCCACCCTCCATAATTGCACTTGCTTCAGTTGCTTGCTACTTTCTAACGGCGGTGAGAGTGGACGCTATCTATCTTCTATCGATTAGTTTTATGATTCGAACATTATAAAAGTAGGGTAGACATGTGGATATTATGCGACTGAACAAAACGGGCATTTATCTCACAGGTTCGTTTTCCTCTGACCTTATTTCCAGCTATTTTACAAAATCCTATGGAGAAATCCCATTGCCTTTTTGTGGAGGGAAACCGAGCGCAGCTTACTTCCGGATTTTAGGACGCGTCACTGCAACACTAAATTGATGCGATTTGATTGGATTGTGAGGCAAGGGAAGCCAGCCGCCTCGGGCTTCCCTTGGCATGGCCCTGACCAATCACAGGTTGGCAGGGGCATCACGTGAGCCTCATCTGATTGGTCAATCCCTCCATTTTTTTTCACCAAGGGAAGCCAATTTCGGCTGGCCTTCTCTCCAACAGAGAGTGCAATCTACTGTTTCACCATACCATCTAGAGGGGCGCTGTTTCACTCTTTGTAAAATACTCAATGAGAATGGGGGAGAGACGGGCCGGCAGCAACACACAACAAAGAATTTCTGAAACTAAACGAAGTGTTTTTATTTATTTATTAAAATTATAACTACACTCCGAAAAAAACAGGGGAAGCCTGGCTTCCCTTAACCTCTGGGAGAAAACGCCACTGGTTCTGAAGTCTTTACACTGGTTCCTCACTAACACTAAGAAAGAGGATCAGTCCAGTTCTGAGGTCTTTACACTGGTTCCTCACTGACACTGAGAAAGTGGATCAGTCCAGTTCTGAGGTCTTTACACTGGTTCCTCACTGACACTGAGAAAGTGGATCAGTCCAGTTCTGAAGTCTCTACACTGGTTCCTCACTGACACTGAGAAAGTGGATCAGTCCAGTTCTGAAGTCTCTACACTGGTTCCTCACTGACACTGAGAAAGTGGATCAGTCCAGTTCTGAAGTCTCTACACTGGTTCCTCACTGACACTGAGAAAGTGGATCAGTCCAGTTCTGAAGTCTCTACACTGGTTCCTCACTGACACTGAGAAAGTGGATCAGTCCAGTTCTGAAGTCTTTACACTGGTTCCTCACTAACACTAAGAAAGTGGATCAGTCCAGTTCTGAAGTCTCTACACTGGTTCCTCACTAACACTAAGAAAGTGGATCAACCGTTCTGAAGTCTTTACACTGGTTCCTCACTGACACTAAGAAAGTGGATCACTCCTGTTCTGAAGTCTTACACTGGTTCCTCACTAACACTAAGAAGTGGATCCACTCCTGTTCTGAAGTCTTTACACTGGTTCCTCACTGACACTAAGAAAGTGGATCACTCCTGTTCTGAAGTCTTTACACTGGTTCCTCACTGACACTAGAAAGTGGATCAGTCCTGTTCTGAAGTCTTTACACTGGTTCCTCACTGACACTAAGAAAGTGGATCACTCCTGTTCTGAAGTCTCTTACACTGGTTCCTCACTGACACTAAGAAAGTGGATCATCCTGTTCTGAAGTCTTACACTGGTTCCTCACTGACACTAAGAAAGTGGATCACTCCTGTTCTGAAGTCTTTACACTGGTTCCTCACTGACACTAAGAAAGTGGATCACTCCTGTTCTGAAGTCTTTACACTGGTTCCTCACTGACACTAAGAAAGTGGATCACTTCCTGTTCTGAAGGTCTTTACACTGGTTCCTCACTACACTAAGAAAGTGGATCACTCCTGTTCTGAAGTCTCTACACTGGTTCCTCACTGACACTAGAAAGTGGATCAGTCCTAGTTCTGAAGTCTCTACACTGGTTCCTCACTGACACTGAGAAAGTGGATCAGTCCAGTTCTGAAGTCTTTACACTGGTTCCTCACTAACACTAAGAAAGTGGATCAGTCCAGTTCTGAAGTCTCTACACTGGTTCCTCACTAACACTAAGAAAGTGGATCACATCACTCCTGTTCTGAAGTCTTTACACTGGTTCCTCACTAACACTAAGAAAGAGGATCAGTCCAGTTCTGAGGTCTTTACACTGGTTCCTCACTAACACTAAGAAAGTGGATCACTCCTGTTCTGAAGTCTTTACACTGGTTCCTCACTGACACTAAGAAAGTGGATCACATCACTCCTGTTCTGAAGTCTTTACACTGGTTCCTCACTGACACTAAGAAAGTGGATCACTCCTGTTCTGAAGTCTTTACACTGGTTCCTCACTAACACTGAGAAAGTGGATCACATCACTCCTGTTCTGAAGTCTTTACACTGGTTCCTCACTGACACTAAGAAAGTGGATCACTCCTGTTCTGAAGTCTTTACACTGGTTCTTCACTGACACTAAGAGAGTGGATCACTCCTGTTCTGAAGTCTTTACACTGGTTCCTCACTAACACTAAGAAAGTGGATCACATCACTCCTGTTCTGAAGTCTTTACACTGGTTCCTCACTAACACTAAGAAAGTGGATCACATCACTCCTGTTCTGAAGTCTTTACACTGGTTCCTCACTGACACTAAGAAAGTGGATCACTCCTGTTCTGAAGTCTTTACACTGGTTCTTCACTGACACTAAGAGAGTGGATCACTCCTGTTCTGAAGTCTTTACACTGGTTCCTCACTAACACTAAGAAAGTGGATCACATCACTCCTGTTCTGAAGTCTTTACACTGGCTTCCTGTGTGTCAAAGAATAGATTTCTAAATACTGCTGCTGGTTTATAAAGCTTTGAATGGTTTAGGCCCAAAACACATTTGTGACCTCCTGCTAAATGATGAAGCATCCAGATCTCTCAGGTCTTCAGGGACTGGTCAGCTTTCTGTCCCCAGAGTCAGAACTAAACATGGAGAAGCAGCGTTCAGTTATTATGCTCCATCTGGAACCAACTCCCAGAAACCTGCAGGTCCGCTGCAACTCTGACTACTTTCAAATCCAGCAAGAAGACTTTTCTTTTTGTCGCTGCTTTTAATTGAACTATTCATATCTTAGACTGCACTGTAACTTTTATCCATGTATTTTTTCTTTTAATGTTTATTTTATTATCTCTGTTTTTAAATTCCATTTTCTTAATGTCTTTCATTTTTTAAAAGCACTTGCCTTGTGTTGAAAGGTGCTATATAAATAAACGTGCCTCGGCCACCAGAGGGCGACACATCCCACAGCCTCACTCACAGGTAAACTATTTAATAAAAAACGTTACAAACCAAAGTAAAGAGAAAATAGTTTAAGAGCAAGAAATACAAATATATATTAATACAAAAATAAAATAACATTTGGAAATACAATAAAAGGTAAATTGTAAAAACATTTACATAATATACGTGGAAGTATAAAGATGAGTAAAACGTTTACAAAAATGAAATGTTGAACGTGGACATTTAAACATTAGAAATTAAAGAAAAGAATATGTGAAAATACAAAGAGGAATAAATAAAAGGGAATGTAATAAATAATAATACAATTCATAAATATAGTCATGGGGTAAGAATTTAAAACGGACTAAAAGCCATTTGAGTCAGTTGTTGTCTGTGTTGAAGCTTCTGTGTAACCTTCAGGAAATCCTGGTTATTACGTCGGTGGGCGTTAAGTGAACTGCAGTTAGCATCCTGGGCATGAACTCAGTGACGTTATCCACTAAAGAGATTTTTGTTTTTACGTTAGCTTCACACTGCTGGCTGTAGGGCAGCTGAAGAGACGCGAGGCACTGTAGATAAACTTCACGTCTTTAGGATTTACTCTGAACATCTTCCCGAGTCCTTCACATAGAGAGCAGTCCACCGGCTGATAGAGGACACTCAGAAAGTCTGGAAGGTTCATCTGGTGGGCAACACAGAGCGATGAATACCATTACATTGTAAAGAGTGACTTTAGAGTTAACATATTTTCATCAGTTTTTCTCCAGCGGTTCAATGTATGGGCGGTGGTGGCAAAGTCCGTAGGCTTGGGAACCTGAGAGTCCAACCCAGTCTCATAAAAAAACGTGTAATAACTACGTTGGTCCTCAACGTAGGACGTAGTATTTCTACAAAAACGCCTCTGAAATTGTAGGATCCCTACGTTTTTTTTCACCATTCATTCCAATGGCTGGTGTCTATGTCACGTGATCTTCAAATTTCTCCCTGCAGAAAAAAAAACATGGCCGACATTTGTTTTATTCTCAGTGTAAAATGCCTATTTTAAAGTTAGTTTGGCCATTAAAATGCATTTTGATGTCATTTGATGCGAGAAATATGAGTTGTTATTTCAGATGATGTGTGCAGTGGATGTACATGATCTTTAGTTTGCTAGTTATTACGAAGATTACTTCAGGAAATTGTGTCTATACAACGTTTTCATTGTTACCAAGGTGGTTGCTAGGGACGCTGCTATCGATATTATTTCTGTTATGTTGTGTAAAATGGTGTTATCTTTATTGCTACCCCCTTCCCCGTCAAAGTATAGTGTTGGTCCACAGCGCAAACGTATTAGTTTAACAAAATCCGCATCTAAAATTGTGGCATAGTGTGGTGCCGAGAGATGGGAGTCGGAGGCGGGGTATCAAAGGTACAAGCTAGACTTTATTTATCATCTCAAAACACATGTAAACAGCTTCATGCCCGGGAAGCGAAGACCGGCGGAGACAGGAAGTCCGGCTCACTAAAATGTCCGTGCAGAACAATACCCTAACCCATAGATAGGTGAATAATGTCAATCACCACAATAGATACGTTATTTTCCCCTGTGCAATTCTCCATTTATTCAACAATAACACATAATTATCCTTGTGTTTATTTATTTGTTTGATTAATAAACACAAGTTGGAGTCCGTCAGGACCGAGGGTCGGAGCAGCTCATTTGCTTTACAGAATTTTACACCCGGAAGTAAGTATTCTCTCCGCTTCGTTTGACAAACCCCGTGATAGTCCTCAAGCTCTGTGATTGGAGAGTGTGCTCCGAGGGTTACACCGAGCCTCGAACAGCACTTGAAATGGGATGGAACCACGGCAGACTGTCCAAAACTGGATTTGAACGGGTCCACCGCGTCCCCCCCTCCCCCACCCCGTCCAGAACTACACATGCTGGCTATTGTGTTTCGCAACATGTTCTCTATCTATGGCACGTCTCTACTGGGAGTTGTAGTTTTAAAAGACGTTTCCGTATTTCCCTTAATAAGAAGTTGCCAGTATTAAACTGTGTACATCCCTGGAGGTTTAGGGGATAGGAAACACGTGCATCCCTGGAGGTTTAGGGGATAGGAAACACGTGCATCCCTGGAGGTTTAGGGGATAGGAAACACGTGCATCCCTGGAGGTTTAGGGGATAGGAAACACGTGCATCCCTGGAGGTTTAGGGGATAGGAAACACGTGCATCCCTGGAGGTTTAGGGGATAGGAAACACGTGCATCCCTGGAGGTTTAGGGGATAGGAAACACGTGCATCCCTGGAGGTTTAGGGGATAGGAAACACTCACATTTAAAACATATAATTAATAAATGGGTGAAAATTGCTTGTGCCCATAAGCAGCATCAATATATACCCACATGCCAGCTAAGGTCAGAAGAGCTTTGTTTAACAGCTGGTCTTATGTCTGTGACCCCTCCTGTTGTTCATTGATAACGTTACATTAATTGATAAGCCTGAAACATGCACTTGTCAAGGTTCAGAGGCACATTTTGCAGATATGGCAGTAGCCATCGATCATCTTAAGATAAGATATACTTTATTGATCCTAAGTTGGAACATTTGCGTTACATCAGCATGTGTAACAGTTATAAATATGCAGTGGTGTTTATTTGTAAATCATTTAGTATAATCACACAAATTCTGTGTTTTATATTTAATAATTCTGTGTTCTTTACTTATTGATTGTTCAATACCTGACAAGGCCGGAGATGAAAAACTTGGGTTGCAGGTTCCTCCATCACAAGACATCTTATTTGTGTACCTCCACCATTAAACTGTCATATTCTGCACATTTCTTATACTATCTACATACATCTTATAATATACATATACAATACATATGTATAATATCAGTTAAAATAAGTGCTTCAACATAGTTAACATTGCTGGAGGTATACACAAAGTTTTACATTCATTGCATAACTACACCGTTTGTGAATATGATATGTCAATAAACCTTAGAACATCTTGAAATCTTGAAAGGCATGTGCAAAATAGTCATTATATACAGTCTTTAATTAACTATTAGTAGAGAATAACGAGTAATGAACATACTTTATAGGGATCCTATTAATATCTAATAATAAAAATAATGGAATTCAATAACATGCTTTAACCACTAGGTGTCCCTTTATATCAGCTGTGCACCTTTATGGTGTAAACACAGCCTATCTACCAATTGGATCAAATATAAAAGTCAGCCGAATTAGTGTTGATACTGCAAGGAGACGTATCGTGTGAAAGGAAATGTAAGATGTTGTTTAATGGCTGATATATTTATGATCCACGTCACGTTTCCAGTTCCTCATGTTTGTCTAGAGGTCTTCTCATCAGGGCTCTATCAATAGAGAACTACGGCAGATATGTAATATGTAATGCAGCTGAACCGTGTATTACAATGCCGTTATGTGATGACTTTCAAAGGGAAAAGCAAGCACACTCGGAATAAAGTGTTTTCGGTCTGTTTCCGGTATTTGTTTATGACGATGTGAGACTGGAATTGCTCAGGGGAAAATAGCGTATCTATGCCACCATTTTAGATTTTGTTAAACTAATACGTTTGCGCTGTGGACCAACACTATACATTGACGGGGAAGGAGGTAGCAATAAAGATAACACCATTAAACAGTTACACAACATAACAGAAATAATATCGATAGCAGCGTCCCTAGCAACCACCTTGGTAACAATGAAAACGTTGTATAGACACAATTTCCTGAAGTAATCTTCGTAATAACGAGCAAACTAAAGATCATGTGCATCCACTGCACACATCATCTGAAATAACAACTCATATTTCTCGCATCAAATGACATCAAAACGCATTTTAATGGCCAAAGTAACTCCACCGAGAATAAAACGAAGGTCGGCCATGTTTGTTTTTTTCTGCAGGGAGAAATGTGAAGATCACGTGACATAGACGCCAGCCATTGGAATGAATGGTGAAAAAAAACGTAGGGATCTTACAATTTCAGAGGCGTTTTTTGTTGTGGACCAACGTAGTTATTACACGTTTTTTTGTGAGACTGGGTTGGAGACACACACACACACACACACACACATATAATGTACAGGAGGAAGAATGATAAACTGTCTGTGTAGTTGGCTTACATAACAGTTAAAGTTTTGTCAATTTGCAGATTTCATGGTGACGCTCAGCCTCTCCCCTTAACTCCTAACAGTCGTCATCATGTCAACCACAACACAGAGACGTACTGATAGCAATGTGTGTGTGGTTGTTGATACATTGCTGACAGAGGGAACTAGAATACAGATTTAAGAAACATCAGTTTTTGAGCATGTCATAAGCATGTTTTGTCTTGACTATATTATAATAAAACAATATAGTATTTTTATTATTGAATTGATTATGATTATCATTATTAGTAGAAGTAGTTTATTTACATTAATTATATTTTAATCTTTATGAGGCTAGTATTTGGCAGGAAATGCAGCCTGTAAACGAACATACTGAACGACATACATGCACATTTAACATTTACCTCACTGTATAAAAAGTAACTGTTGATAATAATAATAAACAGGAATTATATTTGCAAACATTTTTTCACTCCTGTCGGTTGGGGGGGGGGGGGGGGGGGGGGCTCATCTCACAATGTCGCGTGGGGCCCCTAGTTGGCAAGGGGCGGCCCTGGACACACTCCTCCTGAAAGCAGAAGAGACGAGGGGCCAGCAGCTGATTCAATGAACAGGTCAGCAGACTGTGAACGAGTCTTATGTTGATTCCATTCAAAACAAATATATTTAATTCATTCTCTTGCAAACATCAAACCAAAGTAAAGCGTTGTTATTAATAGTTATAAGCTAATACTTTAATATAAATATTTATTGTTAAGGGTTAGATAGACATTATATATACATCTAACCTAGCTCTTAGCATCGCAGACACATGTCCCGCATTGTCCCGCATGTGGCTTGTTGGCACCTGCTCACTCCATCGTACCCTGTCTCTCAAGAATACACCATGCTTGTTTCTACTTGTGTGCAGAGCCTCCAGCAGGTGGCGCTGTGTGCTCTCTCCTCTCAGAGAGATGTTTCAAATCAAATCAAATCAAGTTTTATTTATATAGCACATTTAAAAACGATGTTTGGTCGAGCCAAAGTGCTGTACATGCAATAAAAACAATTTACGACAGTACAATAACAACAAAAGACAGTCATTGCAACAGCAAATATAAAAACAAAACACACGGAAAAGTCAGGAGTCGTGCTCCGCTCTAACTAGAAGGCCTGAGAGAAGAAGTGGGTCTTAAGTGTGGATTTAAAAACCCCTAGGGTCTGGGCCGACCTCACATGGAGGGGCAGAGTGTTCCAGAGCCTGGGGCCAGCTGCTGCGAAGGCTCGGTGCCCTCGGGTTTTGAGCCTGGTCTTGGGCACTACCAGCAGCAGATGGTCAGCAGACCTTAAAGCTCTGGCTGGGGTGTAGCGCTGGAGGAGTTCAGCTATATAGGCCGGAGCCAGCCCATTTAGTGCTTTAAAAACAAATAAAAGGATTTTAAAATCAATTCTGTACCGAACTGGAAGCCAGTGCAGTGAGGCCAGAATTGGGGTGATGTGGTCACGTTTTTTATGGCCAGTCAGCAAACGTGCAGCTGCGTTCTGGACTAGCTGCAGGCGTTTAATTGATGCCTGGTCCATACCCATATACAGAGCGTTGCAGTAGTCCAGTCTCGAGGTCACAAAGACGTTAATAACCCTTTCCAGGTCTTTAAAAGATAAATACGACTTGGTTTTGGCCAAAAGTCTTATTTTAAAAAAGCAGGATTTGACTACGCTGCTGACCTGCTTGTCGAATTTAAAAGTACTGGAGAAGGTCACCCCAAGGTTCGTGACCGAGGGGAGGATGTTTTGTTGGAGGGAGCCCAGAATATCAACCTGGGAGTTGGGACATGTTTTATCATCAGCAGGCAGTGATCCATGTGCAGCTGTTCCTGTGTGACTCTGTGAAGCAGCAGGGGGTCTCAGTGAGTTCAGGTCTGCGGGATCAAGCTGCTGCACGCTCACTTCCCCTTCATTCAGAGTCCGGGTTTCACTCACAACCATTGAGCTTTGGTGCTTTTATAATACATACAGAGAAATACAAAATATATATGTATAAAGGATTATTTCTTTTTAATTGAAAAATAAATCTGAAAAAAATTCTGTAAAAAATGTTTAAAAAGACGTGTGATAAAAACCTAAAATACAAATATATAAATATGTATTGAAATATCCAAATACTACCTCTTTTCAAACGACACAGCTCTTCAACATTACATTCAGAGCAGTCCTTCATATTCTTAACATTTGGTTAGTTTACGTTTCTTGTAATTGTTTTGATTTTAACTCGTTTCTCAAACAAGCATCAAACTGAAAGTGAAAGAGAGAAGACAAAACAAAATGTAAACACAATATTAATCTGATAAACTGTCTTCATTGTGTCTTTGGTGACGGAACAGACTGCTATCGTTTCCTTTCAATCGAAACAGGAAGTGAGAGTGTCAAACGAGGGGGGTAAAAAAGATAATACCGGGTGGTACAGTTTGTGTGTGTGTGTGTGTGTGTGTGTGTGTGTGTGTGTGTGTGTGTGTGTGTGTGTTCCTCTCAATACGCCTCTCATCCTCTCATGTCTGTTTCTGATTCGCTATGACAAACTTTTTCTGGTGAAGTCGACCTCTTTCTACCAATCCAGAAATATCTCATGTGGTTTTAGTTTCCGCACGGTGACACATGTCTGCAGACTGAAGGTGCATAACGGGAATACAAATATAAAAGTATACATCTTAAAACCTTTCAAATGGATAATAAATGCAGATGTTCAGGATTCATCTGCGTCACCACTTCTGCTGCCGTCGTTTGGAAGACTTGGTCTGCACACATCGAATAATCTGCAAGAAACAAAACAAATAAATTCAGCAAAATGTTGAAATGGAAAAAGCCCCCCCCCCCCCCCAAACCACGATGCAGTTCAAACTCCCTGAAGGCGAGGCGGTGAGAGGAAACAGCGCCTCCAGTCTTTGCAGAAACACTTAAGGTGTTAAATAACAGATATGAACAGGATACAGACGTTTCTCACTCAAAATATATAAAGTGGAAAACACAACTCATGAGAGGGGGGGGGAGTTATGGATTAACACGTCTGATGATATGAAAGCAAAGGCGTCATTTGCGCTGGGGAGGCCGGGGACGTGACCCCCACCACTTTTTGAAAGCACAACGTATACATGTTCTGAAAATTGCGTGCACAGTGGTTTAGTTTCAAATGTGCAATTTGGACATGTCACTATGCTTTGGCTTGTCAATTAAAAATCTTCCTCCTGACTCTACGGACTATAACATGACCCACAACGTGTTGTTTGGCCCGTTCGCCTTGAATAGATGTCGTCTCTTTGCTTTATTTTCACGTCAGAGAACCATAATGTGTAGTTTACATGTTAAGAGAAGACCACCCCCCCAGACCCCCCTGCAGGGGTTTGGTTTGCAAACATGGTTTCTCAACATGTGAGTGTGCATGTGAGTCGCTGTGGACAACAGGCGTTCAAGACTCTCAAACAAAGGCGGAGTTCATTGGCCACACACACACACACACACACACACACACACACACACACACACACACACACACACACACACACACACACACACACACACACACACACACACACACACACACACACACACACACACATATATCCTACAATGTGATTTCCTAGATTCTTTCCCCCCATTCTGTCTCTCATAGTTGAAGTGTACCTAGGATGGACATTACAGGCCTCTCTCATCTTTTTAAGTGGGAGAACTTGCACAATTGGTGGCTGACTAAATACTTTTTTGCCCCACTGTATATATATAATGGTTGCCATGAAGACAGTGTGTAGCCTGACTGTGAATCTTGTCTGTAAAGGTGTTGCTAGCGAATGGTAAGGACATGAGTGTGTACAAACAACTACTTTTGAAACAAAGTGACGTCCATGTGTGCGTCATGTTTACATTCCTCACACACTTAATTTACATTATATCCTGCTTAATATATTTGTTACTGTAAATTGGTATTTCAACATGTATAGTTTCTATATTTTAATGCTGTTGTATTTCTATTTTGAGATGTTTACATTTTAGAATTGTTTATTTATACTCTTAATTTCTCTGATATGCAATAACTGCTGCAACGCAAACATTTCCCAAATTGAGATCTATAAAGTCCAGAAAGAAAGAACACCTGTCTCTCTGTGGTGTTCCTCAGGGCTCCGTTTGAGATCCCTTTCTAATTTCAATGCTTTCAGGATGCTTTTTAGAAACCGCCGTTGTACATCTGGACTTCCCCTTAAAACCAGGTGACGTCCACGGTTTCTAATGAAACACAAAATAGGTTTTCATGTTTGTTTTTTTAGATTGACCCGAAAACCCGAGTTTTCAGTTTCTAGTGGTTTGATGAAGAGGCCCTCTCCATTTGATTCCTCTACTTTAAAGAGTCCTCTGCTGCTGATGTTCAGGTGTATATCAGTATGTAGTGTCTCTACTTTAAAGAGTCCTCTCCTGCTGATGTTCAGGTGTATATCAGTATGTAGTGTCTCTACTTTAAAGAGTCCTCTCCTGCTGATGTTCAGGTGTATATCAGTATGTAGTGTCTCTACTTTAAAGAGTCCTCTCCTGCTGATGTTCAGGTGTATATCAGTATGTAGTATCTCTACTTTAAAGAGTCCTCTCTTGCTGATGTTCAGGTGTATATCAGCATCTAGTGTCTCTACTTTAAAGAGTCCTCTCCTGCTGATGTTCAGGTGTATATCAGTATGTAGTGTCTCTACTTTAAAGAGTCCTCTCCTGCTGATGTTCAGGTGTATATCAGTGTGTAGTGTCTCTACTTTAAAGAGTCCTCTCCTGCTGATGTTCAGGTGTATATCAGTGTGTAGTGTCTCTACTTTAAAGAGTCCTCTCCTGCTGATGTTCAGGTGTATATCAGTATGTAGTGTCTCTACTTTAAAGAGTCCTCTCCTGCTGATGTTCAGGTGTATATCAGTATTAGTGTCTCTACTTTAAAGAGTCCTCTCCTGCTGATGTTCAGGTGTATATCAGTATGTAATGTCTCTACTTTAAAGAGTCCCTCTCCTGCTGATGTTCAGGTGTATATCAGTATGTAGTGTCTCTACTTTAAAGAGTCCTCTCCTGCTGATGTTCAGGTGTATATCAGTATGTAGTGTCTCTACTTTAAAGAGTCCTCTCCTGCTGATGTTCAGGTGTATATCAGTGTGTAGTGTCTCTACTTTAAAGAGTCCTCTCCTGCTGATGTTCAGGTGTATATCAGTATGTAGTGTCTCTACTTTAAAGAGTCCTTTCCTGCTGATGTTCAGGTGTATATCAGTATGTAGTGTCTCTACTTTTAAAGAGTCCTCTCTGCTGATGTTCAGGTGTATTCAGTATGTAGTGTCCTCTACTTTAAAGAGTCCTCTCCTGCTGATGTTCAGGTGTATATCAGTATGTAGTGTCTCTACTTTAAAGAGTCCTCTCCTGCTGATGTTCAGGTGTATATCAGTATGTAGTGTCTCTACTTTAAAGAGTCCTCTCCTGCTGATGTTCAGGTGTATATCAGTATGTAGTGTCTCTACTTTAAAGAGTCCTCTCCTGCTGATGTTCAGGTGTATATCAGTATGTAGTGTCTCTACTTTAAAGAGTCCTCTCCTGCTGATGTTCACGGTGTATATCAGTATGTAGTGTCTCTACTTTAAAGAGTCCTCTCCTGCTGATGTTCAGGTGTATATCAGTAATGTAGTGTCTCTACTTTAAAGAGTCCCTCTCCTGCTGATGTTCAGGTGTATATCAGTATGTAGTGTCTCTACTTAAAGCAGTCCTCTCCTGCTGATGTTCAGGTGTATAATCAGTATGTAGTGTCTCTACTTTAAAGAGTCCTCTCCTGCTGATGTTCAGGTGTATATCAGTATGTAGTGTCTCTACTTTTAAAGAGTCCTCTCCTGCTGATTTTCAGGTGTATATCAGTGTGTAGTGTCTCTACTTTAAAGAGTCCTCTCCTCCTGCTGATGTTCAGGTGTATATCAGTATGTTAGTGGCTCTACTTTAAAGAGCCTCTCCTGCTGATGTTCAGGTGTATATCAGTATGTAGGTGTCTCTACTTTAAAGAGTCCTCTCCTGCTGATGTTCAGGTGTATATCAGTATGTAGTGTCTCTACTTTAAAGAGTCCTCTCCTGCTGATGTTCAGGTGTATATCAGTGTGTAGTGTCTCTACTTTAAAGAGTCCTCTCCTGCTGATGTTCAGGTGTATATCAGTATGTAGTGTCTCTACTTTAAAGAGTCCTCTCCTGCTGATGTTCAGGTGTATATCAGTATGTAGTGTCTCTACTTTAAAGAGTCCTCTCCTGCTGATGTTCAGGTGTATATCAGTATGTAGTGTCTCTACAGTCTCCATGCTTTAATGTTCAAAAAGCCCCAGTCTGCTCTGATTGGTTAGCTGGCCGGCTCTGTTGTGATTGGCAAACCGCTTAGAGATGTCCCGCCCCCTTAGCCTGTCACGTACAATGTGTTGGAGCGCTAGCCAATAGGAGCGAGAGTGTTACATAGTGATGTCACTCTGTTCCGTGTGTGCATTGTGTGAAGATAAATGGAGGTTCTTTACCAAGACGATGATGATGGACAGAACGATTTTGGCGAGGCCGACGGTCCCGTAGACGACGGCGCTCCACAGGACGGGCAGCTCCTGCACCTGAAGTCTGCAGTGGTCAGAGGACGTGTGCGGCACCACCGGGGTCACTGCGGTCGGCACAGCAGGGGTCACTGCGGTCGGCACAGCAGGGGTCACTGGGGTCGGCACAGCAGGGGTCACTGCGGTCGGCACAGCAGGGGTCACTGGGGTCGGCACAGCAGGGGTCACACAGGCTGAATTCAGACACAACATAACATAAAGGCTGATTATTAAATATGATTCCTTTTCTTTATAAAGAAAATCGCCCCTTCCGTTTAGTTTAGCTTCGGTGTGTTGGAGCAAATATAATTTAATACAAAAAGTAATAGATATATAAAAATATAAGAGGACATTTTAACAAAAATCGATGTCTAGACTGTATGAATATATTATTAAATACAAACTAAAGATGTGTGCAAACAAGACTCCAAATCAAAATTATATTTTACATTTGACACATTTCTGTTCTATGCTACCTCTTTTAAAACTCCACATCTGTTCTACATTAAATAAAAATGTTTCCGAGGTGTGTGTGTGTGTGTGTGTGTGTGTGTGTGTGTGGTGTGTGTGTGGTGTGTGTGTGTGTGTGTTTGTGTGTGTGGGTAGTAGAAACTCGAGCAAAGGAAATATGTGTCTGTTACTCATGTTATTTAAAAGACAAATATTATTTGTCCGTTTGGAAAATGCATCCAACTGTCACAACGGAGAGGAAAGTGTGTGTGTGTGTATGTGTGTGTGTGTGTGTGTGTGTGTGTGTGTGTGCGTGTTCCTGCTCTTTGAGGTGGCAACCATTTTTTGTTTTTCTGCAGGTTTTTTTTCTGTCATTGTGAATAAAAAATACATCCCAAACGAATAAGATATCAAAATATTTACTATCCAGGGTAACCAGCCAACCAATCAAGCAATCAATAAATCAAACCGTTATTTAATAAATCAACCAATAAACCATCCATCCAATCAAACCGTTTATAGAAAAAGTAACCAAATGTTTTTAGAAATGTAAATCTTACCGCTGACGTCCAGCTTGATCTCCATTTTCTTGTTTCGGCCCCCGACTCTGGCCCCCACCTCACACTCGTAGGTGCCGGAGTCTGCGGGTGTGACGGCGCTGATCCGCAGGCTGTAGTCCTGATCATAGTGGACGGAGCGGTTGGACTTAAAAAACACTGGTGTTGATTTATCTTTGCTGCTCCAGCGCAGGATCCCACTCTTATGATGGTTGATCCGCTGCTTAAAGACGCAAACACAGTCGTTCAGTATCAAGAACATCTACTTAAGTACTGAACATTAAGGTAACATTTATCTGAGTACATTTTATAACACTGATCTGTAAACATCCATATCAGATTTAATTCAGATGAAAGGAAAGACCCTTCAGGCTTGGGCAAAGCTGTATTCCCTTACATGCCATTTGTTAGACTTACATACATTCAGTACTGTGGACAATCCCCACAGGGTGAAGTGTCTTGCCCAGGGACACAACGACATGCTGACTGCAGTGGGACTCGAACTAGCTACCCCCTGATTCGAAGTCCAGCACTCTATCCACTGAGCCACAGCCGCCTTACAGTTACATAACAAGGATGTAATTGGATCACTGTTATGAAAATGGTGGTTTCAACTAAAGCTCAGATTGTATTCCTGCTTTTGAAACTGTAGTGTGTGCTCATGTGTTTCAGTGTTGGTGTTTAGGCTGAATATGCTAATTGATCTGTTGTCTTACATAATACACTTCAGTAAAAAACCTTATTGATCTTTATTTTTTCTTGGATTTATTTGCATTTGACATTGGGGTAAACCAAAGGTAACAGAAAGTAATCAGGTTACTTTGATGCTTTGATGCTCAGATTAGGTTACATTGTATTACAGGTATCCAGTATCTGTTTTACAGGTATCCTGTAACTATATCAGAGGACACTTTTTACCGACCTTGTACCAGGTGACGGAGACGAAGTCTGATCCGACCTCCGGACATAGGAGAGAAACATCTTCCTGACAGGAAGCTGAGAGGCTATGAACTGCAGAGGGAAGCATCAGCAGCTGAGAGGAGAGGATCTATATGATACAATATTAATAAAACACATATTAGTATGGATAGATAGATAGATAGATGGATAGATGGATGGATAGATAGATAGATAGATGGATAGATAGATAGATAGATAGATGGATAGATATGA
>CADEHL010000058.1:78992-116492 GCA_902827135.1 Harpagifer antarcticus
AGTGTGTGAGGAATGTAAACATGACGCACACATGGACGTCACTTTGTTTCAAAAGTAGTTGTTTGTACACACTCATGTCCTTACCATTCGCTAGCAACACCTTTACAGACAGGATTCACAGTCAGGCTACACACTGTCTTCATGGCAACCATTATATATATACAGTGGGGCAAAAAAGTATTTAGTCAGCCACCAATTGTGCAAGTTCTCCCACTTAAAAAGATGAGAGAGGCCTGTAATGTCCATCCTAGGTACACTTCAACTATGAGAGACAGAATGGGGGGAAAGAATCTAGGAAATCACATTGTAGGATATATGTGTGTGTGTGTGTGTGGTGTGTGTGTGTGTGTGTGGGTGTGTGTGTGTGTGTGTGTGTGTGTGTGTGTGTGTGTGTGTGTGTGTGTAGTGTGTGTGTGTGTGTGTGTGTGTGTGGCCAATGAACTCCGCCTTTGTTTGAGAGTCTTGAACGCCTGTTGTCCACAGCGACTCACATGCACACTCACATGTTGAGAAACCGTGTTTGCAAACCAAACCCCTGCAGGGGGGGTCTGGGGGGGTGGTCTTCTCTTAACATGTAAACTACACATTATGGTTCTCTGACGTGAAAATAAAGCAAAGAGACGACATCTATTCAAGGCGAACGGGCCAAACAACACGGTCATGTTATAGTCCGTAGAGTCAGGAGGAAGATTTTTAATTGACAAGCCAAAGCATAGTGACATGTCCAAATTGCACATTTTGAAACTAAACCACTGTGCACGCAATTTTTCAGAACATGTATACGTTGTGCTTTCAAAAAGTGGTGGGGGTCACGTCCCCGGCCTCCCCAGCGCAAATGACGCCTTTGCTTTCATATCATCAGACGTGTTAATCCATAATCCCCCCCCCTCTCATGAGTTGTGTTTTCCACTTTATATATTTTGAGTGAGAAACGTCTGTATCCTGTTCATATCTGTTATTTAACACCTTAAGTGTTTCTGCAAAGACTGGAGGCGCTGTTTCCTCTCACCGCCTCGCCTTCAGGGAGTTTGAACTGCATCGTGGTTTGGGAGGGGGGGGGGGGGCTTTTTCCATTTCAACATTTTGCTGAATTTATTTGTTTTGTTTCTTGCAGATTATTCGATGTGTGCAGACCAAGTCCTTCCAAACGACGGCAGCAGAAGTGGTGACGCAGATGAATCCTGAACATCTGCATTTATTATCCATTTGAAAGGTTTTAAGATGTATACTTTTATATTTGTATTCCCGTTATGCACCTTCAGTCTGCAGACATGTGTCACCGTGCGGGAAACTAAAACCACATGAGATATTTCTGGATTGGTAGAAAGAGGTCGACTTCACCAGAAAAAGTTTGTCATAGCGAATCAGAAACAGACATGAGAGGATGAGAGGCCGTATTGAGAGGAACACACACACACACACACACACACACACACACACTAGAACACACACACACACACACACACACACAAACTGTACCACCCGGTATTATCTTTTTTACCCCCCTCGTTTGACACTCTCACTTCCTGTTTCGATTGAAAGGAAACGATAGCAGTCTGTTCCGTCACCAAAGACACAATGAAGACAGTTTATCAGATTAATATTGTGTTTACATTTTGTTTGTCTTCTCTCTTTCACTTTCAGTTTGATGCTTGTTTGAGAAACGAGTTAAAATCAAAACAATTACAAGAAACGTAAACTACCAAATGTTAAGAATATGAAGGACTGCTCTGAATGTAATGTTGAAGAGCTGTGTCGTTTGAAAAGAGGTAGTATTTGGATATTTCAATACATATTTATATATTTGTATTTTAGGTTTTTATCACACGTCTTTTTAAACATTTTTTACAGAATTTTTTTCAGATTTATTTTTCAATTAAAAAGAAATAATCCTTTATACATATATATTTTGTATTTCTCTGTATGTATTATAAAAGCACCAAAGCTCAATGGTTGTGAGTGAAACCCAGACTCTGAATGAAGGGGAAGTGAGCGTGCAGCAGCTTGATCCCGCAGACCTGAACTCACTGAGACCCCCTGCTGCTTCACAGAGTCACACAGGAACAGCTGCACATGGATCACTGCCTGCTGATGATAAAACATCTCTCTGAGAGGAGAGAGCACACAGCGCCACCTGCTGGAGGCTCTGCACACAAGTAGAAACAAGCATGGTGTATTCTTGAGAGACAGGGTACGATGGAGTGAGCAGGTGCCAACAAGCCACATGCGGGACAATGCGGGACATGTGTCTGCGATGCTAAGAGCTAGGTTAGATGTATATATAATGTCTATCTAACCCTTAACAATAAATATTTATATTAAAGTATTAGCTTATAACTATTAATAACAACGCTTTACTTTGGTTTGATGTTTGCAAGAGAATGAATTAAATATATTTGTTTTGAATGGAATCAACATAAGACTCGTTCACAGTCTGCTGACCTGTTCATTGAATCAGCTGCTGGCCCCTCGTCTCTTCTGCTTTCAGGAGGAGTGTGTCCAGGGCCGCCCCTTGCCAACTAGGGGCCCCACGCGACATTGTGAGATGAGCCCCCCCCCCCCCCCCCAACCGACAGGAGTGAAAAAAATGTTTGCAAATATAATTCCTGTTTATTATTATTATCAACAGTTACCTTTTTATACAGTGAGGTAAATGTTAAATGTGCATGTATGTCGTTCAGTATGTTCGTTTACAGGCTGCATTTCCTGCCAAATACTAGCCTCATAAAGATTAAAATATAATTAATGTAAATAAACTACTTCTACTAATAATCATAATCATAATCAATTCAATAATAAAAATACTATATTGTTTTATTATAATATAGTCAAGACAAAACATGCTTATGACATGCTCAAAAACTGATGTTTCTTAAATCTGTATTCTCGTTCCCTCTGTCAGCAATGTATCAACCACACACACATTGCTATCAGTACTTCTCTGTGTTGTGGTTGACATGATGACGACTGTTAGGAGTTAAGGGGAGAGGCTGAGCGTCACCATGAAATCTGCAAATTGACAAAACTTTAACTGTTATGTAAGCCAACTACACAGACAGTTTATCATTCTTCCTCCTGTACATTATATGTGTGTGTGTGTGTGTGTGTGTGTGTGTGTGTGTGTGTGTGTGTGTGTCTCCAACCCAGTCTCACAAAAAAACGTGTAATAACTACGTTGGTCCACAACAAAAAACGCCTCTGAAATTGTAGGATCCCTCCGTTTTTTTTCACCATTCATTCCAATGGCTGGCGTCTATGTCACGTGATCTTCACATTTCTCCCTGCAGAAAAAAACAAACATGGCCGAACTTCATTTTATTCTCGGTGGAGTTACTTTGGCCATTAAAATGCGTTTTGATGTCATTTGAGGCGAGAAATATGAGTTGTTATTTCAGATTATGTGTGCAGTGGATGCACATGATCTTTAGTTTGCTAGTTATTACGAAGATTACTTCAGGAAATTGTGTCTATACAACGTTTTCATTGTTACCAAGGTGGTTGCTAGGGACGCTGCTATCGATATTATTTCTGTTATGTTGTGTAACTGTTTAATGGTGTTATCTTTATTGCTACCCCCTTCCCCGTCAATGTATAGTGTTGGTCCACAGCGCAAACGTATTAGTTTAACAAAATCTAAAATGGTGGCATAGATACGCTATTTTCCCCTGAGCAATTCCAGTCTCACATCGTCATTAACAAATACCTGAAACAGACCGAAAACACTTTATTCCGAGTGTGCTTGCTTTTCACTTTGTAAGTCATCACATAACGGCATTGTGATACACGGTTCGGCTGCATTAAATATTACATATCTGCCGTAGTTCTGTATTTATAGAGCCCTGATGAGAAGACTTCTAGACAAACAGGAGGAACTGAAAACGTGACGTGGATCATAAATATATCAGCCATTAAACAACATCTTACATTTCTTTTCACACAATACGTCTCCTTGCAGTATCAACACTAATTCGGCTGACTTTTATATTTGATCCAATTGGTAGATAGGCTGTATTTACACCATAACGGTGCACAGCTGATAGAAAGGGACACCTAGTGGTTAAAGCATGTTATTGAATTTCATTATTTTTATTATTAGATATGAATAGGATCCCTATAAAGTATATTCATTACTCGTTATTCTCTACTAATAGTTAATTAAAGACTGTATATAATGACTATTTTGCACATCTCTTTCAAGATTTCAAGATTTTCTAAGGTTTATTGACATATCATATTCACAAACGGTGTAGTTATGCATTGAATGTAAAACTTTGTGTATACCTCCAGCAATGTTAACTATGTTGAAGCACTTATTTTAACTGATATTATACATATGTATTGTATATGTATATTATAAGATGTATGTAGATAGTATAAGAAATGTGCAGAATATGACAATTTAATGGTGGAGGTACACAAATAAGATGTCTTGTGATGCACTGTTGAGGAACCTGTGACCCAAGTTTTTCATCTCCGGCCTTGTCAGGTATTGAACAATCAATAAATAAAGAACACAGAATTATTAAATATAAAACACAGAATTAGTGTGATTATACTAAATGATTTACAAATAAACACCACTGCATATTTATAACTGTTACACATGCTGATGTAACGCAAATGTTCCAACTTAGGATCAATAAAGTATATCTTATCTTAAGATGATCGATGGCTACTGCCATATTTGCAAAATGTGCCTCTGAACCTTGACAAGTGCATGTTTCAGGCTTATCAATTCATGTAATGTAATCAATGAACAACAGGAGGGGTCACAGACATAAGACCAGCTGTTAAACAAAGCTCTTCTGACCTTAGCTGGCATGTGGGTATATATTGATGCTGCTTATGGGCACAAGCAATTTTCACCCCATTTATTAATTATATGTTTTAAATGTGAGTGTTTCCTATCCCCTAAACCTCCAGGGATGCACGTGTTTCCTATCCCCTAAACCTCCAGGGATGCACGTGTTTCCTATCCCCTAAACCTCCAGGGATGTACACAGTTTAATACTGGCAACTTCTTATTATGGGAAATACGGAAACGTCTTTTAAAACTACAACTCCCAGTAGAGACGTGCCATAGATAGAGAACATGTTGCGAAACACAATAGCCAGCATGTGTAGTTCTGGGGACGGGGTGGGGGAGGGGGGGGACGCGGTGGACCCGTTCAAATCCAGTTTTGGACAGTCTGCCGTGGTTCCATCCCATTTCAAGTGCTGTTCGAGGCTCGGCGTAACCCTCGGAGCACACTCTCCAATCACAGAGCTTGAGGACTATCACGGGGTTTGTCAAGCGAAGCGAAGAAAATACTTACTTCCGGGTGTAAAATTCTGTAAAGCAAATGAGCTGCTCCGACCCTCGGTCCTGACGAACTCCAACTTGTGTTTATTAATCAAACAAATAAATAAACACAAGGATAATTATGTGTTATTGTTGAATAAATGGAGAATTGCACAGGAGAAAATAACGTATCTATTGTGGTGATTGACATTATTCACCTATCTATGGGTTAGGGTATTGTTCTGCACGGACATTTTAGTGAGCCGGACTTCCTGTCTCCGCCGGTCTTCGCTTCCCGGGCATGAAGCTGTTTACATGTGTTTTGAGATGCTAAATAAAAGTCTAGCTTGTACCTTTGATACCCCGCCTCCGACTCCCATCTCTCGGCACCACACTATGCCACAATTTTAGATGCGGATTTTGTTAAACTAATACGTTTGCGCTGTGGACCAGCACTATACATTGACGGGGAAGGGGGTAGCAATAAAGATTACACCATTTTACACAACATAACAGAAATAATATCGATAGCAGCGTCCCTAGCAACCACCTTGGTAACAATGAAAACGTTGTATAGACACAATTTCCTGATGTAATCTTCGTAATAACTAGCAAACTAAAGATCATGTATATCCACTGCACACATCATCTGAAATAACAACTCATATTTCTCGCATCAAATGACATCAAAACGCATTTTAATGGCCAAACTAACCTTAAAATAGGCATTTTACACCGAGAATAAAACGAATGTCGGCCATGTTTTTTTTTCTGCAGGGAGAAATGTGAAGATCACGTGACATAGACGCCAGCCATTGGAATGAATGGTGAACAAAAACGTAGGGATCCTACAATTTCAGAGGCGTTTTTGTAGAAATACTACGTCCTACGTTTTGGACCAACGTAGTTATTACACGTTATTTTATGAGACTGGGTTGGACTCTCAGGTTCCCAAGCCAAGTCCCTACGGACTTTGCCACCACCGCCCATACATTGAACCGCTGGAGAAAAACTGATGAAAATATGTTAACTCTAAAGTCACTCTTTACAATGTAATGGTATACATCGCTCTGTGTTGCCCACCAGATGAACCTTCCAGACTTTCTGAGTGTCCTCTATCAGCCGGTGGACTGCTCTCTATGTGAAGGACTCGGGAAGATGTTCAGAGTAAATCCTAAAGACGTGAAGTTTATCTACAAAGAGCCTCGCGTCTCTTCAGCTGCCCTACAGCCAGCAGTGTGAAGCTAACGTAAAAACAAAAATCTCTTTAGTGGATAACGTCACTGAGTTCATGCCCAGGATGCTAACTGCAGTTCACTTAACGCCCACCGACGTCGCTAGTAACCAGGATTTCCTGAAGGTTACACAGAAGCTTCAACACAGACAACAACTGACTCAAATGGCTTTTAGTCCGTTTTAAATTCTTACCCCCCATGACTATATTTATGAATTGTATTATTATTTATTACATTCCCTTTTATTTATTCCTCTTTGTATTTTCACATATCCTTTTCTTTAATTTCTAATGTTTAAATGTCCACGTTCAACATTTCATTTTTTGCAAACGTTTTACTCATCTTTATACTTCCACGTATATTATGTAAATGTTTTTACAATTTACCTTTTATTGTATTTCCAAATGTTATTTTATTTTTGTATTAATATATATTTGTATTTCATGCTCTTAAACTATTATCTCTTTACTTTGGTTTGTAACGTTTTTTATTAAATAGTTTACCTGTGAGTGAGGCTGTGGGATGTGTCGCCCTCTGGTGGCCGAGGCACGTTTATTTATATAGCACCTTTCAACACAAGGCAAGTGCTTTTAAAAAATGAAAGACATTAAGAAAATGGAATTTAAAAACAGAGATAATAAAATAAACATTAAAAGAAAAAATACATGGATAAAAGTTACAGTGCAGTCTAAGATATGAATAGTTCAATTAAAAGCAGCGACAAAAAGAAAAGTCTTCTTGCTGGATTTGAAAGTAGTCAGAGTTGCAGCGGACCTGCAGGTTTCTGGGAGTTTGTTCCAGATGGAGCATAATAACTGAACGCTGCTTCTCCATGTTTAGTTCTGACTCTGGGGACAGAAAGCTGACCAGTCCCTGAAGACCTGAGAGATCTGGATGCTTCATCATTTAGCAGGAGGTCACAAATGTATTTTGGGCCTAAACCATTCAAAGCTTTATAAACCAGCAGCAGTATTTAGAAATCTATTCTTTGACACACAGGAAGCCAGTGTAAAGACTTCAGAACAGGAGTGATGTGATCCACTTTCTTAGTGTCAGTGAGGAACCAGTGTAAAGACTTCAGAACAGGAGTGATGTGATCCACTTTCTTAGTGTTAGTGAGGAACCAGTGTAAAGACTTCAGAACAGGAGTGATGTGATCCACTTTCTTAGTGTCAGTGAGGAACCAGTGTAAAGACTTCAGAACAGGAGTGATCCACTTTCTTAGTGTCAGTGAGGAACCAGTGTAAAGACTTCAGAACTGGAGTGATCCACTTTCTCAGTGTCAGTGAGGAACCAGTGTAAAGACCTCAGAACAGGAGTGATCCACTTTCTTAGTGTCAGTGAGGAACCAGTGTAAATACTTCAGAACTGGACTGATCCACTTTCTTAGTGTTAGTGAGGAACCAGTGTAAAGACCTCAGAACTGGACTGATCCACTTTCTCAGTGTCAGTGAGGAACCAGTGTAAAGACCTCAGAACTGGACTGATCCTCTTTCTTAGTGTTAGTGAGGAACCAGTGTAAAGACTTCAGAACCAGTGGCGTTTTCTCCCAGAGGTTAAGGGAAGCCAGGCTTCCCCTGTTTTTTCGGAGTGTAGTTATAATTTTAATAAATAAATAAAAACACTTCGTTTAGTTTCAGAAATTCTTTGTTGTGTGTTGCTGCCGGCCCGTCTCTCCCCCATTCTCATTGAGTATTTTACAAAGAGTGAAACAGCGCCCCTCTAGATGTTATGGTGAAACAGTAGATTGCACTCTCTGTTGCGAGAGGAGGCTAGCCGAAATTGGCTTCCCTTGGTGAAAAAAAATGGAGGGATTGACCAATCAGACAAGGCTCACGTCATGCCCCTGCCAACCTGTGATTAGTCAGGGCCGCTGGTCAGGGCCAAGGGAGGCCAGAGGCAGCTGGCTTCACTTGCCTCACAATCCAATCAAATCGCATCAATTTAGTGGTGCAGTGACGCGTCCTAAAATCCGGAAGTAAGCTGCGCTCGGTTTCCCTCCACAAAAAGGCAATGGGATTTCTACATAGGATTTTGTAAAATAGCTGGAAATAAGGTCAGAGGAAAACGAACCTGTGAGATAAATGCCCGTTTTGTTCAGTCGCATAATATCCACATGTCTACCCTACTTTTATAGTTTTCTAATCATAAATCTAATCGATAGAAGATAGATAGCGTCCACTCTCACCGCCGTTAGAAAGTAGCAAGCAACTGAAGCAAGTGCAATTATGGAGGGTGGAGATTTGGAGTATTTACTCAAAAATAATTGTACTAAACTTCCGCTCCAGCAGCAACTAAAATACAATCTGATGACAGGCCGGTGCCCAAACTGGAGCTGTGTGCAGCGAGGAACAAAGGAGCGAGTCGGACGTAAAACGTTAAAGGTCTCCTGATGTAGTTTGTGAATGAATGCTTATTAGAGTTTGGGCTGGAGAGTGCGTGCGGACCTGTCGGTTAGATAACAGGCGTGTGTAAGTCCTGCATCTGTATGATACAGGATATATTACATTGACCACCACACCCCCGACCCAAAAGAAAGGACGTATTATTGGCTTCCCCTAATTTTTTCCCCACGCCACGCTACTGTTCAGAACTGGACTGATCCACTTTCTTAGTGTTAGTGAGGAACCAGTGTAAAGACTTCAGAACTGGACTGATCCACTTTCTTAGTGTTAGTGAGGAACCAGTGTAAAGACTTCAGAACTGGACTTTCTTAGTGTTAGTGAGGACTCGAGCAGCGGCGTTCTGAATCAGCTGCAGCTTCCTAATAGATGTTTTAGTGAGACCTGTGAAGACACCATTGCAGTAGTCCAGTCTACTGAAGATAAAAGCATGGACACGTTTTTACAAATCCTGCTGTGACATTAGTACAACATACATAACATGAATCTGTTTGAAACTTATATATATCAATATTCTAATTACTATAGACTATTCTGCACAACTTCTATTATATTATATTTTACTTGCATTATTTTAACTATTTCATCTGTTTCATTGTGTTGCTCTGTTGGAGGATCCTGTGACTTCATATTGTAATTGCCATGACTACACTGTAGCTATGTGCAATTGACAATAAAAGCCTTCAACCTTGTACCTTGAACTCCTCTGGTCATGTGACGAAGATCATCCGTAGACAGTATGTATAAAGGTAACAAACACACACACTTCCAGTAGTAAGGACAGGAATAAAGAGAGAGAGGGTCTCTGAGATTCCCTGAGTAATGATTGATAATAATAATAGTTTTTGTGTACAGGTGTATCTCAGGTAAAAACAGGAAGAGAGTTAAAGTCTGTCTCCGAGTCTCTGAAAGTTAAACTAAAGAGTTGTTCTTATTCTCTGAGCAATGATTGATAATCAGAGTTGTCTCTAAAAGCTCTGAAGTCACAAAGAGTTACAAACCTTTAGAGAGAAGAAGAAGAAGAAGAAGAAGAAGAAGAAGAAGAAGAAGAAGAAGAAGAAGAAGAAGAAGCGACTCCACCGACAAGCACGAAGTGAAGTTAAGATAAGATGGACCTTTATCATCTTAATTAATTATTAACTGAACAGCAAAGTGGAAGTACTTCAAAAATAAGAGCTCTTATATAACATTGTATTTATATTGCTTCTACTTTTACTCAAGTGAGATAGTAAGTCATGAAGAGAAGTCTTATTAATGAGATGTTAAAAAGAACATATCTACTCTGTTAGTCATTAGACTAACAGAGTAGATATGTTCTTTTCTGTGGTGGAAATGCTCTTCCCTAATCTCAGCTCTAAATCTCTGCAGTGTGTAGTTTCAGAGTGTATTGTGTGTGAAATGTTAAATGTAGTCCCACCGTTTGGCCACGATTTGCATCAGCGTCTGGCGCACTACCAGGGGTCTTTGCTCTGTCTGCTGGCCGCTCTGCCTGCTCCCTCTCCCGGATGAACAGAGATGAAATGCCCGGTCCTTCTCCCGGTGCTTTCTGTGATGCTTCACTTCCAAACACCGACATACCTCAGCTCAGCAACAGCGCTAAAGGTACTTGTTAAGACCTTACTCAAGTACATGATCTGAGTAATGAGATTGTAAGTCATATTAGGGCCATTCTACCAAAGTCAGGTTGGAAATGTTTTGAAATTCTGTTTTTTTTCCCAAAACTTTGTCCATATATATTTTGTACCATATCGAAATCACACATATCTAGTAAAAGAACCGTACATCTTTATATCGTATTTTCAGAGTTTATTGGAATGTTCTTCCTCTACCAAAAATGGTCACTACCGAAACATAGTACATACACTGTAGTAAAACAGTATTATATTAACCTGTTAAGATTGTTTTACCTTCCCTTCTATAAATAGTATTTTAACAAATATTTCTTGAGGGTTTTCACAATTCAATTAATAAAAGTGAATTTTTAATCAAATTTCAAACTTCAATTTATACAATTCATAAAAATCATAATGCAAACTTTCTTTGTAAAATGCATAATACTGATCATATTGACTCCAGAGTTGATGATTGTTGAAATTGAACATACATTAAACCAATCAGTATCATATCATTTTAGTTGATAACTCAACGTACGTAATTTTTTACAAAACATCCAGTGTTTCGGTAGTGACCGCAGTATTTTGTTCTCAAGGTTGAATCATATTCCCTCAACCTTATTGCTTAATCTGAACTCATAACATGCCTTATGTTGAAGTGTGAATGTTTGAAGCTACTGACCCAGAATCAGCACTTTAGTAACAGGCTGAAATAGAGGTGGATGAGGCTAGAATGCATGATCTGTTTGGTATTTTGAGCAAAACACTTCATAGACATGTTTTTTAAATATCAGAGACCTATAATATATGCCTAACAATAGCATAATAAGAGACCATTAAAGTAATACAATGATTTTCAGACTTTAAAACACATTTATTTAAAAAATGGTGGGATTTACCTGCTTACCATTCCATTTTGTCACAACCGAAACCATCATGTCATTTACCGAAACTTAAACATATGTTTCGGTAGTGACGATTCTAGCTTAAATTGAGCATAACTAAAGAATGCTAGCAAGTACATGGCTAGCATACACGTCTTTGAAGAGGTTTACACACATAAAAACCTAATACTTTGCATAAAACCCCGAAAAAGTTTACTTAATTGAAGATAATAATGTGTTCGGTAGTGACAATCGTTAAGGTTACAAGCCAATTTTCAGATTTTGGAACAGATTTATATCAAAAGTATGGGATACTTGCCATTCAGCCATGAGGGACAGGGATGCAGTAGGCTTGTTTGAGACAAGCGAGACCTGCGCAGAGCAATTGCGATCAACGTCTTGCTAGTGCGTTGTTACGGTGTGTGTGGGAAGTAGGACCCAAATGCAGATTATAGTGACAAAAATGACTCCTTTATTTCAAGGCTACATAATCACAAAGACAGAACAGAACACTCACCGCAGACCAGGTCATGACACAAGACGAACCGACAAAGACAGACAGAAAAACCAGAACTTAAATACACACAAGACTAATCACACAAACAAGACACAGGTGAGGAGGGAGGAGAAAACACAGGGACACCAGGTGAACACAATCGGGTAAATTAGACACACCAGGGAAACTGACAGGGAATCACAGACAGATTACAACAGGCAGGAACGGGGGGTGAACACTTTACAAAATAACACAGGAAACCAAAGACAGAAAAAGACAAGACAAAACACAACACGGACAGATCGTGACAGAACCCCCCCCCTCAAGGGACGGATCCCAGACGTCCCTAAACCCCAAAAACAAAAATCCCACACAGTCCAGCAGGGTGGGTGGAGGGGGTCCGGAGGAGGGACGTATCCCTAGGCCACCAGGGTGGGTGGAGGGGGTCCGGAGGACGGGACTAAGCTGACCGCCCAGGAGCCCAGTAGGGGAACAGGAAGGGATCTCGGGCGGACGGCCCGGGGGCAAGGCAGAGTCTAAGGTGGGGAACTCGGGCGGACGGCCCGGGGGCAAGGCAGAGTCCAAGGTGGGGGTCTCGGGCGGACGGCCCGGGGGCAAGGCAGAGTCCATGGTGGGGAACTCGGGCGGACGACCCGGGGGCAAGGCAGAGTCCAAGGTGGGGGTCTCGGGCGGACGGCCCGGGGGCAAGGCAGAGTCCATGGTGGGGAACTCGGGCGGAAGACCCGGGGGCAAGGCAGAGTCCAAGGTGGGGGTCTCGGGCGGACGGCCCGGGGGCAAGGCAGAGTCCATGGTGGGGAACTCGGGCGGACGACCCGGGGGCAAGGCAGAGTCTAAGGTGGGGAACTCGGGCGGACGGCCCGGGGGCAAGGCAGAGTCCAAGGTGGGGGTCTCGGGCGGACGGTCCGGGGGCAAGGCAGAGTCCATGGTGGGGAACTCGGGCGGACGACCCGGGGGCAAGGCAGAGTCCATGGTGGGGCGAAGGCCACAGCGGGCGAACTCAGGGGGCCGAGCATGAGGGCGAAGACCAGACAGCTCCGGAGGCCGGGCAGGACCCGGTGTCGGCCGGACAGGAACCGGAGCCGGCGGGACAGGCTTCGGCAGGATCCCCCACGGAAGAGGACCAGGAGTTGGCAGGACCCCCAGCAGGAGAGTGGACGACGGGACCTCCAACGAGACAGGACAAAGGGTTGGCAGGACCCCCGGCAGGAGAGTAGACGACGGGACCTCCAACGAGACAGGACAAAGGGTTGGCAGGACCCCCCGGCAGGAGGGTGGACGACGGGACCTCCAACGAGACAGGACAAAGGGTTGGCAGGACCCCCGGCAGGAGAGTAGACGACGGGACCTCCAACGAGACAGGACAAAGGGTTGGCAGGACCCCCGGCAGGAGAGTAGTCGGCGGGGCCTCCAACGGGACAGGACACAGGGTTGGCAGGACCCCCGGCAGGAGAGTAGTCGGCGGGGCCTCCAACAGCACAGGACATAGGAATGGCAGGACCCCCGGCAGGAGAGTAGACGGCGGGACCTCCAACGGCACAGGACATAGGGTTGGCAGGACCCCCGGCAGGAGCGTAGTCGGCGGGACCTCCAACGGGACAGGACAAAGGGTTGGCAGGACCCCCGGCAGGAGACTAGTCTGCGGGACCTCCAACTGGACAAGACATGGGGTTGGCAGGACCCCCGGCAGAGGGCTAGTCTGCGGGACCTCCAACTGGACAAGACATGGGGTTGGCAGGACCCCCGACAGAGGGCTAGTCTGCGGGACCTCCAACTGGACAGGACATGGGGTTGGCAGGACCCCCGGCAGAGGGCTAGTCTGCGGGACCTCCAACTGGACAAGACATGGGGTTGGCAGGACCCCCGGCAGAGGGCTAGTCTGCGGAACCTCCAACTGGACCGGACATGGGGTTGGCAGGACCCCCGGCAGAGGGCTAGTCTGCGGGACCTCCAACTGGACAAGACATGGGGTTGGCAGGACCCCCGGCAGAGGGCTAGTCTGCGGGACCTCCAACTGGACAGGACATGGGGTTGGCAGGACCCCCGGCAGAAGACTAGTCTGCGGGACCTCCAACTGGACAGGACATGAGGTTGGCAGGACCCCCAGCGGAACCTCCAACGGTACAGGACATGGGGTTGGCAGGACCCCCGGCAGAAGACTAGTCTGCGGGACCTCCAACTGGACAAGACATGGGGTTGGCAGGACCCCCGGCAGAAGACTAGTCTGCGGGACCTCCAACTGGACAGGACATGGGGTTGGCAGGACCCCCAGCGGAACCTCCAACGGTACAGGACATGGGGTTGGCAGGACCCCCGGCAGAAGACTAGTCTGCGGGACCTCCAACTGGACATGAGTAGGGGCTTGAGTGGGGACTAGAGAGGGAACTCGAGAGGAGACCTGAGGGGAAACTTGAGAGGTGACTCGAGAGGACACTGGAGAGTTGACTTGGGAGGTGACTCGAGAGGACACTGGAGAGTTGACTCGAGAGATAACTCGAGAGGGGACCTGAGAAGGGACTTGAGAGGGAACTCGAGAGGAGACTCGAGAGGTAACTCGAGAGGAGACCTGAGAGGGGACTCGAGAAGGAACTCGAGAGGTGACTCGAGAGGTAACTCGAGAGGGGACCTGAGAGGGGACTTGAGAGGGAACTCGAGAGGAGACCTGAGGGGAAACTTGAGAGGTGACGCGAGAGGACACTGGAGAGTTGACTTGAGAGGGGACACGAGAAAAGACTCGAGAGGGGACCTGAGAGGGGACCTGAGAAGGAACTCGAGAGGTGACTCGAGAGGTAACTCGAGAGGGGACCTGAGAGGGGACTTGAGAGGGAACTCGAGAGGAGACCCTGAGGGGAAACTTGAGAGGTGACTCGAGAGGACACTGGAGAGTTGACTTGAGAGGGGACACGAGAAAAGACTCGAGAGGGGACCTGAGAGGGAACTCGAGAGGTGACTCGAGAAGTAACTCGAGAGGGGACCTGAGGGGAAACTTGAGAGGTGACTCGAGAGGACACTGGAGAGTTGACTTGGGAGGTGACTCGAGAGGACACTGGAGAGTTGACTCGAGAGATAACTCGAGAGGGGACCTGAGAAGAGTCTGGAGGGGAAACTTGAGAGAGTTGGTTTGCCAACAGAACACGGGGTGCTGGAGTCGGCCGGTACGCCGACAGGACACGAGGAGCTGGCGTCGGCCGGTACGCCGACAGGACACGGGGAGCTGGTGTTGGCTGGGGAGCCAACAAGAGACGAGGTGCTGGAGTCGGCCGGTACGCCGACAGGACACGGGGAGCTGGAGTTGGCTGGGGAGCCAACAGGACACGAGGAGCTGGTGTTGGCTGGGGAGCCAACAAGAGACGAGGTGCTGGAGTCGGCCGGTACGCCGACAGGACACGGGGAGCTGGTGTTGGCTGGGGAGCCAACAAGAGACGAGGTGCTGGAGTCGGTCGGTATGCCGACAGGACTCGGGGAGCTGGCGTTGGCCGGTAAGCCAGTCCTGGAGCCGAAACTGGAGTCGCGACCAGGGGTACTGGAGCCGGTACTGGAGCCAGAACCATGGCTGCTGGGGCCGGAACTGTAACCGGAACCATGGCTGCTAGGGCTCGGGCTAACCTGGCCTTGCGACGACTCCTTTTAGCAGCCGCCTGAATACTCCGTGGACCTCCATAAGCCAGACGAGTACCCGAGAACGGATCCTGGACAGGAGCAGGAAATGGGGAAGAAGCCGGGGCTGACTCCAGACGGAACCCACCAAGGCGTATGGTGCCAGGTTGGGAATCGGGAGGCAGGGAGCTAGCATGCCTGGGGCTAGCAGGCCGGGAATCACACACCGGGAGGATCTTTGAAATCCAGCCAGGTAAGAACTTCACCAAACCTGGTTTCTCTCTAGCCATCTGGCGCGCCTCCGACAACACAGCCTCTCGCTGCTGAACTCCGGGTGCTCTCTTCCATCGATCCGAGCAGTTAGCCAAAAAAAAGGAAAAATTCAATAATTCCAGCTCGAACGGATCTGCTGGGCCCATTTCTGGTCGGTTCGTAATGTTACGGTGTGTGTGGGAAGTAGGACCCAAATGCAGATTATAGTGACAAAAATGACTCCTTTATTTCAAGGCTACATAATCACAAAGACAGAACAGAACACTCACCGCAGACCAGGTCATGACACAAGACAAACCGACAAAGACAGACAGAAAAACCAGAACTTAAATACACACAAGACTAATCACACAAACAAGACACAGGTGAGGAGGGAGGAGAAAACACAGGGACACCAGGTGAACACAATCGGGTAAATTAGACACACCAGGGAAACTGACAGGGAATCACAGACAGATTACAACAGGCAGGAACGGGGGGTGAACACTTTACAAAATAACACAGGAAACCAAAGACAGAAAAAGACAAGACAAAACACAACACGGACAGATCGTGACATGCGTTGCATGATGGTTAGTCATTTTGTCCGACTTGCTCTGGAGGCTCGCCTACATGAGACGTTGAAATCTCGCGGGACAAAGACGCCCTCAGCCTTGAGAGCGAGGCGTGGCGAGGCGGCGCAGTTCCTCTCCACGGGCTGCGGAAGCTAAATGCTTGATGGGAAACGACTCGCTGGTATCTCGAGCTGAGCGCTCATTGGTGGCTTTTACCACGTGCTGCTGATGAAGCTCTCCAATTGGCTCGGCAAAAGTTTGTTGTTGTTTTGTGTCAGTTTACGTCGTCACTTCCATTCACATATTTCATCATTGTTCCACAATGTTTATCATCATGAAATTAATATCTATATATTTTATACTATACTTGCACTGCTTACCGTTTTCATACTTTATATATATTAGCATATTCATACACACTGTTCATACTGCTCACAGGCTGCTGTGTGTATCTAGTGTATTCATACTGTAGCAGTGTGAAGCTGACCGTTGAGCGGCCCGACCAAGCAAGGAGGCAGAGGCAGAGAATTCAAATATAACCCGGTGTGGGCATTTATTCATCGCTGTGGTACAGGATACACAGCCTCAATATTGCTGCCCAGGTGAACACAGTCACCAGCCACAAGGATCTCACCCACACTACCAGCCTCCACCAAACAGGAAACACAGAGCCTAAATACACACCCACTAATCAGCAATTAGACACAGGTGGGGGGGGGGGAGGAGACAACACAGGGCACCAGGTGAATATAATCAGGAGTAACAGAAAGAACTGGAGGGGGAACACTTTTCAAAATAAAAGACATGTGCAATATACAAGGCCCGAAGCCGTTAGTCCACAGTGACGAAGTTACCTTCGTCACATTTCCTCCTTCCTCTTCCGAAAGAGAACAGTAGCTCATTCCTGCGACACTTATGGATCTTGGCCATTTGGTGGTAGGCACCTTGGATGAGGTTAAGGTGGTCAACTTACCTGCTGGTGTCACAGAAGTTCCTTCAGTGGTGGCTACAGTGGCATCACAGGCTCTGTCTACGTCTGCACAGGACCATATAGATGCCATGGACCTATCTGCCTTGCCTGCTGAGGAGCAGTTAGAGGTGCGGTCTCTCCTGAGTAGGCACACCTCCATCTTTTCTGCCCACGATGGGGACTTGGTTGCACCAACCTGATGGCTCATGACATTCCTCTCCTTGACGACATCCCAGTGAGGCAACGCTATAGGCGCATTCCTCCGTCTGAGTATGAGGTGGTCAAAGATCACATCAACCAACTCCTTGAAGCACAGGTCATAAGGGAGAGTAGCAGCCCCTATGCGTCCCCCATCGTGCTTGTTAAAAAGAAGGATGGCAGTCTTCGCACGTGTGTGGACTGCAGACAGCTGAACAACAAGACCAGGAAGGACGCTTTTCCTCTTCCTCGCATTGAGGAGTCTCTTGATGCACTGACCGGTGCCCGCTGGTTTTCCACTATGGATCTAGCCAGTGGGTATAACCAGGTTCCAGTTTCCGAGGCAGACGGGCCCAAAACTGCATTCTGCACTCCATTTGGCCTCTTTGAATGGAATCGAATGCCCTTTGGACTCTGCAATGCCCCCAGCACCTTCCAGAGGTTGATGAAGCGGATTTCTGGCGACCAACAATGCCAATCCCTGCTTCTGTATCTTGATGACATTGTGATCTTCTCCTCTACTGTCAAACAACATCTAGAGAGGTTGGAGGTGGTGCTGGGGAGGCTAAAGCAGGAAGGTCTTAAGGCAAAGCTTTCAAAGTGTGCTTTCTTCCAACGAGAAGTGCTTTATTTGGGTCATGTGATTTCTGACCAGGGAGTCTCCACCGATCTCAGTAAGATAGAGGTGGCAGCCAATTGGCCGCCCCCCACTACTGTTTCCAAGCTGCGGTCGTTTCTTGGCTTCGCCAGTTACTACCGGCGGTTTGTGGAGGGTTTTGCCAAATTGGCGGCCCCTCTACACAAGCTGGTGGCTGAATTGGGAGGCACCAAGACAAGAAAGAGGTCAGAGCGCCTCATTGCTGAGAACTGGACTGAGGAATGTCATGGGAGCTTTGAGGCACTCAAAAACAAGCTCACCACAGCACCTGGGCTTGCATACGCCGACTTCTCCCTTCTTTTTATCTTGGAGGTGGACGTGAGCCACTGCGGCTTGGGGGCAGTCTTGTCACAGGAGCAGGGTGGTAAAGTGAGGCCCATTGCTTATGCCAGCCGAGGTCTGAGGCCCACGGAGCGCAACATGACTAACTACAGCTCCATGAAGTGGGAATTCTTGGCGCTTAAGTGGGCCATGACAGAAAAATTCAGGGAGTATCTCCTTGGCCAGAAGTGCGTAGTCTTTACAGACAACAATCCACTCAGCCACTTGTCATCTGCAAAGCTTGGGGCCACAGAACAACGTTGGGCATCCCAACTTGCCTCATTTGACTTTGAAATAAAGTATCGCTCCGGGAAAAGCAATGTTAATGCTGATGCCTTGTCCCGTCAGCTCCCGCCTGGGGTGCAAGACCTGGAAGCTATGCTCCCTAGTACCTCCATCCCCAGACCTCTACGGCAAGCACTGCTAGTGCCGCTCGACAGAGCCACACAAATGACGGTCACAGCCTTGCCTCATCATACGCCATCAGACATCGGAGCACTCCAGCAAGCGGACCCTGTTCTCGAGGAGCTCTTGGTGTTCTGGAGGCGTAGGCAGCGCCCGAACCGCGATGAACGCAAGCAGATGTCTCGACCAGCCTTGGCACTTCTTCGTCAATGGGACCGACTAACTGAGACTAATGGGGTCCTCTATCGCCAGGTCTTCAGCCCTGATGGTGCTGAGACAGTGTTGCAGTTGCTTGTACCTGCTTCTCTGAGGGAGCAGGTGCTCACTGAAGTACATCAGAGGCATGGCCACCAAGGTGTTAAAAAGAACCTTGGAGCTACTCAGGCAGCGGTGTTACTGGCCCGGCATGTCCTCAGAGGTTGTGCAATGGTGCCAGTCCTGTGAGAGGTGCCAGGTTGCCAAGGACAACCAATCAGGGTCTCGTGCTCTCACGGGACACTTGCTTGCTTCTCGACCCAATGAGATTCTAGCCATTGATTACACGGTTTTGGAACCCACTAGTCATGGATTAGAAAATGTTCTTGTGATGACTGATGTGTTTAGTAAATACACGTTAGCTTTCGCCACCCGTGATCAACGAGCTGCTACTGTGGCTCAAGTTCTGGTCACAGAATGGTTCTCCAAGTTCGGTGTCCCAGCCCGGATACATTCCGACCAGGGCCGAAACTTTGAGAGCACACTGATTCAGCAGTTGTGTGGCCTCTATGGCATTGAAAAGTCCCGCACAACTCCATACCACCCAGCGGGCAACGGTTAATGTGAGCGGTGTAACCGGACCCTTCATAACCTGCTGCGCACTCTGCCTGTATCCCGGAAGCGGGAATGGAACTCCTGCTTGCCACATGTACTGTACTCTTATAACACCACCCCCCATCAGTCGACTGGGGAATCTCCATTCTTCTTGATGTTCGGGCAGGAACCGAGGCTCCCTGTTGACTTCCTGTTGGGAAGAGTCCAGGATCCAGTTGGTGGTACCGTCCATGAATGGATTCAGGAGCACCAGACCCACTTGCAGATTGCCATCGAAGGGACCAGAGAGAGGCTAAGAGTCGCGGCAGAGCGCAGAAAAAGGGGCCATGATCAACATGTCCGAGACACCCCATTAAAGGAGGGCCAGCTGGTGTTGTTTCGAGACTACAGTGCGAGAGGTCGCCATAAGATAAGGGATATTTGGAGCTCTGTTGTGTACAGAGTCCTAAAACCACCAAAAGAGGGAGGCTGTGTGTACACAATTGCACCTGCAGATGACTTGAGCAAAGTCAAACAGGTCCACCGAATGCTGTTAAAGGCACTGGTTGGAGCAGCCCCCTCAAGTAGTTATTCGATCCCCGTCCCAACTCCTCATGACCAACCACTGTCAGAGGACGAGCTTGATAGCGCAGAGTGAAGCAGGTAGGACCCAAACGCAGATAACACTTGATAATACCTTTATTGCAAGGGCTCTTATCCAACATATAACTTTAACAAACAAAACACTCTACGGTGAACCAGGTCACAAACAAAAGAAGCACCAACACTGAACACAGGACGAGACAAGACTAAATACAGGGAGGGATAATTACCAGACAAGAAACAGCTGGGCAGGGGAGGAGAAACACAAGGGCCACAGGTGAACATAATCAACTAACTAGACACAGGTGAGGAGGGAGGAGAAAACACAAGGGCCACAGGTGAACACAATCAACTAACGAGACACACCAGGGAACTAACGACGGAAGGAAAACATGACATAGAGGACAGCGGAAACACCCAAACCTAGATATAGACCCGTGACCTGACAACCGTGACAGAACCCCCCCCTCAAGGGACGGATTCCAGACGTCCCTAAACAAAAAATCCAACATAGTCCAACAGGGTGGGTGGAGGGGGTCCGGAGGAGGGACGTATCCCTAGGCCACCAGGGTGGGTGGAGGGGGTCCGGAGGACGGGACTAAGCTGACCGCCCAGGAGCCCAGTAGGGGACCAGGAAGGGATCTCGGGCGGACGGCCCGGGGGCAAGGCAGAGTCTAAGGTGGGGAACTCGGGCGGACGGCCCGGGGGCAAGGCAGAGTCCAAGGTGGGGGTCTCGGGCGGACGGCCCGGGGGCAAGGCAGAGTCCATGGTGGGGAACTCGGGCGGACGGCCCGGGGGCAAGGCAGAGTCTAAGGTGGGAAACTCGGGTGGACGGCCCGGGGGCAAGGCAGAGTCCAAGGTGGGGGTCTCGGGCGGACGGCCCGGGGGCAAGGCAGAGTCCATGGTGGGGAACTCGGGCGGACGACCCGGGGGCAAGGCAGAGTCCAAGGTGGGGGTCTCGGGCGGACGGCCCGGGGGCAAGGCAGAGTCCAAGGTGGGGGTCTCGGGCGGACGGCCCGGGGGCAAGGCAGAGTCCATGGTGGGGCGAAGACCAGACAGCTCCGGAGGCCGGGCAGGACCCGGTGTCGGCCGGACAGGAACCGGAGCCGGCGGGACAGGCTTCGGCAGGATCCCCCACGGAAGAGGACCAGGAGTTGGCAGGACCCCCAGCAGGAGGGTGGACGACGGGACCTCCAACGAGACAGGACAAAGGGTTGGCAGGACCCCCGGCAGGAGAGTAGTCGGCGGGGCCTCCAACGGGACAGGACACAGGGTTGGCAGGACCCCCGGCAGGCGAGTAGACGGCGGGACCTCCAACGGCACAGGACATAGGGTTGGCAGGACCCCCGGCAGGAGCGTAGTCGGCGGGACCTCCAACGGGACAGGACACGGGGTTGGCAGGACCCCCGGCAGGAGACTAGTCTGCGGGACCTCCAACTGGACAAGACATGGGGTTGGCAGGACCCCCGGCAGAGGGCTAGTCGGCGAGGCCTCCAACGGGACAGGACAAAGGGTTGGCAGGACCCCCGGCAGAGGGCTAGTCTGCGGGACCTCCAACTGGACAAGACATGGGGTTGGCAGGACCCCCGGCAGGAGACTAGTCTGCGGGACCTCCAACTGGACAAGACATGGGGTTGGCAGGACCCCCGGCAGGAGACTAGTCTGCGGGACCTCCAACTGGACAAGACATGGGGTTGGCAGGACCCCCGGCAGAGGGCTAGTCTGCGGGACCTCCAACTGGACAAGACATGGGGTTGGCAGGACCCCCGGCAGAGGGCTAGTCTGCGGGACCTCCAACTGGACAGGACATGGGGTTGGCAGGACCCCCGGCAGGAGACTAGTCTGCGGGACCTCCAACTGGACAAGACATGGGGTTGGCAGGACCCCCGGCAGAGGGCTAGTCTGCGGGACCTCCAACTGGACAAGACATGGGGTTGGCAGGACCCCCGGCAGAGGGCTAGTCTGCGGGACCTCCAACTGGACAGGACATGGGGTTGGCAGGACCCCCAGCGGAACCTCCAACGGTACAGGACATGGGGTTGGCAGGACCCCCGGCAGAAGACTAGTCTGCGGGACCTCCAACTGGACATGAGTAGGGGCTTGAGTGGGGACTCGAGAGAGGGCTTGAGAGGGAACTTGAGAGGAAACTGGAGAGTGGACTCGAGAAGGAACTCGAGAGTTGACTCGAGAGGTAACTCGAGAGGAGACCTGAGGGGAAACTTGAGAGGTGACTCGAGAGGACACTGGAGAGTTGACTTGGGAGGTGACTCGAGAGGACACTGGAGAGTTGACTCGAGAGGACACTGGAGAGTTGACTTGAGAGGTGACTCGAGAGGACACTGGAGAGTTGACTTGAGAAGGAACTCGAGAGGTGACTCGAGAGGTAACTCGAGAGGGGACCTGAGAGGGGACTTGAGAGGGAACTCGAGAGTAGACCTGAGGGGAAACTTGAGAGGTGACTCGAGAGGACACTGGAGAGTTGACTTGGGAGGTGACTCGAGAGGACACTGGAGAGTTGACTTGAGAGGTGACTCGAGAGAACACTGGAGAGTTGACTTGAGAGGTGACTCGAGAGGACACTGGAGAGTTGACTTGGGAGGTGACTCGAGAGGAGACCTGAGAGGGGACTCGAGAAGGAACTCGAGAGGTGACTCGAGAGGTAACTCGAGAGGGGACCTGAGAGGGGACTTGAGAGGGAACTCGAGAGGAGACCTGAGGGGAAACTTGAGAGGTGACTCGAGAGGACACTGGAGAGTTGACTTGAGAGGGGACACGAGAAAAGACTCGAGAGGGGACCTGAGAGGGGACCTGAGAAGGAACTCGAGAGGTGACTCGAGAGGTAACTCGAGAGGGGACCTGAGAGGGGACTTGAGAGGGAACTCGAGAGGAGACCTGAGGGGAAACTTGAGAGGTGACTCGAGAGGACACTGGAGAGTTGACTTGAGAGGGGACACGAGAAAAGACTCGAGAGGGGACCTGAGAGGGGACCTGAGAGGGAACTCGAGAGGTGACTCGAGAGGGGACCTGAGAGGGGACTTGAGAAGTGTCTGGAGGGGAAACTTGAGAGAGTTGGTTTGCCAACAGAACACGGGGTGCTGGAGTCGGCCGGTACGCCGACAGGACACGAGGAGCTGGCGTCGGCCGGTACGCCGACAGGACACGGGGAGCTGGTGTTGGCTGGGGAGCCAACAAGAGACGAGGTGCTGGAGTCGGCCGGTACGCCGACAGGACACGGGGAGCTGGAGTTGGCTGGGGAGCCAACAGGACACGAGGAGCTGGTGTTGGCTGGGGAGCCAACAAGAGACGAGGTGCTGGAGTCGGCCGGTATGCCGACAGGACTCGGGGAGCTGGCGTTGGCCGGTAAGCCAGTCCTGGAGCCGAAACTGGAGTCGCGACCAGGGGTACTGGAGCCGGTACTGGAGCCAGAACCATGGCTGCTGGGGCCGGAACTGTAACCGGAACCATGGCTGCTAGGGCTCGGGCTAACCTGGCCTTGCGACGACTCCTTTTAGCAGCCGCCTGAATACTCCGTGGACCTCCATAAGCCAGACGAGTACCCGAGAACGGATCCTGGACAGGAGCAGGAAATGGGGAAGAAGCCGGGGCTGACTCCAGACGGAACCCACCAAGGCGTATGGTGCCAGGTTGGGAATCGGGAGGTAGGGAGCTAGCATGCCTGGGGCTAGCAGGCCGGGAATCACACACCGGGAGGATCTTTGATATCCAGCCAGGTAAGAACTTCACCAAACCTGGTTTCTCTCTAGCCATTTGGCGCGCCTCCGACAACACAGCCTCTCGCTGCTGAACTCCGGGTGCTCTCTTCCATCGATCCGAGCAGTTAGCCAAAAAAAAGGAAAAATTCAATAATTCCAGCTCGAACGGATCTGCTGGGCCCATTTTCTGGTTGGTGCTTTCTGATAGCGCAGAGTGAAGCAGGTAGGACCCAAACGCAGATAACACTTGATAATACCTTTATTGCAAGGGCTCTTATCTAACATATAACTTTAACAAACAAAACACTCTACGGTGAACCAGGTCACAAACAAAAGAAGCACCAACACTGAACACAGGACGAGACAAGACTAAATACAGGGAGGGATAATTACCAGACAAGAAACAGCTGGGCAGGGGAGGAGAAACACAAGGGCCACAGGTGAACATAATCAACTAACTAGACACAGGTGAGGAGGGAGGAGAAAACACAAGGGCCACAGGTGAACACAATCAACTAACGAGACACACCAGGGAACTAACGACGGAAGGAAAACATGACATAGAGGACAGCGGAAACACCCAAACCTAGACATAGACCCGTGACCTGACAACCGTGACAGAGCTGTCATGCAATGGTGACCTGTTGGTATTGATGCCTTCACCCACCAGTACAGCGGTGCTCACCCGAAACACCCCTCGGATGCCTGTCCCACCATCTTATCCGGAAGTTGCTGAGGCCGGCCCTTCAGGGGTTCCTGCTGCAGGTCCAGAGTTACCATCTACCCGCTTATCTTTTCCAGCAGCCTCTTACCCTGACGCTACCGAAGTGACAATACGACGTACAACATGGTCAACCGCTGGTCAGCATCCCAATGTATATCATCTTCCAATGCCTCTAGGAGGTTTGGCACCTGCGGCTCGAAACCCTCCTGGTCCAACATCTAATGCGGTTTCTGTTATTTTTAGACCTTGGAACTAGGTTTGGTACATTTAGCACTGATTGGTCCATCGTCGGGGCGTTGATGCAAACAAGGGGGGTAGATTGTAGCAGGATAGACTGTTCAGCCCTATCACCACACGGGGCAACCTTTATAAAGAGGGGTCAGTGTCGCTCTTGCTCCCTCTTGCTCTTTGGCACGAAGGCCACTTCCGGGTTCCGCTGACGTGCTTTCTCCGCTGGCACCGGTGAGTTTGCAGTGGCTGCCGTTTGTTGTACACCTAGCATGACAATTAGCCTAAATACTAAATGTATCGCTGGTTGTAGACCCTTGCAGGGATCCTGCTGCCCATGTCTGCTGCCACTGTAAATGAAGCTCTCCTGCTATGTGTTTGTCTGAACTCGGCCTGATCGGTAGGTAGACCTTCTGCTAGTATCATCCTTCCTGAATGTTCTTAACCTAGTATTGTTATCGTAACATCACCTTAAACTTGTCTGCTAGGCTCTGCGCTGGAAGCGTGATAAAGGACTGCTGTTTTGCCTCCACGTCTGTTTTGCCTCCACGTTTGTGTTGCATCCACGACTGCTCTAAGTTTACGAGTGTCTTGCCTGCCTGACTGTTGCCTGGATGGCTGGTCTACCCTCACGGCTGTGATACATGAGTTTCTCAGGCTCCGGCAGCAACTTCGTGAGCGGCGGCAAAATCTTTGGCATGCCAACAAATTGCCAAAGGACTTTGCGAAGGTTTATTTTCTTGTTGAATTCGTGTGTCCATGTTGCCCTTCGTAAGGCACTCGGGAGGGCATCTTGTCAAATCGTGTCATCTTCGTCTTTACTTCGTGTGATAATCGGTGCCATCGGGCATTTTTTGCCTCACGAAGACAAAACGAAGGAAACAAGAAGCTGCCCGATTGTCTTAGGAAGGCAACACGACTACGTGAAGCCCTCGTGATGCCGTCGTGTAGCCATCGTATTATAGTACGATGACATCGAGATGAGACCACGGTGTGCAATGTCTCCTTGCAGATCGCTTCTCTGGTTGTTTTATCGCACAACAAAATCATGTAAACATATTATGTAAACAACCCAATTTGTGTTCTGTGAAACTGAAAAGGATATTACTTTGTTTTCGTTACTTTCGTTGCAGTTGTATGTCTTGAATGTAATTTAGGTTAACTTCCTGTTTTATTTAGATGCTTTTATTTTGAAGGCGAATTTATGCTGTTGACAGGAAGTTGTTGATGCTATTGAAACAACATGACGGAGAAAACTTAATATCTTCTACATATAAAGACGGAGAAAGTAAAGAACAAAGTCTGAACATATCAGTACAGTATCAGAGTACTTTAACATCATTGTTTGTGTTGCTTTCGATGCAGTTGTTTGTCTTAAATGTAATGTAAACGTTGCCTTCGCTCTGTAGGCGTCGTACTAGCTCCGGCTGTTGCCTGACTGTTCGGAGCCATCTTCGGGCTTCAGGCTCCCACATTGATGTGCTGATAGAGATAATGTCTCTGCTGTGTTCTGATCTGCTGCTCATTCTTCTCTTCTCATTACTTCAACCCTTAAAGTCTAAACCAAGTTGAAATATTATCATCCTGATGTCATGTAAACATATTATGTAAACAACCCAATTTGTGTTCTGTGAAACTGAAAAGGATATTACTTTGTTTTTGTTACTTTCGTTGCAGTTGTATGTCTTGAATTTAATTTAGGTTAACTTCCTGTTTTATTTAGATGCTTTTATGTTGAAGGCGAGTTTATGCTGTTGACAGGAAGTTGTTGTTGCTATGGAAACAACATGACGGAGAAAACGTAATATCTTCTACATATATATTATCATCCTGATGTCCTAAAGAGAAGACGAAGGCGCGTTAAACTGATGTTTACTGTTTGTCCAGTCTGTGTGTTCATCATCCTGGAGTCGGTTGAATGTTGATGCTTTTCAGCTGCGACTCAATGTAGTAATTCATTTCAATCAAAGTAATAATTGTTTAACCTTCATTTGAATTAGTTGTTATGCATATCCAAAGTGGAAAACATCAAAACATGTTAGCGTTGAGTTTTTTGTTTTACACATTCACTTTTTAAATGTTTAGAGTTGCATCCAAATGAAATGAGAAAAGAAGACAATACATGGATTACATGTTTACAGATGAGCGAGCTGTCGTAGCTCAAATAAAACAGTTCAGTCAAAAGATTTTAAAATACTTTACTTCACTAAAGTACACATCACTTCTCAAGCACTTACTTTTTGCTTCATAGCATGCACTGGACAACCTTCGTTAGTAGCTACTTCACAAATACACATGTCTATAAAGAAAGTGAAGAGAATATGAAATGTGATGTTGAGTCAGAAATGAAACACAGCGGTTAATTGAAGTGCTGCTGACACAAGATGTTCATGGACAGAAAGTCAACTAATAGCTGCTAAAGGAATAACACCGTGTGCAAATACACTATCACCATGACGTTCCTGCAATATTATGAAGAAGTGAAAAAGCTAAAAGCTGCGATGGTTCTAATATTATACGTCATATCATGAGGTCATTGTGACCGATGCATCCGTGTCGTCTTGCTGTTGGAGTTCGCAGGTGGAGCTCATTATGTGTGTGAGGGCAAGCAATGGATATTATCATTATGGGTTCATCTGCAGAAACCATTTCTCCATTATTTGAATGTTTGATTTGTAAATGGTGATAATATGGAGAAGTGCTGTCACTATTACTCACAGCCCAAAATGAAAATGTCACTTATTTTATGCAGATCCAGTTCCATTATAGTTTTAAATAGAACTTCTGTTCTTCATCATTCAACACATTCAAGAAGCTGCATTTTAATATGTGCATGGCTGTGTATATTATTTATATAAGAGCACCCTGCTCCACGTTCTGCATCCTGTACTGAGATGTATAAACAGGCTGAGACTCTGCTGAGCTGCGTTCAGGTTCTCAGTGAGTTAGGGTCTTCTGGTTTCTCACAGATACGTCTGTGAGGGACTTCACAGGACATATCAAACCAACACTTCAGGTCTGTCGTTCCACCTCTCTCCCCCATCATTACACAATCCTCGCCCATATTATCCTTCCCTTCATAGTTGTCTGGCTCTCCGGGGTTCCAAAAAGCCAACCTGAGGTTTGAGGAAGAGAAAGATGTGTTTTAATCAAACTGATGACTTTGATATTGGAAATTTTTAAAAATGTGTTTACAACAATCAAACCCGTTGTCCAGTGGTGAGCCGTCTATCCACAGCCATGCTCCCTCGGTCTCTGAGTCCGTCAGTCCGATCCAGAACTTGTCCTCATCTCCAGTCATTTGAACTCTCACTTTCTGCTCCAGGAATTCCTGGACAGCAAAAACAAAACTGTTGAATAACTTCTCTGAGCTAACTAATGCAGAAACAAAGTGGTGAATGGTGACCCTGCAGCAGTGTGTTCTACCTGCTCCTCTCTGCTCTCGATCTGAACCAGATCTCCTCCTGTACGTCTGCATTCATCTCTGCTCTGTGTCCAGGATGCTTTCATGATGGAGAGATAATAGCATTTCCCTCCATGACGCTCCCAGCCGTCTGGGCATCTTTTACATGAGCCCCCTTTACAGAGATCAGAGCAAAGTCTTTAGTCAGGTGTGCCGGTCTCCTCCTATCAGAAAGAGGCAGCTGCAAGGTCACAGTTCAGAGCCACACATGATATCAGTGCATCAAAACAAACACTTCATCAGAGGTGTCTCTTAGTCGAGAACCTGAACAGAGATCAAAACTCTTCCACGGTTCACTCAGTCGAGACACAAAGATGAATGTTTAACAGAACAATAAGAGAGAGATCTGGATGTGGACGAAGTTACCTGTGAGGTTTTTCATCTCAGCGTCACGCTCATCTGTCATCTTTCGGAGACGTTCTTTGGTTTGGATGTTTTGATAAGCTGATTGTTAAAAAAGAGAAAGGAAGTATGGTTTGTAGAATAGTAGTAATCATTCCAATTTAGGCCGAGAGTGATGAGATAAGCTGCCAGGAGAACGCTGAGAACAAAAAAAGCCGCTCTCTCTGAGGTGACTCTACATCGTCCATCTGAAAATATAAAATACTCTGTGCTCAGAAAGAGAGAGACCACTTGTGTGTTTTCAAGAACGTGAGGGTCATTGTTCTGGAAATGTTCTCCAAACTTTGATTTATTTAATTGAGGAAAAAACGCATTTGAACTTGTAATAATCTCCACAATGGCCTTTAAAGCAGAAGTAACCCCTCATTTGTGTTTCAGGGTGAATAGACTTAGATGTACCAACATTTAAAGAACTTTAGATACAATAATTGTATAACAAGTTTAAATATTGAAATGTGGCAGTATCTTATCAAATAACTCACTCACCATCGATGTTACCCCCTCCACCCAGATCCACAACCTGTGTGTCATCTTTGAACACACCCTCTCCTCTCCCCCCCCCCCCCCCCCCCCAGGCTCTACTGCAACAGCATCCTATGCAGTTTACCAAACAAAATGATTAATATCACACACCCTATCCCTCTGACCTCGTCCACCGTCACATCCCCACCCGTTGCCTCAGGTCTGCAAACACCCTAAAGACCACAAGGACTGCTCCAGACCTGGGTGACAGGGCCTTCTCTGCTGCAGCATCCCTCTGGAACACCCTCCGTATACACATCAGACCATCACCCACCCTATCACCCTTCAAACAAGCCCTCAAAACCCACCTCTTCAAACGGGCTTTTCCCTTGAAGCTCTTTGTGTCTTGAAAAGCGCTTTATAAATTAAATGTATTATTATTATTGTAAAATATTTATTTGTTAGCATACATAAGATACATGAGATAAAGCCTCGTTCAAAATCAAGTTTTGTCTTGTTGACAAATTGGAGTCAAATGTGTTCTTTAAAGTTCCCATGTCATGCTTTTCCGGTTATCACCCGTCCCCTTGTGTCATGAAGGTGTTTCTGCATGTGAACGGTCTGCAGAGTCACAAACCCTCAAAGTACACCCTGTAGGGAGTAAAACTCTAACACAGAGAAGACCTGTCTGTGCTGCCCCAGAACGCCTCGTTGGACATTTCTCTTTTTCCATTGTTTACTTCGTGGGCCTATTGACGTCACTAAGTCCAAATGGACCAATTGGCCCACCACCCTCTGCCAGGGCGTACTCTCGAGCAGCTCAGGAGTCCACCCCGCGAGGCTCCCGGAGGGGACAGTGTGAGGTGGATTTCCCGCTGTGTTTCCCTGGATGCTGGATATAGACCAAGTCCCGTGCCAGCAGACACCGCGGAGCTCAGGCTGGGCTCCGCGGTGTCTGCTGGCACGGCACGCAGACCCCACGCAGCAACCAGGAAACGACCCCAATAATCCAGCTCACACTGTCCGCTCCACGAGCCTCAAAGGGCGGAGCAGCGAGCCCCCCAACGTCCCGCCAACACGGCACCCAGACCCCACGCAGCATTCCCATCTGTTTGTCCTTACTGGTGTCATTTCCTGGTTGCTAACAAACGCCATTGTAAAACATAATCGCTGATGTTCCGCTGTAACGGTGGTGGACTCATCAGAACAGAGTGGGCAAGCTGACCAATCAGAGCACAGTGGGCTCACAGAGAGGAGGGGGCGAGGCAGGAGCTCCAACAAGCCGTGTAGGACAGAGAGTGAATACACAGGGGCTGCATCTCACTTCGGTTAAACGTCTCCCTGCGTCTAGTCCCTCCCACCAGGGAAGCATGGAGAGACGCAAGGACACCACGAGATGCAGGAAATTAGTTTCACCCCCGCCACACATTTACCGACATAAACATTTGTATCATCTGTTGTAGACCCAAATAAATAAAATAAAATAAGTACTCATTCTCAAAAAAGATAAACGCCATTCTTAAAATGTATAAATGAACATTAGTTTGATTAATATTGATTAGAGTGCACAAAATAAATAGAATAATTGAGAGAAGAAAAAGAGATATCTATCAAAACCCAGTTTAACATTCGTTGGATTGCACACTTTGTTTGAATGTGTGGATATGTAGCACATTAACATTTTGAACTTAAAGCCAAGGTGGGGTAGGTCATTTTGGAGAAAGCAGCTCGAGTGGCTAGAATTTGAAAATACACAGCCGGGAAAAATCTGCCACTTCCTCACAGAGCCCCTCCTCCAACACACACGAACGCGCACATGACCAATGAGGGCACGAGATAAGTGTGTGCCCAGATGGGAGGCTGACAGGCAGGTAGGCCATCCAGTTACTTTAGCCGGCTCAGATGATTGGTCGTGCTTTCTACAGCGCTACGGCTTCCACAGATGATGATTTTATGTATTTTATGTCAAAGCACTTCAGATATTTATTGCTATCGGGATGTTAAGAGCATTCCATGGAAACAAAACACGGTATAAACTGAGGAGAGAGTCTCGTGAGGTTCATGTATTTTCTTCACTCCGCTGGGAAACTGCTCTCATGTCAAGAAGCATCAGATTAGTGCATGCACTGCAGCATCCAATCAGTGAGCGATACACAGTAAGGGGGCGGGGCGAGTGTCTGAGGATTTCACCGGAGGATGGTCTGGTGGTTCCTCGATTATCGCTCCTCTGTTTTCGCTCCTCGGTCCTCCGGCAGAAATAAGGGCAATGGGACGCTACTCAAGATGGCGCAGACAAATCAACTTCCGGTGAGACCGAGGACGAGGAGCGAGGAAATGAAAGATAAGAGAAGTGAGACGCAGCCAGACTTTACAGAGATGCTGTGAGAAACCAATGTGAGTTTGGAACATTGAACAATGTAAATCTATTCTAGTCGACCTCAACAATGGAATTATGATCAGTAGAAATGGCCACGACATGGGACCTTTAAATTCTTTGTATTACTCAATAAATTAGAAAAATACTTTCATGCGAAAAAAATTTACCTTGTTTTTAGGAATAAAATGCTCTTTAAATCAGTGACATATGAACAAACCCTAAAAACCTTCAGAATATAAATATTAATTAAACTGGAAGTGAGTGTATGAGCACTGGCTCAGAGTTTGTAAAAATGTGCATAGTGTAAACTTTGTAAGCACTAAATATGACCCTAAAGGTTCCCTCATTAACTACTCACATAAAATGTACAAAGTTAGTCAAATCTAAAAATAATTGTATGTTGTAATTTCTTTTAAATAGTTTGATGGAATATTGTTAAGGAAGCCACATAGCCCAAATTCTTGATCAGTGTTTGTGTCAGGGTATAGGCCAGGGGAAAGCCAGGACCCACATGCAGAGTGAGGGGAAAGGTTGAAAATAACAAAAAGCGAGCTTTATTTAACAAAAAGCTGTTGACAATGAAAAAAACATAAATCTATAAATCCGTACGATGAGGAACATCCGGAAAAAACCATCAGGGACCAACATGGAGGGTGATAAGAAAGATGATGACCGAACATGGAGCACAGGGGAAGACAAGACTACATACACAGCAGGGTAATCACAGGACAAGACACAGCTGGGCAGGGGAGGCAGAAACACAAGGGCAACAGGTGAACACAATGAAGGCTTCTCAATACTCTAATTTCCCCTCCTCGACTCCTCGACTCCTCGACTCCTCGACTCCTCGGTCCTCCGGTAGTGACCCGAAAATGGATTTCAGCGCGCCATGTTGAAGGACATCTAATTTCTCTAAATGCACATTGAGGATCGAGCATCGAGGAAGCTCTCTGTAGGAGATCTAACCGAGGAGACACTGATGCATTTCCGGGAACGGTACTTATCTCAGCCAATCACAGCTCTGCATGCGTCCCCTGGATATTATTTTAGTAACTGCTTTCATGCGTCACAATGTTTCCAGAGAGAACAGCTGTGAGGTCCGTGCAGAAAGCAGAGCAGTGTGTAAAATATATATCACTCAGTATAACAGGCCTACTCTCTTTATTTGTATGCTGTAGTTTAGTACATATCTACAAACAAAGAGTCGATATTTTTCTAAGACCATTTAGTGCTGCGTTCACACCGGACGCAATGCGATGTTTGGGGGCGGCGCGATTACATGTAAAGTCAATGCAGAGACGCGGACCGACGCAAATTTGCTCCGACGGCGAGCATGAAGCGGTGGACGCGACGCGAATCACGCGATTGAACGGTGCCGCGTCAAACGCGAGAGTTCACGTGACGAGTTGAGGATCTCAGCCTGCCGTCACTGACGTTCAACCAGAAAACATCAGCCGTTAGCTGTTAGCCCTCAGAGCTCACAGCTCCTCATATCTGTTCAGGAACTAGACAGAAGTTAAACAAGTACAAACCACAGACTGTCCGTGTCATGGAGAATACAGTCGCTGCTTTATTTATGTCTGTAGGCCGTTGTTGTGAGTGTCCCATGGGGCCCGCCCATGACGCCGGGCCCGCCCATTTTTTTATTTTGCTATGAAATTCTGAATGAAAGGCTGCACGCGAGGCTGGTTTTTCGCTGGGTTGAGTCGTGTGGGGTCTTGAGTGAGATGCGGCACAGCAGCCTGTCAGTTTACTCTCGCTAGGTTAGTTTGGCTATTATCATTTATATTTATCTGCACCAATGGATATCAGAAAGTGGTTCACACTTATACACTTGAAAGGAATATGGCAACTCAGCGCCAGATGCTGGCACATTAGAAGACATCAGTTACGTTACCAACGAGCTAGCAAGCCAGCCAGGGACAAGGGAGGCTGGCTATCAATAATATTTTGAAGAGAAATTGACTCTCAAGCCGGCTCTCTCACAAACTCCGGCTCTGTGCGCAAGCAGACCACTGCACACGCTCTCTGCCTCGCTCAATATCTCTCTCTCTCTCTCTCCCTTTCGGGTTTTTGGCGGATTTAGTTATTTTTTTTGTTACTTTATTTAGACTAGACAAAAGTTAAACAAGTACAAACCACAGACTGCCTGTGTCATGGAGAATACAGTCGCTGCTTTATTTATGTCTGCAGGCCGTTGTTGTGAGTGTGGACGGAGCAGATATAACGTTAGCTTAGCCGATCTTCATTCAGAAAACACGCATTCTAAAAGGTGTTTCTCTGCCGTCTGTCTGCAGACTCGTCAAAGCATTAATTCATGGTTCTTACTAACCGGTATCAGTGTGTTGTTTCTTCGGCATCATTTAGAAACGTGCATTACAATTTAATCACGGTCAAATATGTTCGTTGTGTTGTAGTTAGCTCCATAGCCAGTGCGTCTTGTTTGAATGATGCGAGTAAACACAGCTGGCAGCCGCGGTGAAACTCGAGCGACTAGAGCGATGCGATAGGAGCGTTTAGAGCAAAGCGAATATTCGCATCGCGTCCGGTCTGAACGCAGCATTAGAGTTCCCCTCCTCAGTCCTCCGCTCGCATCTCCTGGGCGGGACTAAGACTCGAGGATAGGAGTCAAGGAGGGGAATTAGAGTATTGAGAAACCATGAGACAACCAGACACAACAGGTGAACACAATCAGGCAATCAGACACAGGAGGGCAAACACAGGAAGGAGGGCAAACACAGGAAGGAAGACAGACACGGGGAGAACAGAATTTCAAAATAAAACCATGACTAACTGCTAGAATCCACTTCAAGACACTGGTACTTGCGTACCATGCTGCGAATGGATCTGGCCCTTCCTACATCCAGGACATGGTTAAACCGTACACCCCAGCGCGTGCACTACGCTCTGCATCAGCCAAACGACTCGCTGCACCCTCGCTGCGAGGGGGACCCAAGTTCCCATCAGCAGAAACACGTGGGTTTGCTATCCTGGCTCCAAAATGGTGGAATGAGCTCTCCATTGACATCAGGACAGCAGAAAGCTTACACACCTTCCAGACTGAAAACTCATCTCTTTCGACTCCACTTCCAGCGAGAGAATTACTAACAAGGCACTTATATACTAATAAAGGACTGGCTTCTCTAAAGCCAGCTGAGTAGCACTTGAAATGTTTGGCTCTATGGAACCTGATGTACTTTATGGTTCTGTTTTCTTCAGGGTTGTGTCTTCCTGGTCGTATGCACTTATTGTAAGTCGCTTTGGATAAAAGCGTCAGCGAAATGCAATGTAATGTAATGTAATGTAACACAAAACTAAAATCATGACAGTTTGAATACATTTCTTGTTTTCTCCTGCATGGTCTTGACTTAAGGGACTTTTGGAGGCACAGTTACATTAAAACCACATTTCACACGTTCACACCCTGAGGACAGTTTGTCTGTTCTCACGTTGTTCTTCGAGTTGTGTTTCATATTGACGATGTCTCACTGTAACTTAATTACAATTCTTTTATATTTTATTATTTAGGGAGTTTCTGCACAGACAGACAAATATGATCACTCACGTCTGAGTGAAATGATTTGAAAGTTCACTCAGCCAGTGAAGATACTACTGAACACAGCACACAGACAAATACAAATGGGGAACATGAAGACCAACAGATTACTAACACTCATATATTTCCATTCGTCATGGTGAGTTCCTTATTTCTTTCTAAACCTTGTCTTTTCCTCATCAACACATTGTAAATGATAAACCCTGCCTACAAAGTCCTCTCTTTAATACATTTAAAATGTTACCATATGTGATTTAAAAATCTTTAAGATCAAATCAAACATGAATCCCCAGGGAGATGTTCAGGTATTACAGCAGCAACAACATGAAACTCAGAGTATGTTAAAGTTGGTGTGTATGATTGACTGAAAGATTTACCCTTTTAATGATCTTTAAAACTTTAATATTACTACATATTTATAGTTCAAACATTAAAAGTGGTTTGTGACTGAACCATGAGGATGAAACATTTTAGAGGAAGAATTCACATTTTATACAGAATTATAAGTTCAAGCTCATAATATTTCTCCACTGTAAAACATTGTGTTGTTCACATTAGAATATCTCTTAATAAAGGTGCCATTTTTGCCTTTGTGTTTTTTTTGCATTTTATATTACATGTTGTGTCCAGGACCGAGCCCTCGCCTAAGCTCTATCGAGTTCACATTTTGATTTGGGATGTAATTTAATTGTTCATGTTAGTACTAGTTGCTGTTGCTCCATGACTCCACAGCATGCGGTCACTTTCCCATTGTTGTATTCATCTTTCATTTAATTGTTGTATTACTAACCATGGAGCTCTGTAGATGGCCGTCTCTTCACGATGCCGAATTCAGAGTAAGTGGTTTCAACCTGTGAGTTAGCGCTCCCTGAAACACAAACAAAGAAAGCTATTGTACCTTTTTTTTATTTTAAGAAATATGATCGCTCTATAGATAGATGGATGGATAGATAGATGGATGGATAGATGGATACATGGGCGCGGGAAGGGGGGTGCTGAGGGCGCTGCAGCACCCCCTAGCGGCAGGCAGGGGGTGCGGAGCTCCCCTGTCTGAATTATTATTTGACGGTTATTGCTGCTCCCGCTGTGCATAATCTGTGTAATATGTAGCCAATAAATTCCACATTTTTATGTTTAAATGATATCCTGACTAAACACCAGTCAGGATTCAGAAAGAAACACAGCACCATCACTGCCACAATGAAAGTGGTAAATGACATTACTAGTATTTTAGATAATAAGCAGAGTTGTGCAGCTCTGTTTATTGACCTTTCCAAAGCGTTTGACACCGTTGATCATCGCATTTTAAAGCAGAGGCTACTCAGTATAGGCATGTCCAGCCATGCAGTGGGTGGTTTGTGAACTACCTCTCTGAAAGGTCCCAATGTGTTCATTTTGATGGACTGTCGTCTGAGTGGTGAAACATTTCTAATGGTGTACCACAAGGTTCTGTTTTAGGACCACTTTTATTCTCCATATATATTAACAGCGTAGGTGAGAATGTGGATGAAGCTACTTTACATTTTTATGCGGATGATACCGTGATGTACTGTGCAGGTCCCTCCATTAATGAGGCTGTTGTTAAATTACAGGATGTGTTTAACATTATTCAGACTCTGAATTAAAGCTTCTTTTAAATGTTGAGAAAACCAAGGTAATGCTCTTTTCTAAAGCTAAAAAGACACCAGAGCCTGTTTCAGATATTGTAACTACGCAAGGAACAAAACTTGAAGTTGTTGCCTGTTACAAATACCTTGGCATCTGGCTTGATGATTGTCTCTCTTTTAAACATCATGTCAATAACCTGCTTAAAAAGCTGAGGGTTAGGCTAGGTTTCTTTTACAGAAACAAGTCCTGTTTCTTGCTTGAGGCCAGGAAAAGGCTCTGTGACCTTTTGACCTGTGCTGGACTATGGTGATTTGTTGTATATGAATGCACCTGCCAATTACCTGAGCAAATTGGATGCTGCGTATCACAGCGCTCTGAGATTTGTCACAAATTGTAAAACGCTTACACATCACTGTACACTGTATACCAAGGCAGGTTTACCATCACTCTCTGTACGGAGGCTCAGTCACTGGTACACTTTTATTTATAAAGCTATGTTGGGCAAACTCCCGTTGTTGGTAAAATAATATTTTGGCCTGCGCTGAATGTTTTTTCTGTAGCCCCAGACAATTCTACCTCAATAATATAATAGATTAACCGTGCTTTACGTGAACCTTATCAAGACACTAGAGAGGACGGCAGCACTGTACTTTCACGTGTTCAGTGAATG